>CAIGQZ010001336.1:26064370-26087192 GCA_903798205.1 Danio tinwini | reverse complement strand
GGAACTTTGCGCTGTTCCAGTGATCTGTTGAAGATCTGTGTGAAAAATTGGTGCATGTAAACATAGCTAGAGAAAAGTTTGGTGCCAGATTAACACCACCAACAAGATAGGCTTACGCATGCACGTCACGAGTGAACTTGTCTAAAAATTGGTCGGACATAGTGATATACGATATGATTTTATGACCTGGTGAATTCCAAATCAATGAGCAGTAATAAAATTCTGCATAGATATTCATTGTACAAAGCACCTTAAAATGTATTTATTTTTTATGCTACTTCAAAAAGTGCCCAGAAAATGTGAAAATGTTTTTAGCAGAAAGCTCTTCCTCAGTGCAAAGTTTAAATGTGCACCTGCAATCCAAATGCTCAAAGGAACACCCATGGGCATCAGAATATACATGCATACAAGTTTCCATGATTATATACACATACATACATTTTTTGTGGGATATTTATTACTGCTGTATTCATCTTTGATCGATGGACTTTTGTAGACATCTGGTGCAGTGCTTTTGTTTTGACTTTGGAATTCCTTATCAAAATTCTTAAATTCTACACTAAAATCATAGACAGAGTTTATGTTTTTCATCAATGAGTTTACAAAGATTACAAATTTGAGAGATTTAATAAATAATGCTTAAAATGTGTTTGTTTTTACACAGAGGGTGATGAAGAGGATGAAGCAAACAAGATTGAGGCCTTACACAAGAGAAGGAACCTTCTAGCTGCCTTCAGCAAACTCATCATTTATGACATCATAGACATGCCTGCTGCTGCAGACATCTTCAAACACTACATGAAGGTAAGAGAGACGGTCATTACTTGATGTGTGTCCACTGTCATGGAGGAAACAAACGTCAGATGACTGTAGTGTGCAAACAAACTGCATCTGAAATTAGACACTGTGATTGATGCACTCTGATTTAAGAAACTCTGCTGTTTTAATTGTTATTATGTGATTTACTCTGTGTTCATCTTTATGTCAATATCATAATCCTAGCTTGCCTGGTTATTACTGGTTATTACTGTTTCCTCAATGCCAGTGGACATGTATGGTTACTTATATCTTAAATTGTTACACTAACATTTCAGTTTGTTGCTTCACACTCCTGAACTTGTTGTAAACCATATGTAGTACTACAACGATTATGGTGACATCATCAAGGAGACTCTAAGTAAGACCAGACAGACGGACAAGATACTGTGTGCCAAAACACTCATCTTGAGTTTACAACAGGTGAGCCCACAGCATATAAGACCCCACATTATCATTCCAGACCATTGCAATGATCCCATTATTTGTTCTGTTCCTTAGCTCTTTAATGAGCTGATCCAAGATCAGGGGCCTAACTTGGACAGGACCTCGTCTCATGTGAGTGGCATTAAGGAACTGGCCCGTCGCTTTGCCCTCACCTTCGGCTTAGACCAGATCAAGACCAGAGAGGCTGTAGCCACACTGCACAAGTAACTTCAAGCTTGAGTTATTTATAATCATGCAGCGTAAAGCATGCAGCATGCAAGCATTTTATTGTACTTCTCATGTATGTTTCTTGTCATTTTCAGAGATGGGATTGAGTTTGCCTTTAAGTACCAGAATCCAAAAGGAGCAGAGTATCCTCCTCCCAATCTGGCTTTCCTTGAGGTTCTCTGTGAATTTTCTTCTAAGCTGCTTCGCCAAGACAAGAAAACAGTGTAAGCTGCTCCAAGAGCACTTTAATTGTCAAAGGTAACACTAAAAGTACAGAGCCTGATTTTGACCATTTAAAGATTTTTTGTAATTTTAATAAATTTTGACCTGGCCTGACCCTACTCACGATGACCAGAGTTTGATTTCCGGCTGGAGGTCTGTTGCCTATCCTGTTCCCCTCTCTTCTGCTGCCCACACTGTCCTGTCTCAACTCTACTGTTCTATTGACCTTATTCTTTAAAGGAGAAGTGCGCTTGCTTTTGCAATTGTTTTAAACTTCCGATTCAGTTGCCTACAGGATAAATGACCAGGAATAATAAACTGAGGAAAATGGTTAAACTACTTGCTCTATAAACAAGTGTGTTCATGACTATACAAACAAAGTAGAAAAAATATAATAAAAAATATCAGTTTACAACATCAAGCAGCAGAACAAGAAGTTTTTAACGTCTAAAAATGAATGGAAGTCATTAGGACCGAAAATCTCAAGCCAAAAAGATTTAATAGCAGCGCCTGCTCGTACATGAAGAATAAGGTCGATACAAGAAAGGTGAAAAAAAAATCCTAAAAACAATTATATTAAAGGTATCGTTAAATGCTTTGAAATGTGCATTTTTTATTCAGTGTTTATTGTAATCTCAACTAAAAAATTAAGAGAGGGTGGGGCATATAGTGGCTCCTCCCCTTTATAAAAATATTAGCATTTAGTTTTAATCACAGCTCAGGCAGTGAGTGGTTGAGATCAAGCGCACCAAATGAGTCAAAAGTGTCTTGAAGGGGGTGGGGCATGTCAGATACTAGAGAGCATTTGATTGGTCAATAATTGATGAGAAAATGTAGTATGAGGTGACGTGTAAAAAATCTGTGATCGATTCGGGCGGAAATGTCAAATAGCAAGCTTTAATCTTCTAGACATGAATTTCATCATTGTTTTGGAGCTCGCTAGCTAATACAGTAGATATCCTTTAAACTAACAAACTGAAACTAATATCTACATTTTTAATTTTAATTTCACAGGACCTTTAACAAAAAACTTCTCACTTGCTAAACAAAGCGATGCATGGACCTTCTGGGGCATTCTAGCAATGTGTACACAATTACAGGCAATATTACAAAAAATTTTTTTTTAGGGAAATGACTTCATCAAATGTGGCGACAAATTTATTAAAAAAATATCTATTTGAATGCAAATATGATGTGACAAAAATTCTATTTGGTACTGTACAGTCTTATACTTTCCATGGCTCTTGGTGTTCCCCACATGCTACATACCCCTTTTACTTCTCATTGGCCAGGGGCACCCTGAGGCTCTGAAAAATCATGAATAGAGATTTGCATCATACATGTTTTTATAATTGTGTTTGGCTTTGCAGACACGCATATCTGGAGAAGTTCATGACGGAGCAGATGATGGAGCGGCGGGAGGACATCTGGCTTCCACTTATCTCCTACAGGAACTCTCTGCTGACGGGTGGAGATGAAGATCGCATGTCCATCACCAGCGGCAGCAGCAGTAGTAAAGCTGGATCCATACGCAGCAAGAAGGGACGACCGCCGCTGCACAAAAAACGCATTGAGGGTCAGCACGACACCACACATTATCATACTTACATACATGGGTGTAAAATACTTGAGTCACTTTACTTGATTACTATGCTATTTGGAAGAAGAAATGGTACATTTCACTTGCTAAATTTTTATTTGAAGGGGCCATACAGTGAAAATCTGGGTATACCTACACATATATAGCTGAATAGCTGAGTTCAGTACATGGAAATGACATACTGTTTGCCTTAAACACCATTGTTTCCTTGTTCTCATGTAAACCCAATGAGTGTGTAAAATCTCAGTGAAAATAAGGGCAAATGAAGCAAAACACAGACGGATACATTGCACACATGATCCTTAATATGCATGCCCCAGGCTGAATTTGATTGGACATGTTTTTTTAAGCCCACTGCTTTATGCCACATCTTTACATTGTTTTCTTTATGTTGCTAAATGACGTGGAGGAATGCTGAATGGCAGTGCCAATGGGTGTAAAGTCAAAGACTACACAATACACTTTAGTACAGAACACTCATAGAAAACAATGTTTAGAAGTTTAAAAGGCACAGCATGTAACTTTTGCACCAATCAGATCAGTGCAAGATTAATATGCAAAAACCAATGATATATATTTATTTATTTAATATTAATAAACATAATCAGGGCTTGACATTAACTTTTTTGATCACCAGCCAGTGTGGCTAGTAGATTTCCAACATGACTAGCCACTCGCCATTTTCACTAGTCACAATTTTGTTGTTGTAAAAATATATTTTATATGCATAAATTTGTGGAATGTCCACATGCCATTATTTCTTAGCCACAAATTTTAAATAATGTTTCAAAACAAGCAAAATATAGCTGTATACTATACATTTTATTTAACAAAACATTTCTTAAAAAAAAAAAAACGTAACACCAGTTAACTACACATAAATGCAAAGTTAATATCCTGTTTAAATAATGGTTAAAGCGAAAGCAACTGGTGCTGCTTACAAAAAGACCAATCTGGAGCTCTTGAAAGCAGCAGGGCTGTGGGTGCATGAACAACTTTTTGTCTAGTCTATTTGAAAGAGAACCGATCACACCAGTTGCATTCCCAGGCACGGTTGTTTCAAGCAAGGAAACGGGAGTGCGCATATGTTTTAAACAGTCACGCGCATCACATCAGCTGTTGGCGCGAGTGATTATCCTCTCATTTGGTAATCAACCGACTTTCTTTTGCCCGCACGAACATGGTTATATTTGCCCGAATATTGGGCCAGCGTTATTGTCGAATGCTGCTTTTAAGAAAACTACAATTTAAAAATGGTTTTCAACCGGCTAAAGTGGCTAGTGGAGGTGTCTGTCTAACCCGCCAGAGCTAAAATCTACCCGCATTTGGCAGGTTGGCGGGTGTTAATGTAAAGCCCTAAATATAATGTATATAAATATATATCCCCATTTAACCTTTTATATATGTCTGACAAATTATAATATTTAATTTACTTTACATTAGAGTATAATACTATATTATGAAACAAGACTTTCCTCTTTTATTTTTGTACAAAGCTGTACTTTTGTTTTTACTTTTACTCAAATATCTTTTTAGATACTTGATATTTGTACTTATAACTGAGTAAAGTGTCTACTCAGTATTTGTACTTTAACTTTTTTCAGCCAGAGAATAAGAGTAGAGGACCGCGGGATGGTTCTGTTGACTGAGAGGACTCATATAGGTCATATAACTCATATAGGTCTGTGTTTTGTGTGTGTTGTGTTGTTTTTGTAGAGGAGAGCATGGAGGGCTCTTGGATGATGAGGAATGACAGCATTCAGACCCCTGGAGGCCTGCAGACACCTCAGCTCACCTCCACCGTGCTCCGCGAAAACCCTCGACAGGCTGCCGAACATCTGCCTGAGCAGGAAACTGAGCCCGGCTCGGAGTCGGACTATGTTCATAAGTAAGTGCTCAAACATTTCATAAGTAATGCATTTGTGGCCTTTTTTTTTTACGTATTAAAACTTTCAATAGTAATGGAAAGTTATTCTGTGCTGTGTGTTGTTGTATTTGACTTTTGAGTATTATTTAGAAATTAAATTAAAGCCAGTCTTTTTGAAATAAATTCTAATATACAATTTTACAATTATTTTAGTATTTCATTATTCATTCATTTAGATACTGTATATACCGAAAGGTGAAGAACCTCCATCATGCCTTTCATTGTTAAATTCCAGTGATATTTTGTCTATGTACTGTAAATGCACAATTTTATTCAGAGAGGTTTAACTAATGTATTTGAAAAGTATCCGAAACATTTGAAATCGTATTAAATGTTTTTTTTTTGTTAATTGTATGACTTGTGTTAACCTTGTTCTTAATACATTTGTATTATTTATTATAATTTTTTATTATCATTTAATTTAAAATTTTTGTAATTTGTCTTTTTTGTCTTTACTATTATTATTATAATTTCTTTTCTTAACCTTTATATAATGTAAAGTTTTGGTCATTAAAACACTTTAACAGTTTATAATTGACCTTTTTTAACCTTTCTAATAAAATTTTTTATCTAATATTAATTTTATTTACATAATCTGTTGAAATATGAATTTATGAACATAAAATTATTAATACATAATTTATATATAGTTTATAATTTTTTTTCTTTTGGTGCATTTTGTATAAACAGCTGAGTGTGGGCAAGTTTTATAAAAAAGCTCAATTTTGAGCAAAGTCTGAAAAATCCAATTTTAATAAATCAACACACTGCATCAGATTCAAACGAGGAAATATTGAGTCCATCAACAAGAGTTTTAATACCTCTTTGTGTTTTCAGTATTTCATTCGGTAACATCAGACACTTTTAATTTATATACTGTTGAATTTCTGATGATCGTGCCATGTGCAAAAGCACTTTCATTTGTTCATTCTTTTTTTTTTAAATAACTACAGGCAATTACAACAGATAGAAATACAAACAGATAGAATTATAGTATAAACCAGTGGATCTCAAACTGTGGTACGCAGGCTTCCTTCTAGTGGTACTCGGAGGAATCGCTGAATAATTAAAGTAAAAAATGAACACTTTTAACCCTTTGACGCATATGATAACACCGATGTGATCAGTAACTTGATTTTAATAGGCTAAACCTTTTATTTCTTTTTCAACTTTCTAATGTTTGTTATGTATTCTATTATTCAAAGCTGATTTCCTGCCATATTTGTAACAGTTGTTGAGGGCGTATCCCGTATTTTTATATCCCAATGTTGACACGTACGGTTTAATCACTTGCTTTTCTGACACACAAAGCCTATACTCTAACCCAGGGGTCACCAAACCTGATCCTGGAGGGCCGGTATCCTGCAGATTTGAGCTCCAACCCTAATCAAACACACCTGAACAAGCTAATCAAGGCCTTACTAGGTATAGTTGAAACACCCAGGCAGGTGTGTTGAGACAAGTTGGAGCTAAACCCTGCAGGGACACAGGCCCTCCAGGACCGAGATTGGTGACCCCTGCTCTAACCTGTAGTAAGCAGATCTAATTTCTAATTGAAATAGGTAAATCCAAATCATACATTTAAAATACAAGTTAATGTTTAGATTTCAAAGATATACAAATAAGTCATATATACATGCAACATATATTTCAAAATTTATCAGAAAGAGTTTATATGTGAATATGATGACATATAGCCTATATTTATGAGGTGCAAGCAACATTTCCAGGTTTTGATGAATAGCCTACTATATGTTAATGCTTTACATTTAAGTACAGCAGTTTTCTGTTTACGTTTTAAGAACAGTGTCATTTTTAATTCACTTTTAAAAAGCATGTTTTATTTATTATTTTGCCTGTGAGCACAGTGCAGTGTTAATTACTATTTATAATGTTTAAAGTGGCTGACAATAATAAATATTCATATTAATACGAATTAATCTGCTACATTTTTGCACTGTGCAGAGCTGTAGTTGCTTAATTTGGCCTACTACGCTACAGTATTTTTCAATACCGGTCATTATGGTGGTACTTGGAGAGACAATTTCTTTCTGAGGTGGTACTTGGTGAAAAAAGTTTGAGAACCACTGGTATAAACAATACAGATATTACTTTTTTTGCAACAAGAGAAATGTGACAATTTGAAAGAAATATAACAATGGTATAGCAAAAGAAAGAAAATGTAGAAACAATAAAATAAATAAATAAATAAATAACCACATGAAAAAATAATACAAATTAATTAATATTTACTAATTAACATTAAATAAAGCCATTTGTTTATCTTGCTGCCTCTGCATGTTTTTGAGGCTCTATTATTTCAGAAGATGCATAATAGCGCCCCCTACCATATCACTGTGAAAACGCGGATGTTAATGGACTAGTTTTAGTTAACATTGACATTCGGTGGTTGTATTCTGTCAGCCAGCTATTATTTGCACAGCATAAAGTGTTTATCCACTTGGTCAGTCCTCAGATGCAGATGTCGTGGCTCGGCCAGCAGAAGATGGAGGAGGTGAGCAGGAAAGAGCGGACAGCTTTGAGCTACATAAAGGCCCGCAGTGGAGGAGTGCGACAGACTGTGTACGTGGAGACACCATTGTGCGGAATGTTTGACATGAGGAATTTGCTGAAGCTAATGCTGCTTTGGTTTGTGCAATCTAGACGTGGGCTTATGGAGGACGACGCAGAGCCCATCTTTGAGGACGTCATGATGTCGTCTCGAGGACAGCTGGAGGACATGAGTGAGGAGTTTGAAGACACCATGGTCATCGATCTGGTAAGATCTAAACCGATTGGCTGGTGACAACTAAACTGTTTGCTTAAAGTGACAGTCACACCTAAATAAAAAATGCTGTCAGTGGCTACTAAGACTTCAAGAGTGGTAAAATAAAATAAAATACAAAATAAATACCTGTTGATCCGGATGAAACACTTGTGTAAGGAAGTGAAATGATTGGTCTGTGCTAGAAAATGAAGATTATCTACAGTTTTAGTATCTCAGTCTCAACAATCTTGAGCTTCCTGACACATATAGCCCTATTCCACCACACCAGTTCAAGTACTGGTTCAGAGCCGGAGACTAGTCAAATCAGTTCTTTGTATTTTGACACCCAAAGCACTGGCTCTAAACCAGGAAACTAGGAACCAGGGGTTGAAGACCGGGTTTTTGTGACCAACGTGACAAACAGAATCTGTTTTGAGTGCCATATTGGAAATCGCATCATAATATAGTGCTGCTAACATTATCGCTTCTTATCTGTTGATCAAATTTATGGCATGCTGTTATTCTCATTTGGTATTTTCTGTCTAAACAAATTACAGTGTGTTGCATGAACATGTTATTATTGCTTGTTATGTCCATCTAATCTAAAAAATGTAAAGAGCCCCTATTATGAGTTTTTGAAAATGAGTTTCCATGCAGTGTGTAACACAGCTCTAAGGGAATGAAAACATCCAGCTGAGGTTTAAATCTGAAAACTATTGCTTCTTTAGCGAAATAGTTGACTGAATGAATGGAGTTGGGTTCGGAACTTTTGCTTGAACGCATCGATGTCGATACGGTACATCACCAAATATGTAGTTCCAGATCCGGTAAAATGTGATCGTGCTTTCCATTCAGACACTGGTGGAGTGCTGAGGATCACGGGACTGATCATGACACGAAGATAACGATCACTGACAGATGGAGATTCGGCTGCAGGGAATAAAGGGTTAAAGTTCATTTTAACAACAATACCACAGTATAGTCAACCTAGTGCTGTGTTTGTTCAGTCACTTCTCTGATTTTTGATACAATAACCTACGCTGCAGCGCAGGACTCGTCAGCCGTTTGCTATTAAAGGAAGGAGCAGCAGAGACTATTATGTATAGGACTTTGTCAAAAAACTGTTACAGTTCATATGGACCAGTTTCTTCTTCCTCTAGATCATAATAATTTTAAAAAATTATTAAAATTGTTGCCTCATTTTGTGTAGTTTTCAAAATATGTTTTGTTTAATTGCCCCTTCGCTAAGCCACACCCCAAAACCGCCACACACAAGAGCTCTGTCAAGCTTTCGAGCGAGGGAAACAAGCCAAAGGGTTGTGCATATGGACTATGCAAATCTGGTACTCGCTATCCTAAAAGTTTGGACAGGGTGGTGGAATTTTTTCCCCTTTCAAAATCTAAAACCCAAGAGGAGAAATGCCAGTGTGGATCAAGCTGTGTAAGGGGCGCTAAAGGAGCAGAGTTTAATTGGTTTTGTTTTTGATATTCCTGACACAGTGATAGATGGCAGTAACTCACACACCTCTGACCCTAAAAAGATCTAAACTGTGTTTCCTACAAAAATACAAAGCAGGTTATCTTTCCCAGCTGTCTTTTTCTTTTTTTTTTGCTCGATATTATGAGCACTGCTCCGTTTAAGCCTACGCCATAGTAGTCATACTAATAGCAATCATATTTTTATCTGTTTCAAGCTATAAATATTTGAAATTGCATATCAACAGAACAAAACAGAGATGTAATCACAAACTGAGCACTTGCGATCAATATACTTCACCTGCAGCTGTTTTTCAGTCATTTATAACCCTCATGTCCATTTCAGAGCTACAATTCACTGATGTTTTCATCGATCTTTTGGAGATTTAGCCATTGGTCATGATGTTATAGCGGGTTAGTGTCTGCTTTTATATTTAATGACGGATTAATATGTGCAGGTAGGGAAAATCGATTTGTTCTCTTCTGCTATTTATACTTTGATTTGCATTTCAATTTATTTATATTTTCCACTTAACTGCAAATTAGAATAGAAACTGTATAAAGAGCACACAAACATACTGACAGTAATAGGTACTGTACATTGTTATGGGTCAATGATGCTAATATTTGGCACAAATCCATCAGTTTCCCCTTTCTGGTTGTTCTTTCTATATATGAATTATGTTGAAGCACTGTCCATGTGTTTCCTCGTCGGTTAGTAACGCTATATTTTATTGCACAACAATTAGTCTATCAGGCTTTTTGGCTAAAAAAGAGAAATCACGGTTTAATTTGTTATTATTAGATTATTTAAAAATTCTCTCCTGCTGTGCATGAATGAAGCTGTTGAATGGTCAGCGTATGAGGCGGCTAGGCTAACCTAGCTTCAATTTTGAATAAATTATTTTCTAATCAGTTGCGTATTAAGTCGTGAATATACACCTGCAATGCATAATGCAGTCCTCTTTTGTCTGGCTTTCTCAGATATCTCACCAGTTTGCCAAAAATGACTAATTATATCTCTGGCAATGTCTGACACTGGCGCATACATATTGTAATAGATGTGCCAGGCACGAAAGCTTGACAGGCTTAACAACAGTAACTAAGGAGGGCGGGTAATTGCTCCAGTTGTGAAATTGCTCCAAGCAGCTTGTAATCATGTATCTTTTATAGATCAGTGCTTGTACTATATCTCTCAGGTTAAATCTTTATGGGCTATTCACATATTGTGTCCAAAACCACGTTGAAAACACACCGCGTGCTTCTTCCTTTACTGATTTAAATCCGTTTCTGAACTCTCAATCCTCTGCCGTTTGTCGCTGCTATGGCCACCATCTGCTGTTACTCACATGTGCGTCTCGGCCAATTTTCAAAATAGTTTACCTTTTGCCACTGTGTGGATTAATACTGAATGCGTGTTATTGTTACTTGGGGTTAGGGTTAGGAGTAGAGTAATATATGCTGGTGTTTAACTACATTGCTTTATTACATTCCTGTATTGGGCTCTCACATACTCTGTGTGCTACGTAGCCGTGTAGTTACACATCTGTTACACATAGCCGTGGTGGGCATTTCTCTCCATCTCGCGCTGAACGCAGTCAACCAATCACAACAGACTGGGTCATTGGACCAATCAATGCAGATTAGCTTCACGCTAAGGAGGGGTTTGGGAACAAATGAACGAATCATATGGGAGTCGTTGGAATAATACGTTAAAAATAAATGCATATTTTAAGACAATGAAAGTGTTTTCTGACCTTCCATGCATATCAGCCTGTTGTTGGAGACCACCAAAACCAAAATATGGCCATTTCTAATGCAAAATAGGGGCTCTTTAAAGCCTGGTTTATACAGTACTTCTGCGTCAAGTGATCGGCATGATCCACAGCGCAAGCCTCGCGCGTAGACGTGCATTTATACTTCTGCTCGGTGTTTCTGTTGGTCTGCAATAACACTTCCAAACGCTAGCTGACAGTAGGTGTTTATGTTTCTTCGCTGGTGTTTTTTTTTTTTAACGCTTTCTTAATGTACAAGTGGCTCAGACTCACTCATTTTGGGGTGGGAACCAGCGGACGTGCAGAAACTTTCATCATAAGGTAAACACAAAACAACAGTTTCCATCTGGAGCTCCTTCACGGGACACCACACTTGTAAACACTCGCTGCATCACACTTGCGTAGTTCTCATCTCCACCCACACTCGTCAGCGCTACCAAGCTGACCAATCACAGAGCTTGTGCTACGCGTACACGTTACATTTTTTGAGAGGTGCACGTTAACGTCGCCAACGGCCACGGTGAGGGCTATGAGTCCACGTGTAGGCTGTGCTGTAGCATACGCGTGCGCTTGATGCAGAAGTTTAAATCAGCCTTTAGGCAGCATGAAGTTTAAATTACAGTGTAAATTAACACATTTACATTTTGGGTAAACTATCCCTTTAAGCATCCTCAAAAAAAAACCTACATGAATGAGATGTTTTTAGTCAGACTTTAGGTTGTTTCCGCATAGATGGTAATATCAGATGATTTTGAATCCTTTGCAGCCTCCATCCAGGAACCGGCGGGAGAGAGCAGAACTCAGACCAGACTTCTTTGACTCTGCAGCCATGATTGAGGATGAGTCGGTAAGAATCAGGATCTTTGGTTTAAATATTTGAAAATGACCAAAACAACATTTCAGATCCATTATAATGCAGTCTGTGCACTGGTTTGTCCATTTTTGTTTAAACATGACTTTTCTGATGCTGGAATTTATTTGGTAAATTTGTTTCCAAGTGGTGGCACAGTAGGTAGTGCTGTCGCCTCACAGCAGGAAGGTTGCTGGTTCGAGCCTCGGCTGGGTCAGTTGGTGTTTCTGTTTGGTGTTTGCATGTTCTCCCCGCATTTGTGTGGGTTTCTTCCAGGTGCTCCTGTTTCCCCCACAGTCCAAAGACATGTGGTACAGGTGAATTGGGTAGGCTAAATTGTCCGTAGTGTGTGTGTGTGGAAGTTTCCCAGAGATGGGTTGCAGCTGGAAGGGCATCTGCTGCGTAAAACATATGCTGGATAAGTTGGCAGTTCAATTCTGCTGTGGTGACCCCATAATAATAAAGGGACTAAGCCGAAAAGAAAATGAATGAATGAATGTTTCCATCGTTGTTTATGAACATTTTTTCTTAGCGAATAAAAAGTGTATCCTACTGTTTTTTCACATATTCAAAGTTTATGCACATCTTGGCCATTAAGCATTTTTATGCGATACTCCAGTATGTGCATAAAAATAAATGGATGGACACATAGTTAGTGGAAATTAGTCAAATAGATACATAATCATCAAATTTTGCAGCCCTGCAAACGAGAAGCTTTCCAATATTTCCCTTTCAAATCACATTCATCTGATAAATCACAGTTGGGTATTACAGTTTTTCTCAGTCACTTTGGTGCATTTCTCACAACACTATTTACATTTGCACAACAGTTAATGCATTTCTCAAAACAATTAGTCATTTGTGCACATCATAGTAGCAGTTTCTCATTCCTTTCAGCAAATTGTGAATGCTTTTGGACATGCATCAATTGCTTTATTACAACTCTCTGCTGTTTTATAACATTCTCATTTGCTTATGTCATGTCTGACAAAATTAACTAAACTTGTGAATGCTGAATAGTTATTCCATATAAAACTAATAGTCCTCATTTCATTACTTGAGTCATTACATACAAAAATGTTGAACTAGTTGTCAAAACTGACAAGCTCATTTTATTTAAAAACTTTAAATCTTTTTTTTTTCTGAAAATGTCTTCTAAATGGAACAATTTCATGAATGATTTACAGACCTGTGTATGTTGTAGGTTCAGTTCCATTATGTACTGTAATATTGTTTACAGTTGTGCACAGCTCTACACAAAGGAACTTTTTGTTTGTTGTAAATAAGGGTGTATTTATTCTTTTCCACAATGCTGTGAATAAATTACAATTGTAAAGAGCAAATGCAGTGAAAATGTGAAGCATACATATTCAGTGTCTTGTACTCAGATACCTCACTAAATGCAGTGATGTCTAACTTTACTGTAGTTTTCAAACGGCTGTGCAAATAGTATATAGTGCTGTCTTGAGCATTTTCAGGAAGTGTCACCAAAATCTTATGAAATTAAAAAATTAAAAAATTGTTTTGAGAAATGCATTAACTGTTGTGCAAATGTAAATAGTGTTGTGAGAAATGCACCAAAGCCACTGAGAAAAACTGTAATTGTGAAATAAATGCAGCTCCAAATTTTCAAAAAAATAATTTTTTCAGGGATTCACGATGCCTATGTTCTGAGGTGCCACAACAGATGGAAGAGAGGAGCATTTGGTTTGACTGAAGCAAGGGCTGAAGAGACATTCACAAAGCGGAGGAAGCACTGATGTCCAGGTTCAGTGACTCTGGATCAAACTCTTCACAAACCCTCAATCGTCCTCTTTCATCAAGCACCACATCAAAGGAGTTTTTTCCCCACCCCAGATGCAGTCCCATCACGTCACGTATGGTAAAATGTCCTGTCTTCATCAGCTCATTTGAATCGCACTGAATGGTATTTACGTCGTGGTACAGATATATCATGTAAGAATGTACGCTCCCATATGTTCAAGATGTACATATTTGTGTTTATCCATCCTACTATGTAGAAGCCCTGTACAGTTAGAATATGAAGAAGTCGCTTTAACTATCAGTCCAACAAAACCAACAGTAGCAAATGTCCATCGATCTTCAGATGGTCTAAATTTACACAACGCCCAATAGTATTCAATAGCCATAATTCTGGTTGTGTTACATTTGGTCAGTGCTGGGGCCTGTTTACACCACGGATAATACTTATGATGATCATAATAAATATAAGGGGTTGATAAATAGAAATTGTTTTAAGTATAAGAGAATAGCAGGCACATCACATCAGCTGTTACGAATATAGAAGACAAACAATATTGTTGTAATCGCTTTACTGCTATTTTTTTTCTAGCAAGTGAGGGATTAAAAACAGTGAGGTGCAATCAGAATACAGAAATTTATACAGGTTTAATGAAGATCAATTTAGTACTTTTTAAAAGTAAAATCAAAGAATATTGTATTTTTAATCTGAAGGGAACGCAGTATGTTCTCTTATGTATGTCAGCTGTATTAGCAACACTTCATATATAAAAATTACTACTTTGTACAGATCTCTGTTATTTTTTAATTCTTGTGATGTGACGTTGTGCACCAAGGCTTCGAAGCATGTATCAAAAAAAATGATGCATCTTTCAGTGAAGCAGTGTTTCGAAGCTTGATTCGTTTTGCCATAATCATGTGATCAGTGACGTCCAAAGATCATTTTTTGAATTTTGGTTCAAAGGTTTAAACACCCTTGTGGGTTAGTCAAGTGTATAGCGAGAGATTAGGCATCGATTACATACATTTATACTGTTTTAAAGCGCTGCACCGGTTCCACACACCAGTAATTCAACTAAAATACAATAAGAATATATAGTAAAAAGCTTTTGGACCATACTACAGTGTATTAGTGTATTGTTTACAACTATTTTTAAATAAGGCCAGCTGACGAGTGCAGTCCATAAGCCTCATTGTGATAGCCTCATACAGGAATCGCCGGTTCAATCCTCGTTCGATACGAATGGATGGTTGTAGGACTGGTTGGAATATGATAATATGATTTCTGCTGAATTATTTTGGGAGTCTCATAACTAAAACCTTAATATGTGAAATATGTGTAATTTAGAAACTGAATAAATTCAGATTTACAAACATTTACTCAAGTAAATAAACAGAATTAATGATGGGCTAAAAATCTGCGGGATTCTTCGGAAAATCTGCGGAATTCTGCGCACGCAGATTCCGTGTGGGCCTACTTGTATATAAAAAAACACTACAGTAATTGGGTAATCTGTTTATACTACTGTTGTTGTATTACTACATGAATGAGTTGGTCAGTTGTGAACATTTGAAATTTTTGCACCACAGTGCTTTCCCACACTTTAACTCATCGAGCTCTGATTTGAAAAGCTTCGAGTAACGAATCTTTTTCGGATTGAGTCAAACAGTTCACTGGTTCAGAAAGCTTCATTTCACCACCACTATTTTCACATATAAAGGCTAACTCTGATTCTAAACAGTAAAAAAGGATTTTTGTCTTGTTTTCTTTTAAAATGTCTACAGTTTCTCAAATAAAGATATTTTCATGACAAGAAAAACATGAGGTAAAAATTCTTGTTAATTTTTCAGTGAAACTGATTAATAAAATGGTTAAAATAAGAACACATCTGTTCGTAAACTCAGAAAAATCAACTAAATTCAAGCTGGAAGGTTGTTTTATGACTGTTGTTTGATGGTTGAAAATGTGCTTCAATTTAGTTGATTTTTCTCTATGCTCATTAACATATGTGTTCTTATTTTAACCATTTTATTAATCAATTTAGCAGAAAACAAGACTTTTAGGCTTTTTAAAGCATGTATTGTGAAAATTAAATGAAATTGTCTTGATTTAAGAAACCTATTTTAAAAAATTTAAAATATTTGTATTGAGGGAAAAAGTTCATGCAACCTTTATTGCTAAAGTACAAATTTCTGCTCTGATTTAAGACCTTTTTTAAGGCCTTTAATTTAGAAATGCCAAAATCGTGACTCTAAGATCCATAGAAAACTATTTAAAGATTCAACAAAAATGCTGTCAGCTCTTATAAAGCCTAGTTTACAGTTTACACCTGATATTAAGATGCAACTTCATTAATCAGATCATAAGTGCTGGTCTAAATGAGGTCTACTTTTGGTTTAGTGTAAACATTTCCTCAAATTACCATCAAAGAGTAATAAAAAGTTCTCCAAATACACTTGATTGTTAAGGTGTATGTTGTAAGAAAACAATCCAAAACAAGATTGAGATTCAAAATCGTAGTTGCCAATCACATCCTTTTTGTTCACTTGCTTTTCTCCCAATCAACATAGGTTTGTTCATTCAAAAGTACTTGTCGCACTGAGCATTTACGCAAAACCAATGTAAAGCATTATGAACTATGAAATCTGAATTTAACTGATCACAGGAGACGCAACTGACAGCTGACAGCTTATGATTGCTTTGCTGAAACACATGCAACAGAACGTTATCATGAATCAGTAGCTGGGTCACCCTGTATTACGGCGTATCTTGAGAAACAATGATGGAAACATCACATTTCAAGGAAAAATCGCTTAATTCGCAAAAAAGTTTTATGCTCAATTGATTTATTTATTTTTTTTTAAGTTTTAATATGGATAATGTTAGATGGAAACGCATTTGCCGAATATACACTAATCAGCTGTCTCCATTATGCTTGGCTTGTTTACTGTTGGATACTAGGTTACCAATACTACACTCAGCTGCTCTAACAACTTAATGGAAACACCATATTTGTAAACTTTAAAAAGATTTACTTCATGGACACTAATAGATTTTTATTGTTATCTTTATAGTTGTGGTTCATGGTGTGAACAGGCCTTTAAAAATGCACTGATTATTGTCAGACTGTAAGACTGAGAGCCAAAAATCTCAATGACACAATTGTCCTGAAGGTGCGTTTCATTACATGTCGTGTAATTTTGGCTTGCAGAAACATTTGAATGGTCAGTATTTGAATACCAGTAGATTTAGTTCTAATGAGGTGAGGTTTATTTTCTGTGAAACGTCTAAACGGCAGGGTGTTTTTGTGTGGATCAAACTGCAGAGGCCCGTTTAAGTGCTCTATGGTCCTGTGCTCTCCAAAAGTGAAACGTTACACACTCGATAATACAAGTTTCCCATGAAGCTCATGACTTCCCATCCCGAGCCTCGCTTAATTTTGCTAGTGTTCCTGTAAATTGTACATTTTCAATATGAAATGGGTTTTCTTTTTGTACAACCTAGAAATGATGTACCACTTTCCCTTTTAATGGAAAACCGTTCTAAAACTTTTCTTCGGTGAACTTATGACTCACTTTTTCAGAAAAAGAAAAAAAATTAAATGTGTAATCATGAACCGTGGGAGTGTTTTATTGATTGGAAAAGGTTTAAATAATACATACGGATGGGAATAAGGCACAAGGAACCATGTGAAATTATGATGTTTTCTCCAGTCTAACCACAGATGCTGTTGTGAAATGCTCTAAAGCAGGGGTGCCCAAACTCGATCCTAGAGGGCCGGTGTGCGGCATAGTTTAGCTCCAACTTCATTCAACACACCTGCCTGGAAGTTAATGGTATACCTAGAGAGAGAGCTTGATTACCTGGTTCAGTTGTGTCTAATTAAGGTTGGAATTAACTCTGCAGAACATCAGCCCTCCAGGACTGAGTTTGGGCACCCCTGCTCTAAAGCTAGTGTTATAGTGAGATTTACAAGGGAATGTTAGCATGTTTCTTCCAGGGGTTGGTCTGTTTCTTGCTGGCCAGCACCTCCAGGTCTCTGCAGATCCTCTTGCGGGTGGTCGAGGGCTGAATGATGTCGTCCACAAAGCCTGCGAAACACATGAAACAATATTTAGAGCATAGTTCTCAAACTCAATTTCCAGAGGGCCGCGGCTCTGCATAATTTTGCTCCAACCCTAATCAAACACAGCTGATCCAACTAATCAAAGCGTTCAAGACTACTAGAGACTATTAAGCAGGTGTGAGTTAGAGCTGATTGGAACAAAACTATGCAGAGCTGCGGCCCTCCAGAGTTTGAGACCATTGATTTAGAGAGAACAGACATCTGTGAACGTGTTGAAAAAGAGCTGTAATGATGAATGTGTGTTTTTGTGCACCTCTGACCGCAGCAGGAAAGGGATTGGCAAATTTCTCCACATATTCAGCTTCAGCCTCTGCTTGGTTCTGCTTTCCTCTGAAGATGATTTGAACAGCACCCTTAAAGGAGAAAAAAAGGCAGCTTTATAGTTTTACACTCTGTGGCCAGTTTATAGGATTTGTCCTGTTTTTGGATTGGTAAAAATGTTTAAATATATAATAATCATTAAAATAAACACTAAATATTAACTAATTAAACATAATATGTTAACATAAAATGTTAAAATATTTCAATTATAATTTTTTTTTGTTTGTTTAATTTTATTTTTTGAATTATAATGCTCACCTAGGCTGCATTTATTAACAACGCATGATTGCAAAAGACATTAACAAGAAATTAAATTATATTGTGAAATGTTTTTAATTTGAAATAGTTTTTTACTTCAATATATTTTAAAATGTTTTTTATTTCAGTAATAGCAAAGGTGAATTTTTTGCATCATTACATGTGATGTGATCCTTTACAAATCTAACATGCTGCTCAAGAACTATTTAATTAGCAAAGTTGAAAATAGTTGTGCCATGATACACCTTGAAACTTTAACTTTTAGAAACTTCAAAAGGATTTGAAATGGAAACTTTACATTTAATTGTAACGTCATTTTTGCGAAACTTGTTTAATGTCACTTTTGATCAATTTCATCTTTGTACTCATGTTAGTGTCCACATACTATTTTAAGACCACATCTACAACGCATTCACTTTTTGTGCACTACTTCTTTTGTCCACAAGGTGTCAACAGAAGCAGACCACTGATTCACAGTTGAAAAAGAAACTGAACACAACAAACTACTGAAGACAGCAAAAAAACAATAGATGTTCATGCTTAAAAGTGCTTACGTGAGGGAGTGAAAATGTTTCAATTTACATTTTTATCACTTATGAAAATGTTCACATATGCTATCAAATGAAATATACTTTAAAATGCTTTGCATCAACTACATACTTTACATCAAGTGTACTTTTTTTACATGGTGTAGCAATATCAATGAGAATTGCTGTTGTTTTGGTGTTTTAATGGACACCCAACAGAAATATTTACAGTTTGTATTTTAAACAACCAGCATGACCTGAGTCAGCAGTTTCCAGACTTACAGGCTGAGCTCCAGCAGAGAAATGAAATGAGCAGGAGTGACGGTCACAAGCAGCATTAACACCAAACTGAGCCAAGCATACTGATCATTACTGCAGTGTAAGTGGATATCCGCGTTCACTGAGCTCCTGTACATAGATATACTGCTCTCAAATCTAACTTTCTGCTTACAGGATCAGCAATTTCTTGAAGCAATAGTTCACCAAAAATGAAATTGACAGAAATTTCTACTATGTTTCACCTTCACTTATTTTTTTCCCCTTCTGTGAAACACAAAGGAACATATTAAATAATGTTAATAACTGAACGCCACTGACTTTTAAAGTATTTACTGGTTATCAATATTCTTAATATATCTTTTTTTTGTGTTCAACAGAAAAAAAAATCTTATATCTTATAGTTTTGGAACCACTTGAGGGTGAGTAAACGGTCAGTTTGATAAAATGATAGTAAGTTTTTCATTTATTGGTGCTTTATTAATATTTAATGTTTATCTGTATGTGTGTGTGTGTGTGTGTGTGTGTATGTGTGTGTGTGTGTGTGTGTGTGTGTGTGTGTGTGTGTGTGTGTACATATATATAATAAAAATACATTAAGTATTCTAAGGGTATACAATAGGGTTTGTTGAAAAAGAGCCAAAATTTGAATCACATCTAATGAAAATCCTGACCTTCACTGTTAGTGTTTGTGCATTCAAATTGTGAGAAGATTAATAGAAAAACAACACAGAATGTAATCTATGTACTTGTAACCTATTGTAAAACATTTGAACATCAATTTAGCATCAATAATGAATTTTCTTTTTTTACTAGAAAGCCCCATAAATCAAATGTATTACTGTAAGTGCATTAGCCATGTCACACACTTCAGCTCATTAAATGCAGAAGTTTACCTTTGCACCCATCACTGCGACCTCAGCAGTTGGCCAGGCGTAGTTCACGTCTCCTCTCAAATGTTTGGAGCTCATCACATCATAAGCACCTCCGTAAGCCTGGAGTGAGGACACACACACAGGGTTCAGCACATAAGCCAGTTACAACCACACACACACATCATCTTGTCTCTTACCTTCCTAGTGATGACAGTGATTTTTGGAACCGTTGCTTCTGCAAAAGCATACAGCAGTTTGGCTCCATGTCTGATGATGCCGCCATACTCTTGAGCTGTGCCTGTAGAAACAATTTTCTGTTAGTCTATTATTATTAAAAAAGGGTGAATGTGCTCAGGGTAAATTAAAGAAATAATTAAACGCAAAAGTGAGGTTAGAAAAAAAAGTCTTTTAACACCTGGAAGAAATCCTGGCACATCCACAAACGTGATGATAGGAATGTTGAAGGCGTCACAGAAGCGAACAAAGCGAGCACCTTTAACAGATGAATTTATGTCCAAACAGCCTGAAATGCAGATTTAAAAATCAGATGTAATAATTTACATATTGTATAATATCTATTCAAATACAGAAGTTTGCTTTTAAATTAAATTCTTCTGCTAACTAATGTGGCATTAATTTAAATAAACAATTAAATAAAACTGCAATATTGTGAAATATAATAACTTCAAATATTCATATTTTAATGCTGTAAATGGCAAAGCAATTAAATGCAGAAACTTCTTACAGTAGCTATTAATCCAATCTTAAAGGGATAGTTCAGAAATTCTGTCATTTACTCCTCCTTCACTTGTTCCAAACCCATTTGACTTTTGGTTTCTTCTGTTGAACACAAAAGAACATATTTTGAAGAAAGCTAAAAAAAACTAATAATCAAAATGGAAGACAGTGGTTACAGGTTTTTAGCTTTCTTCAAAATATCTTTAGCGTTCAACAGAAGAAAAAAACTCAAAGATTCTAAACCAATTGAGTGTGTGTAAATTTACATTTTTGGGTGAACTATCCCTTTAAGTTAAATCAGATATATGCTATAACATTATTAAGGAAGCGATGATAATTTTTCATTATGTGATGCGCAGAAGGTTTACAATATTTCGTAACGCCATAAAGATGGCCAAAATTAATTCAGTTTGTGTTCACACTTGTAGATTAGTTTTCTTGGTTTGTTTAGTGGAAACAAAAGCAGAAAAAGGCTGCATCTTGTGACATCATGCTCTGTTTTAGGTTTGTTTGGTCTACACAGAGGCTTAGATGACAAATATACTTTGTAAATGAAAGCAATCACACCTGCTCAATCAATCAAACCTGCCAAATATCAAAACATTAAAATCATAAAATTACCCACCAGACGCCACTTTTGGCTGGTTTCCTACTATGCCTACCGTCCGGCCATTCATCCTGGCAAACCCCACCACGATATTTTTGGCGTAGTTGGGCATAATTTCAAAGAATTCTCTCTCATCTACTATCTGAAGGGGTGACATGAGAGTGAAACAATTAGAAGAGTTTTTAACTATCTGAACCATCTGTGTAGTAAAGTTTACATACTCCATGAACAATGTCCAGCATGTCATAGGCCTTTGTGCTTTCAAAAGGAACAACAGTATCCAAGCCAGGAACCAGACGGTCTCTGAGGGGGAAAAAACAAAGACAGGACAATAATATAAAAACCTGGTCAAGATAAACCTAGTGATGAAGACTAAGAAAAATTGGCTTCTCACCGAGGATCATGGCACTCAACAACTGGAGTTGAATCTTTATTACTAAGTGGGAGAAAGTTGAAAAAGTCTCGCAAGTTCAAAAGGGCATCAATGTCATTCTCAAAGGCTCGATGAGCAACGCCTGGAAATAAAAGAAAAGAATATTTACATTCAAGATAAAATAAGAACTGTTTAAAATGCTTTAAGCGGGGCATAAATCATGTTCGGGTATATCTAGGGGTGTGAAAATAAGAGGCATGTTTGTCAAAACATTTTTGTTTTGTTTTCTTATTTTTTTTGCTTTGCATTGAGTGAAATACTTACAGTCTTACTCGTCATTAAACTCGCAGACAGGCCTAACAACGAGATCTGGGTGGATTACTTATGAATTGTAATTAGTTACTGATTTCAAATTACATGACAAAATAAGTAGTCAGTAAAATCTTTTAGATCACACATTTATAGTAATGTCATTTGATTAGATTTTGTCAATTTTGATTTAGATTACTTTTGTGCTAACCCTCATTTATGTCACGTATATATTTTTAATGAAATAAACTTGTACCATTTTGACAAATAAAAGGAAAAAAAATATTCCATTCTTTATTACAAACAAGAGAAAGAGCTGTTGAGGAGCTTTGTATGGACAGATAACACTTAAAAATACAAAATTAATATGCCTAGCTTAAAAATAAGTAAATTATAAAACATTACAAAAATCAATATTGGGCAAAAAAACTGAATTCATAATATTGCTGCTACATCAAATTTTTGATCTAAAATATTTGAGAAAAAGAATAAGAAAAAATACTGAAAAATTATTGGCATTATGTAAATAAATTATTTTAAGTATATATATATATATATATATA
>CAIGQZ010001336.1:25986283-26063970 GCA_903798205.1 Danio tinwini | reverse complement strand
TATGTATTCATATTAAATAAGAAATGTATGTTTATTACAACATATAGTAAAACACATGACAATCCATGTAATTTATAATACTAATCAAATTTATTTAGATTATGCTTACACAAGACTTAGCTAAATTATGTGAGAGCTTGTGATTGGCCAAGAATGGAGAAGTAAAGAGGCTGCAAAAACTAAGCATAATTTGGACAAGAATGATAGAACTATAAAATTTTTATTATTTTGGGAAAATGTGCAAGTATAGATGTGTTAAATAAATTTCCATGACTTTCCAAAACTTTATTGTTTTTTTTTCCAAACTTTTCCGGGTCTGGAGAATGCCATGTCAAAATTCCATGACTTTTCCAGGTTTTTCATGATCGTATGAACCCTGCAGATTACATATAACCCATTATTACCCAGCTCTGCTACCAACAGGTGTACCTGACACAGCAGTGTGGGTTTTTGCTCCTCCAAGCTCCTCCTGGGTAACATCCTCATTTGTAACAGACTTTACCACATCTGGGCCTGTGATAAAAAGGTAGGAAGTGTCCTGCAAACACAGGTAAAAATGTATATCAGCTTACAACCTACGACATTTAATGAAACATGAGTGTATCAGGAACGACCTAAAACTATCTTACCTTCACCATGAAAGTAAAATCTGTGAGAGCAGGTGAATACACAGCTCCACCTGCACACGGACCCATGATAAGAGAAATCTGAGGAACTACACCTGAGGCCATCACGTTACGCTGGAAAATAAATATGAGTATCACCAGTAAGTGCTGGAACATACAGTTGAAGTCAGAATTATTAGCCCCTCTTTTAATATATATATTTTTTTAATATTTCCCAAATCATGTTTAACAGAGCAAGGAATTTTTCACAGTATGTCTGATAATATTTTTTCTTCTGGAAAAAGGCTTGTTTTATTTCAGCTAGAATAAAATCAGTTTTAAATTTTTTTAAAACAATTTAAAGGTCAAGATTATTAGCTCCTTTAAGCTCCTTTAAGTATATTTTTGATAGTCTACAGAACAAACCATCATTATACAATAACTTGCCTAATTACCCTAACCTGCCTAGTTAACCTGATTAACCTAGTTAAGCCTTTAAATGTCACTTTAAGCTGTATAGAAGTGTCTTGAAAAATATAGCGCAAAATATTATTTACTGTCATCATGGCAAAGATAAAAGAAATCAGTTTTTAGAAATTAGTTATTAAAACTAGTATGTTTAGAAATGTATTGAAGAAATCTTCTCTCCGTTAAACAGAACTTGGGGGAAAAAAATAAACGGGGGCTAATAATTCTGACTTCAACTTACTGTACATACTACTGATCAACCATAAATATTTAAAAGGAAATTAATATTTTTATCTACCAAAAAAAGCTTTAAAAAAATGAAATTTTGTTTTCACCACTGAATAGATTTAATAATAATAATTTAAAGTAATGGCAATTATTTTTGTTCTACATTTCTGACTTTCTATTGTTTACATTTGTGAGTTTACTTCCTAAAATTCAGACTTTGTTTCTTCAGAAATGCAAATTTGTATCTTTGAACTGTGAGCTATGGACTCAAAATTGTAAGAAAGCTGAATGTTTTAGAATTCTGTGACTATTTATTTTACAATTCTGAAGTTTGTTCCTCACAATTCAAAGGTATCAGAATTCCGGGGGGATGGGTTGGGGGTGTTTTGTATTGTGTTATAAAAACTTTTAATTACCCTTTTTTTATCCCAGGCAAAAAAATGCATCTATATTTAAATTATTTAATGATTTTAATTAAGTGTTTTTAAATTATTAAGTGTATTTTAAAAACTTTTTATATTACTTCACTTTTTTATTTATTTGTGTATTTTATTTTTTATCTTTTTTCTTATTTGTATTTTTAAATTAAACACCACTTTTTTACTTTCCATTTGTCAAACATTGATTACAACGTCAACTTTCATCTTTAATAATGATAAGAAATGTTTCTTGAGCACCAAATCCAACATAGTAAATGATTACTATAATAGTTGATCCAGTAATGATGGATCATGTGACACTGAAGACTGGAGATTTTAAAGTATATTCAAACTGACAACAATTATTAAAAATAAATAAATAAATCACATACATATCATAAGACTCCTTTTACTGTATTTTTGATCAAATAAATGACATTTTATTGATATCATATTTCAAAAACTACAAAAAAAATCTTACAAACACCAAACCTTTTAACCCATAATTTTTTTCGGTACATTTTTAATATACATTTTTTGTCTAAACCTAAACTTGACAAACTATATAGACTAAGCATATATATATATATATATATATATATATATATATATATATGAGCAATTCCAGAGTTATGGATGTGACATTTGCAGTAAAATCTCAAAACATAACATCATTTTGAACTAACCACAGAGTTGTGAAAGCAGAAAAATATCAATCTGTAAACATGTTTTATACTTTAAATGAGGGAAATAAACATGCGTTATGGATGTGACGAAAAAAGGTCTGCGAGTTTACAGTATACAGCATACTTTGTAGAAATTATGTGAATTAAACTGCACAACCCAAAAGAAACTGCTAATCAACAGGACAAGAGTTGGCTTACTAAAGAACAGGCATGATTGATTTTTATTTTATTTTACATTTTTACATTTATAAGGAAAAAGATTCGTTATGGGTGTCACATCTCTCCGATATGGATGTAAGGGATGTGAAATTGCCATTTGTGTGGCTTTTGTAAATCAAATATAATTGTTTGAAAACACCGACAGGGACATTTTTAAGTATTTTTAAAGTACTGTAAAATACAAAAAACCCCCCGCAGAAATGGTTTTGCTATTTTAGCGAAAACTTTATTTTTTTCATGGCAAGGTTGACATTTGTATGGAAGTGCTCATATATACATAATTTTCAAGCATGAACTCAAAATGTGGGGAGACAGTAAGGGGTTATGGTAAAAATATTTTCAAATATATGGTTGTATTGAACATTCAAGCTTACCAAGAAAATGTCAGCATATCCTGCAAGAGACTCAACGCCTTCCTGAATGCGGGCTCCACCAGAGTCATTGAGACCAATTACTGGAGCGCCCACTAACATCGCTTGATCCATAATCTGGAAATTAAGTTCAATTGTTCGCAAAAATCTATTCTACATTGCATGTGTTTTTAATGTAAATAACTCAGCAGCCAGCCTTACCTTGCATATCTTCTGAGCGTGAGCTCCTGATAAACTGCCTCCAAACACTGTGAAGTCCTGAGAACAGAGGAGCGTTTCTAAGGTACTGTTATTTATGAACAAAATATTTCAGCACTGCAGATCGAGGTTATCATACCTGGCTGAAAACATAGACCAGTCTGCCATTGATCCGTCCCTGTCCGGTCACTACACTGTCTCCTGGGTACTGAACACACAGAGAGGATGAGCACAGAAAAGTCATGAGTGTTTTTACTCAATTAGTTACAGTACATATATTTATTTAGCAGAAGCAACTTACAAATGAATGAGGATAAAAGAAGCACTTTAAATCACCAGAGTGGAGAAATATATAGATGCCATGACAAGTTCAAATTATTATTATTATTGACTCCTTGTAATGGAGTGTTTGTAGTAAAGTCTCTGGTGCATATACTGTACAAAAGAATGTGGAAAGAGCGTGTCTCTCACAGTTGGTTTGTCCAGCCCACTCTCCTGAAGCACACTCAAAATTGCACAATAGTTTTCCAGTAATATGGAGTGTTTTTAAGAATGTGTCTGGTGCATACGGAGAGGTAAAGAGTCTCCAACAGCAGTTTCCATCATCCACATGTATGAGAAATGGTTAATGCTAAGGTTTAGTTTTGCTAAAAATCCAGCAAATTCATGTTTTTTTCATTCAGGTTTTTTTTTTGAGCTGTCGCCTGTCACCAATCTTTTTATTTTAACTGCATTCGCAAATATGCATATTTTAAACAAAGTCAAAACAGTAGTTGGTATACAGTAATTATTGTTTTTTTACATTACTTTCACGGTTGGGTTTAGGGTTGGGGTATAGTGTAGAGGTTAATAAAATACAATTGAATAGGTCATATAATTCAATGAATAATATGATTAATACTCAATAACTTCCGGCTGCAGCTGTATCCCTTCTAACAACAACCAAGTTCCACAGATCGAGGTATGTTTGTCTTTGGTTTTATATTCGCACATTCACTAATTTGAATAGTCTTATTTGAATAGTATTGTTTGCCACGCTAAATTGAATATTGTGTGTGAAATAGCATTTAAATATGACTTCAGAACAACATTTGCACTATTTAATTGACTGTGAATAATATTGTACTTTAAGTCATTGACTACTAATATGATTTATAAAGTAAAAAAATATAATGATTTGAAAAGTAAATAATACTTTTCATAAACTGTATTAAGGAGAAAGTCTGAATGTGTGAATATGAAACCAACTTTACCAGAGAGGTAAAGAGAGGTCTTTACCTTATTCTGATCTGCCTCCATGCCGAAGTCTGAGCATCGATGCTCCACAAACATATCATACTCCACAAACGAGTCCGCGTCCAGCAGGAGCTCCACTCTCTCTCGCGCTGTCAGTTTACCCTGAGCACAGCACAGCACTTTACAGTTCTTCTCCAGACCCCTAAGCTTTCTCTTATGTCAGTTGCATTTGTCTTGTAACGCGTTTACAAATCTTACCCGTTTGTGTTGTGCTGCTATCCTCAACTGTCCTCCTCCTGTGAGCGCTGCCTGTCGTTTATGCTCAATTCTCTCCTGCACGGACATGTGGCTAGAGGAATAGCATCTTGCGTTTTGGAGCACTTTCGACTGGGTAAACACGCCATATGGCGTTTGACCCACACATTTAAAAGGACATTTTAGACTGTTTAAAAGCCCTAAGCTGCTTCGCATTAACTTGTAGGTCGCCATAGCTGCTGCACTTGCTGAGGACACAGGACAGGATGACGTTAGAAAACCTGTGTTGTCTACGGCCAATCAGCTGCGAGGTTCTGCTATTCACTGCCAATCATAACTCGGTTGGAGAAGGGGAGGCGAGGGGCTGAACCAACCACTGCAGAAATGTGGCCAGTTGAGCGAACTTGATAGATGTAGTCCACGCTAATGTCAAATGATAAACTACAGTTCCCAGACGTTACGACGATATTGTGAAAATCGCTTGAAAATTAGCATTAGGTTTTAGGATAAATTTAGTGTGAAAATTAGCATTTAGTTTCTAAATGGATTTGAAAAATAAATAATTACTACCGCTAATAATAATAGTAATAACAAATATTTATTTGATAATCAGAAAATTGCAATATATATTAATTTCCTAATAAAAATAAGGTATTATAAATAAATGTTTATTATATAAAGACCTAATTCATACTGTGAAATAAAAATTATATAATATGCATCATTAAATTACGACATTTTCTACTCATAATTTAGTTTTTTTTTGGCTTAGTCCCTTTATTAATCAGGGGTCGCCACAGCGGAATGAACCACCAACTTATCCAGCATATGTTTTATACAGTGGATGGCCCTACAGCCGCATATATAAATCAATTTGTTATAATTAATTATAAAATAAATTTGATTTTGCCTTTTTAAATTGTTTTATTTATTTTAATCAAAATGGATCATTTACATGGATCATTAAAATTGATCAGAGCGTGATCAAAAGTGTGTTCAAGCACATTTTCTTATTGTTATTTTTAAATGATTAAAAAGGTTAGATAATTTTGATGCAGTTTACATTGATTTGTTTTTGTTTCTGTTATATGTGCATTAATAGAGTTGTTGATTATTTATAATACTTTCATCTAACTTAACTTTTTAAATTTAATTTATTGTTGATTTATTCAAAATCAACCCCCCCAAACACTGCCATGGCTTACCTATAAACGCCACCAATAGTCTCTCTCGCAGTCTTTCTTTCTTTTTTTTTTTGCAAAAAAACAGTTACATGTTTGTATTCATTTTTGTATACAATACAGAATATGATACAAGAAAGATTCATTCATTTATTTTCATCCGCTTTTCTCAGGCCGGGTCGCAGGGGCAGCAGTCTTAGGACAGAACCCCAGACTTCCCTCTCCCCAGACATTTCCTTTAGCTCCTCCGGGAGGATCCTGAGGCGTTCCCAGGCTAGCCAAGAGACATTGTCCCTCCAGCTTATCCTGGGTCTTCCCCGAGGCCTCCTCCTGGTGGGACATGCCTGGAACACCTCCTAGGTAAGTATCCAGGAGGTATCTGAAACAGATACCTGAGCCAGCTCAGCTGACCTATGTGAAGGAGCAGTGGCTCTACTCCGAGCTCCTCTCAGATGAAAGAGCTCCTCACCCTATCCATAAGGGTGCACCCTGCCACCCTGCAAAGGAAACTCATTTAGGCCACTTGAATCCAAGATCTTGTCCTTTCGGTCATGACCCAAAGTTCAAGGGCAGTCTTGTCCCTGTATGAACAAAGTAAAATTGGTTTGCATTGCCGGAAAGTCAGACATAATAATAATTCCTAACATTTATATAGCGCTTTTCTGAGCACTCAAAGCGCTTTACACATTGGGGGGAACCACACACCAGCTGATTGGTGGAGAGGAGACAGAGTGATGAAGCCAATTATTATATGGGGAGAGTTAGGAGGCCATGATAGACAGAGGCCAGTGGGCAGATTTGGCCCGGATGCCGGGGTTAAACCCCTACTCTTTTTTGATGGACATCCTGGGATTTTTAACGACTACAGAGAGTCAGGACCTCGGTTTAACATCTCATCCAAAAGACTGCGCTCACTGAGCAGTATAGAGTCCCCGTCACTATACTGGGACATTAGTACCCACACAGAACGCAGATTGGGCGCCCCCTGCTGGCCTCACTAACACCACTTCAAGCAACAACCTAGTTTTTCCATGTGGTCTCCCATTTAGGTACTTAGCTGCTTAGCTGCCAGGTACTAAGGTGCTTAGCTTCAGTGGGCGACCATGTGAGAGTTGGCTGCCGGCCTTGGACTTGTTTCCAATGCATGTTAGACTCCGCCAGAGAAAGAAAGAAATATAAATAATTAAGAACATGAAATAAACTTGAGGGTAAGACGTTTAAGAATCAATTACAGTATATAAATTAAAGTCAGGGGTGACACGGTGGTTAGCACTGTTGCCTCACAGCAAGAAGGTCATTGGTTTGAGCACCGGCTGGGTCAATTGGCATTTCTGTATGGAGTTTGCATGTTCTCCCCGTGTTGGCGTGGGTTTTCCCCACAGTCCAAAGACATGCGCTTTAGGTGAACTGAATAAACCAAATTGTCCGTAGTGTATGAGTGCATGTGTGTGAATGAGTGTGTATGGATGTTTCCCAGTACTGGATTGCAGCTGGAAGGGCATCCGCTGTGTAAAACATATGCTGGATAAGTAGGCGGTTCATTCCGCTGTGGTGACAACTAATGAATAAAGGGACTAAGCCAAAGAAAAATTAATAAATAAAATTGAAGTCATTATAAAATGAAATAGTTCTGTTTGCTTTCTTATTTCATATACTGAAATTATATTTAAATATTGACTTAATTCTTGAAAAAAACAGGAAAAATGGTTTTATATTAGTAAATTGTGGATATTTGAAGCTACTCACAGCTTTGGTATAGTGTGATTTATACAGCCACTCACTAGAGGGCAGCATCATCAGAGGTCGCGCTTAATTCCAGGCGCTCTTTTACTCTTGTTTGGTATTGTTCCTTTCAGGATGCAAAAGTTAACGGAGGAATAATAAGCAACGAAGCTGGCTCTTAGCACAGGGACTTAATATGAATATTTTGAAGCGTAGTGAATTCTGTTGAATGCTTTATAAACATTTCACTCAAACGGAAGACAGTCGCGCTCGCCAAGGAGAGAGAGAATCGCTCTTATTCAACAACACGAAGACAAGTGCACACAATAATAGCAAGCTAGCGAAGTAGCAGGCAAGCGGACTGTGGGGTTCGTTTAGCACAGCTTTCAGAAACAACATCTGTCGAGTATTTCAAGGAATATACTTTATGTGCATGGAACTTAGTTTCAGTTTTTACACTTGGTTGCTTTGGACTGATTTTAGGCTGAGGCTTGTTTCACCGAAAATGCGGCTTGAGGCCTGTCGTGCTTCTCGCTAAAATGCTGATTATCGTCCAGTCCTTCGCTTCTGTATGTTTTGTCACAGAAGTGTATCGTTCTTGAGATAAACTAGATCTGACTCTCATGGAAGGCAAACAATACTGCTCTTCGTCGTCTTGAGCAGCTTATTTTCCTCCCGGACTGGCCATCTCTGCAAGATCTACTCAACATCCAGCAAATCTCTGACATGTTAACAAGCAGACGACTCAACGCCGCTCTCCTGCTTGCGAGTCATGTCAAATTACACCCTCTGTTTGAAGCGTTGGGTCAAGCCTGGTTGATTGTGTTCTCACAGCTCCTCTTTATTGGGGGTCTGGCCGAGAGTCGCTCTCAGTAGCTGATCGGCCCTCTCCTTTTGTCCTGCCATTGACTGAAGCCGCTAAGATGAACCCGGTAAACGCCACCGCGCTGTACGTGTCGGCCTGTCGCTCTCTTGTGCAGTGCGACCCGAAGGAACCAGAGACGTACGGGGCACTGTTTAACGTCCTCCCTTTCTTCAGAGACTCCCTGTCCTGTTTAGTCTGTGGTGAGTGAAACAATGGCTGTGTTTTGTATTGAATATAGGTACTAGTAAATAACGTTGCAAAGAGCGACTTGTTTTCATCAGTCCTCGTAGCATTTTCACTGTAGGACATTTATTTAGAAACAAATAATCGATAAACTGTAAAAACCAGAACTGCTGCGAGGTCTGAGGCTGTTAATCAATTGAAGAAATAAACCCACACAGTTATGTTTATTACCTAATTTCGTGCAGAAAAACGACATTACCCATAATGCTGTGCAAAAAATTCCACCAACCAGAGAGCCACAGCAGCCAATAACATCTTAAGCCCCTCCCACTCCGTTGAAGCACCTCGAGTGTTGTATTTTAATTTATAATCCAATCTGCCTTCAGGAATAGCTAACTACAGCAATAGTGCCCCCCACTATTTTAGTGTTATTTTTATTTTTTGGAAAGAACCATTAACCAAACCAACCAGCTAGAAGGTGAATCACAACAAACTATTAATGAGGGGTAGTATTACTACCCCATAAACAAAAGCAAAAAAAAAAATGGTGCAAAGTGAGGTTTATTTATTCTTGTTTCGATTCTGATTTCTGGAAATTTACTTAGATAAAAGTTAAGGTTGTTTTTAACTGGATTTTTTTTTACTGGCAAACATTAATTTAAAGCAACATCACATGGTTGCTTAAGCGTAAACACTTGAGCGCTCTCAGTCAGCCTGTCTTTAATGCTTTATATTAATGCCATTGAAAGTCAATTCTCCTCTGGGTAAAATGAATAAGATTTTCTCTTAGGCACCGTTGAACCCAATAGAACTTAAGGTGATGTAATGTTATTTTGGTATGATTTATTGCTTTAAATAAATTTGTTTTCTTTCTGTAAAGGGAATTTGCTTCAGGATCCACTTGCTCCCAAAAATTCCTCCTGCCAGCACTATGTATGCAAGGGTTGTAAAGGCAAGAAAATGTCATTGAAGCCATCCTGCAGCTGGTGTAAAGACTATGAGCAGTTTGAGGAGAACAAACAGCTCCAGATTCTGATCGACTGCTACAGGAATCTCTGCGAATGCGTCTCAGTTTGGGTCACTACAGAGCAGAGCGTCTTGGGAGTCAAAGGGTACCCTGAGGTGAAGAAGATGCTGGAGGAGGTGATGGGGGTGGATCTGGAACAAGAAGAACTCAGTCCTGTTAAAAACATTTTGGAGGATCCTCATCTAAAAACTGACCCAGAGTCCTCACAAAACTCTGCAGACGTCAATCTGACTGACTCAGACAAACCCTCTGATCAGACCTCATCTGATCCAGAGTCCCCTGTCCCCATCTGTGCTGATGAAACTTTGAGCTCCAGCTCAGAACTTCACATGAGTAGCGTCAGTGCTGACATTGTGAAGTGCAGCATTAGTCCAGAGAACAGCCCTGAATCAGTGCACCTCAGTGAGGAGAGCACAGATGTCCTGGAGGACCTCAAATTTGACATTGCAAACAAGGAGGTGTCATATGAACAGACTAAATCAACAGCAGAGCTGTGTCAGAATTCATTGCAGTCCCAAACTAGTGGTGCCTTTGCACCAGGACACCCACCACAACCTCAGACAGGCCTGACTTGCCTCGCTGCAGCCCACAGAAAAGTGCGCCTGAGCCGAAAGCGCTCTCGCTCTGAGAGCGACAGCGAGATGCTTCAACCTCTGCCCATTACCAGCCTCATCCAAGGGCCATCGGTAGCAGCCACAGCTCAGACGAAAACAGCATTTGAACCCAAAGCGCCCTCACCACCACCAGTCATGGTCACCAATGGAGGTGTTTTAAAGGTCAACAAGACCGTCCTGGATTCAACAAAAAATATCCAGATAAACTCAGACATGATTAATAAAAAAGTTCAGGCGAAGTCTAAAGTGAGCATTCCGAAAGCAAAGAGCAAGTCGAAGGAGAGGGTGCTCTCGCCTAGCCTGTTACCGGGACAGCCTCCTAAAGTCGTATACAAAAAGACACAAGAGAAAAAAGGCTGCAAGTGTGGACGAGCCACTCAGAATCCAAGTGTTCTTACCTGCAGGGGTCAGCGGTGTCCATGCTACTCCAACCGTAAGGCCTGTTTGGACTGCATCTGCAGGGGCTGCCAGAACTCATACATGGCCAATGGGGAGAAGAAGCTGGAGGCTTTCGCTGTGCCCGAAAAAGCCCTGGAACAGACCAGGCTCACTCTCGGCATCAACCTCACCAGTATTTCGGTCAGAAACACTGGCACGAATGCTGCAGGAGTTCTCAGCCTTTCCGCAGGCTCTCCGATGGCCTCTTTTCTGGCATCCAGCGCAGACGAGGACCAGAGTTTTGAAGATGCTCTCAAGATGCATTTTGACTGTTGATGGCTGTCCTGCTACTGATTTCCCTATCAGCCATGGTTGATTCACAGTTTATGTCGAGCAGAATGTTTGCCAAAACTCTTGACTGTAGTTTTCATGTTGAACTTTACACCATCACAAATGTACACACTGCTGTAATGGAAAGTTACTGTGAAGCTGGAATTGTGTGTGTTTTGTTTGTTTTTTTGGAAGGAACTGTATGCTTCTATACAATTCATAATGAACTAATGATCTGATAAGCGTCTGATATCTCTCTTTAAATGTTCAATGACCCAAACCTTAAAATGAGTTTCACAGGTATGTGTGATCACTTTCTGGCTAACAAGATTGACTCATAAACCCTAATGTTAATTAATTTAATTTGTTTACATTTCTGTGGTGACAATATTTAAAAAATGTGTATGAATATATTGCTTCTAAGCATTTGTGAAAGGTAAAATTCCCAGCTATCTGTATTGTCAGCGTCAGGTGAAATCACAATTTACCTATGGTGGAAAATGTAGCACTTAGTCCCAATAGTGTTAATGGGTTTAGAGGCCTATAATGATCATATAGGACTGAGGTGTCCTGTCAGGATACAACTTGTTTTGTTTAATATTTTGTTTGTTATTTTTCTGAATGGAAAATAGTGCTGTGTGCATTTTTATTTGTTATGTTCGAGCTTTGAAAGACATTTGTCATTGGTTTTGTAAAGATGACGAAGCACAAATGTCACCACAGCTATGTTTCTCCAACATTTGAGAGTTGCCGATATGTTTTTATCCTCCCTGTTGTGCATTATTAGTTCAGACTGAGCTGGCTGTCTCGCCAGTACAATATCTACTACAGATTTCTGAAACAAGTGAATGTAAGAGTGTTCAGTGTGTTGCCTGAAAATGTATTCATGGCAGTGAAATTTTTTAAAGCAATATGAGAATCCAAATGGTAGGTCGATAACCATCTTTTAACCCTCCCCCCACCCCACAACAGCATCATATTTGTTTTGATGCAAACTGTAAAGGAGTATTTCAAGACGTTATGTTCTTTAAATGTTTGCCTGAGCACCTTTTAGCACCCACTGATGCCTCTCGACTCTGATTAGTTGTGTTTGTCTTGCAGTTGTGTTGTGATTCCTGTTCTAGGGACCAAAACTAGAAACGCGTTGAGGTCAGTGAACACGTCTATACTGTTACACTGCGCCATTTCATGTCTTATATAATGAAGCAGGGTAGGCAGTGCTTCATCTGTATCATTAAATATGCTTGAAAACACTATCAGTAGGGCTTTGACCAAATATTGAAAACCTTCTTAGTTGAGTCTTGGATCTTAGTGGGATATTGTGTTGTATTTTCAAACTTTATAGTTTGGTAGTGTTGTTGTTTTTTCCCCTCCCTTTGCTTTTCAATGGTCATTACTTGAACTGAGATTTTAGTTTCTTGATTTATGATTTTTTTTTCTTTTGAATTACTGGAGAACCTCTTATTGCTGGTTTATTCACTGCCACATTGAAATAATGAGAACTGCAGAAAGCTACAAAAATAAATTATAGTTTTTTATTTCTTGTTTTTCAAAACAGCGTGTTGTGTCTTATTGTATGTGTGATTGATCATGCATTCAGTCTTAGTCGACGGAATTTTGCCGTAATTTCCGCTAGAGGGCAACACAATATTGACTGATAATCAAGTACTAGGCGTCGCTGCACCCCGGTGAACTACAAACGGGAGGGATTTCAGATGGGTGTCATTTTGCCAAGTATCGCATCTGATCCTGGATTAACATCTGTGCTGATCCTGGAACGTAATTTTTGTTCACAAATGTAATTCACATCTAATCCCTACCCCTAAACCCACCCTAATTGTAAATTACAGATCAAAAATTGGATGACAATCATGTAGAAGTACTTTAAGGTTACTGTAAGCCTGAATTTAACATAAACTGTAAACGTATCCCTTAATTCTGATTGGAATGTTGTTCAAGGATAAAAAAAAAATATCAAGGATTGTTGATCCAAAAACTTGCCCTACTTGGTGAAATCACATTAACCAGGGATTTACGCTGTGAGTATAGGTTGGATTACGCCTAGAAGGGATACATTATGCGGGTCAGAAGTGTTTTTATAAATATAGCGACATTTTCGCGATGCTGTACATTAATAATGCTTTTTCATTACAGTGAGGAGAGGTTAGGATAAGGGTAGGTGCAGTGTAGACGTTAAGAAATCACAATAGGTTGCTTTTGCATAACCATATGTAATATAATAAAATCAATAATAAAAAAGAAAAAAATAAAGTAACCGTCTTTTCCCTCATTTTGGACTACTTTTTGTCGGGCAAACTCCAGTATGTATTGTTGCAACTCAACATGTTCTTTTCATCTGAAACGCCACGTGCAGCATTGATTGGGCATAAATTACCATTGATTTGTGGCTCATTTTAATATTCATGATCCTGAAGTGATTTGCGTTAACTATGATTGAAAGTGAGCGTGTAAAGGGCGGGTATAAGACTTTTCTCTCAGGTCGGCTGTGAAGATGTGCGTACACGCAGTTTTATAAATTTGTTTCAGCGTTCTGGCGTCGTTTACGGTTTCTTCGCAAATTAAACAAAACCCTTGAGAAATCACGTTTCTTACTTGCAGAAACTTAATAGGAGGAATGTTACCAGTGGACATTGATGTTCCTCAGGAAATTTACCATCAAGGTTTGTTGCAAATTCTTACCAAATATTGCCTCCCACATCATCGTCCGGTCGACAGGTGATTAAAATTACATGTTTGATTTTAAATTATGGGCCAGGGGTGTCAAAACTCTGTCCTGGAGGGCCGGTGCACTGAAGAGTTTAGCTCCAACGCTAATCAAACACACCTGAACCAGGTAATTAAGCTTTTACTAGATATACTAGAAACTTTCTGGTGTGTTGAAGCAAGCTGTAGCTGTTTGGACACCCCTGTTTTAGGCCATATATAATATATATTGCCAGCCTCGGACGGTAAAGTTTCTTTTACACAATAGCAATAAAATATTCTTTTAAGCGCCTATAAGAACGTAAATAATAAAACTAGCAATGTTGTTTAGGCTGTTCACTTGCCTTATTTAAGTGGCACAATACAACAACAGCTGCTGACCATTCCAATAGTACTGTACACAAATTGAATACACTATCATATAAGATCATTCATTCATTTTCTTTTCAGCTTAGTCCCTTTATTAATCTAGGGTCGCCAATTTATCTAGCATATGTTTTTAAGCAGCGGATGCCCTTTTAACTGCAACCCATCACTGGGAAACATTCACACTCATACACTACGGACAAAATTAGCTTACCCAATTCACCTGTACCGCATGTCTTTGGACTTGTGGGGGAAACCTGAGCACCTGGGGGAAATCCACGCAAACCCAGGGAAAACATGCAAACTCCACACAGAATTGCCAACTGACCCAGCTGAGGCTCAAACCAGCGACCTTTTTGCTGTGAGCACTACCTACTGGACCACCGCATCACCCTCACATAAGATCTAAGGAATAAAACAATATACAGTAGACAAAACTTGAAACATTTTAAGTAAAAATCAAGCTTCAGGTAGATTCAGATTAGAGGCCTTTTTTTCTTTTTCTTTTTTTTTTAAAAGGCCCCTTCAACCAGGGTTCTGTGGAGATTATCTTAATAGAAAGGTAGACTATTTCACATTTGGGGCCAACAATGTCAAAAGCCCAGTCTCAAACATTTCTGGCTTGATGACCTTTAAGCATCTAGCAGAAATGTCAACAGTCACAAGTTCAGATAAATAAGAAGGTACCAGAGGATTTAAAACTAAATACAAAATTGTTGCATTGTTTATTTGGTGGAATAGCTATGAAATATTTGACAAAACTAGACAATATTTCATTTTATTTTCATTACTGAAGCATCAATAAGTTCTGCTTTATTCACAGTCTTTTACAATAGACATATGATAAAATCATCATCAAGTCTGGAGTGAAAGTGTTACAAAGGTTTATGAAATGGTTACAAATGACTTTTGATTTGGTAATGTGGTTGGTGATAGTAATGACAAGCACAAAAACAATTAAGCCATAATTTGATTTTACACATTTTCAAAAACATTCTGCTGACTGTAAAAGATGTGTGCACATATTTCTGTATATTAATGGTGTTAAAAAGAGACTATTAAAGACAAAATTCCTGTCATTTTGGTTTTTAGTACATTTAGTTAAAAAACAGAAATGTGTTAGTCAGAATTTGGGAACCATAATACAGTTTCTTTTAATACTGTAAAACATATTATAAATTCTGTCATGTTGCAACGGAATTGATCACAATGTGTAATGTGTAAACCCCTAATATGCACATTTTTAAAGTATACGTTTCATCCTATAGGTCTACAAATGTTTGTCAAGCCAAGCTATATAATTCTGCACTGCATTCACTCCCACAGAGAAGTAGCAGGGCCAGAAAGCAAAGCTTACACAGCCATGAAATCCATCTTGATAATGGTCATTAGTGACTGAGACACCTACCAACTCTAACCTGCGGGCGTACATCATCCCATCATCCCTCAAAACATCATGCTCACCAGTCATAATATAAGCACGTGGCACCATACGCAAAACCTCATCCTCCGCAAGTAACGGAGAGGCTCTAGAATCCAGTAAACCTGGAAGGTCCTTTAAGATATTGGGAGATCCAGTCACTGGAAAAACAGGTTTAAAATGTTTTTTTAATTTTTTGGGGAGAAAATTGGTCCAATCCAGCTTTGCACGGTTCCGGGACAACAGATTTTGGTCTTGGGCTGTGTGGTTGTTCATCATAATGGAGTTTGCAAGTTCAGGGTCAGCGCCCAGGTACTCTAACCAAAAACGAGCCATTAGTCTGCGATACAGGATGGGGACATTGTGGTTCTGCTGATAGGAAGCTGTGTTGAAGTCGAGCGCCTGAAGGACTGGGTAAATCAACACCTGCAGTTTGAATTTCGCTGAGGTACCGTTTTCTGTTCCAATCTAATAGCAGAGAACAAAATAAAGTTAATTGCAGTAACTGCATGTTACAAAAATCGTAAATTAAGATTAAGAGATACTAAGGCAGTTATGAGATTAAAAGTTGTAATGGTAAAGTACTGAGTCGTAATTAAGAGAAAACAAAGTCAAATTCATGATAAGAGTTCAAAATTGCGATTGTGCCAAAATGATTAAATTAAAAGATACAAAAAAGAAAATTTATGACAAAAAAGAAAATTGTGACATTGTCAATTATGAGATAAATGTAAAAAAAAATGATTTAAAAATCATGATTATGAGAAACTATCCTAATGTTACAAAAGTAGATTGTGAGATACACTGTCAATTATGAGATAAATGTCTAAATGGTTTAAAGATCTAAATTATGAGATACTGTCATAAGCAGATTGTAAGATACATTGTCAGTTATGAGATACATATCAAAATTGTTTAAAAATCAAGATTATGATAAACTGTTATAATGTTACAAAAATAGATTGTGAGATACACCGTCAATTATGGGATAAATGTTAGTATGATTTAAAAATCAAGATTATAAGATATTGTCATAGATCAGCGGTGTCAATTCGGTCCTGGAGGGCCGGTGTCCTGGAGAGTTTAGCTCCAACCCTAATCAAACACACCTAAACCAGCTAATCAAGCTCTTAAGCCGAAGTCACACTAGAGTTTGAGCTTGCGAAATTCTGTCGTACGGCGCTGCTAAAAGGGGCGGGTTTAAACAAGATGATTAGACATTAAAAAAGCGAGCGATTGCTCCATGTTTTAAATTTCTGTTCAGAGAGGTCATGTTTTGATCCTGGATTGGTCTCACGCAGTCAAGTGATGCGATTTCGCAGGTCAGAGTTCACCAAACTTGAACTTTGCACCGCAGCAACCTGCAAAACTCCGACGCATGACCCTGCGTTTCCGGTCTGACGCATTCGCGTGCGTATGAATGGAAGTCTATGGGGAGAAAAGCCCAGTGTGACCGCGGCTTTAAGCTGTGGTCACACTGGACTTTTCTCCCCATAGACCTCCATTCATACACACGCGAATGCGTCAGACCGGAAACACAAGCTCATGTGACAAGTTTTGCAGTTCGCTGTGTTGCAAAGTTCAAGCTTGGTAAAAGCTGCGACATCGCATCACTTGACTGCGTGAGACCAATTGAAGATTAAAACATTACCTTTCTGGACAGAAATGTAAAATATGGAGCAATTGCTCGCTTTTTTAAATGTCTAATCATCTTGTTTAATCCCACCCCACCCCAGAATTTCACAAGCTCAAACTCTAGTGTGACCACAGCTTTACTAGGTACACTAGAAACTTCCTGGCAGGTGTGTTGAAGCAAGTCAGAGCTGAACTCAGCAGGACACCGGCCCTCCAGGACCAAGTTTGGACACGCCTGTCATAGATTTTGAGATACACTGTCAATTATGAGATCCTGTAAATGTCTAAATGGTTTCAAGATCTAAATTTTGAGATGCTGTCATAAGTAGATTGTGAGATACACTGTCAATTAGGAGATATCAAAATAATTTTAAAATCCTGATTAGATACTGCTATAATGTGACAAAAGGTAGATTTTGAGATTGTCAATTATGAGACAAATGTCAAAATGATTTAAAAATCAAGATTGATAAATTGTCATAATGTGACAAATAGATTGTCAGATATATTGTCAACGCAGAGATAAATATCAAAATGATAAAAAATCAAGATTATGAGATGCTGTCAAAGATTGAGATACACTCAATTATGAGATAAACGTTAATATGATTTAAAAATCATGATTATGAGAAACTGTCATAGTGATACAAAAGTAGATTGTGAGATACATTGTCAATTATAAGAAAAATGTCTAAATTGTTTTAAAAATCACAATTATGAGATACTATGTGATACTATGTGATGTGATGAGATACGTTATAATGTGACAAAAAGTAGATTGTGAGATAGATTGTGTATGGTGATGGTTATGGTGCAAACATTTAAATTAATCGAAAGTATGAAAAAGTCCTCAACATTTTAAAAACGCCATTACTTTAATACCAAATAATGTTTAGACTTTTAATACAAAATAATTTTTGATCTGAGTGATTTCATCCTTTTTTTCAAAGAGTCTCTTTATCATTTTTACGACTTTTTTCCAGGGATTTATTCATGAATAATTCAGTCACAGTGGTTATTTATTTATTTTTTTTACCATGCAACACTATCATATGACTTTGAATGATGTAAAAGTACAAAATTGACCACTGTTAATATATTTACACTGTTCTTTTTTCTTTTTCTTTTTAAAGCTCAAATCCTCATTCATTGTGATTGCATAAAAGGCACAAACAGAAAACTTCCCTAAAACTTTAAGATAAATAATAACCTAATTAATCCCTGTAATAGGCAGTTTGACCTTAAAAGACCTGTGATGAAATGACATTACATGCTAAGAATAACTGAGAAAGGAAAGTGAAAATGTACCCTCTGAGCCACCGCAGCGGCCAGGTTTCCTCCAGCACTGTCTCCGCACACAGCCACTCGCTCGGGATCCACCGAGTACTGCTCTAGCACCTCTGGCTTCAGGAGGTGTTTAGCCGCCTGCACACATTCCTCATACTGCACCGGGAAGTGCACATCAGGAGCCATCCGATAACTGCACAAAATGCATGCTCAGTGTAATTTATCAAAACAATAGATTAGGTTTCTCTTCATTTTTGAATGAGAGCATATACTCAACTCCACCGTCACTACTACTGCATTCAGATCAGCTGCCATCTGTCTGCAGAGACTGTCATATGACCCCAACTCTAATAACAGAAAAAATGCAGTTAGATGAACCTCACTTATAATCCCCCAAATGTAAAAAAGGACAGAAAGATCAAAAATCGTTTTAAAGTCAGTAAGAAACAGAAGTGGCAACACCCCCCCCCCCCCAACACCCCCATGCAACATCTGTTTCAAGTTAATACAACTTATCATACATTTAATTCTAAGAGTTATAACAATCCACGTAATGTGTTTTAAATGATCAAATAGTATTAATATTACAAATGTAAACATTAGTTGAGCAGGTTACATTGTTACACCGTACAACACACAATTTGACAAGATTCCTGTGACAAGCAATTTGTCCGCAACAGACACAACACGACAGAAAAATTTTAATTCAGCCATTCAGAAGTAAAGAATAGTGCATTGCACACCATTGAAATGGTAAGGGCTAAAGTGTAATTAATAATTTAGTTATTAAAAGAACACTTTAGGGTGGCGCGGTGGCAAAGACATGCGGTATATGTGAATTAAATATGCTAAATTGGCCGTAGTGTATGAGTGTGTGTGTGAATGTGAGAGTGTAAGTGTTTCCCACTACTGGGTTGCAGCTTGAAGGGCATCTGCTGCTTAAAACATATGCTGGATAAGTTGGCGGTTCATTCCGCTGTGGAGACCCCTGATAAATAAAGGGACTAAGCTGAATGAAATGAATAAATGAAAGTACACTTTAAACTTTAACATTATTAAAAGTACACGTTGAGTGACTGATATTTGTTGGTTTGCACTGAGTGACAGTTAACGATCAATTTCAAACTGTATGTTTATTTTATTTTCAAGATCTGAGGTGAACTGCTGCTGCTTTCTGTAATATGGCAATAAATGTTGCGAAAATGCAATTAAACTCACATTGGTAGCGTTTAAATGCTTCTGCGTCAAGGGATCGACGTGACCAACATCACATGCCTTGCGCTTTGCCATGCGTTTATACTTCTGTTTGCTGTTTGTGCTTCTCTGCAATAACACTTTCGAAGTGCTAGCTGGCAGTGAGTTTTTTGATGTTCCTCTGTGTTGAGTTTCTTCAATGGTGTTTTGTTTTTTATGAATGCTACTTTAATGTACAAGTAGCTAAAACTCACTCTTTTAGAGGCGGGAACCGGCAGACGTGCAGTCATGCCACCGTCAGCCATGGCGAGGGCTATGCGACGGCATGAAGGCTGCACCGGACCATATGTGTGTTCTTGACGCAGAAGTAAAAATCAGCCTTAATATTGAATAAAGCACATAATCAGTACCTGAGGTAATCTTGTCATAGAATTGTATGCTGTTATTCAGCCACGAGAAATAGTAACCTTTTCTAAAATAGAAATTTCAGGTGATGGTTAGGGCATAAACACTGTTTAATGTGGAAAAGATTCCTTTTTTCATGTGTAGTTAGGACACTTGATGGTCAGGCATCATCAATCTTGGTCTTGTCAATCTGGTAACCTGAAATTGTGTGGAAGTGTTTTGAATTGGGAGAGCAATACCTAGTTCAACCACTGGGTGTTAATCTTGTTAATGCATAAGCTTAAGACTATGTTATAGAACACCCTTCCAAATTGTTGAAAAATCAGGAGCTCCAATCATTTCCATGCCTATAGGTGTATAATATCAAGCAGTATGATAGAAGCACCCAATATACAGTATATTGGAAAATTTAACTTTGAATGAAACCACAATCTATCGTCTATATAAATGAAGTATTTGTAATGTTGGTCATTTTGAAGTGTATTTGTTCACTATTTTGTACATCTACTGTGATGTACATCTGATGTACAGTTGTTAAAGTTTCATCTCACAAAATGGCATTGCAAAAAAATTGGTTGTCTGACAACAACACAGATGAATTAAAGTTTTTAAATATTTTGTTGCAGTTTTACCTCAGGAATCAGTTTGAGGACACCAATTGAAAGACACAAGAATTGTTCAAATTAAATGTTTTTTTTTTTGTTCTCTTTTCTCAGTAACTCTTGGCTGATATAGGATTCTCAGTTAATTAATTAAATTAGTTAGTAAATAAAAAAGATACAGCTCTGTTTAAAGCACCGAAATAGAAAAAAATCAATACAAATAATTTCGTCCAATTTGAATGTATTGGAGTCTTGTGGTTTGCTACTGGTGGATTGCATGTGATTGACAGGTTGTCCTGCTTTCTCACCAGTGAACACATCGTTAGGGAAGAGATGTTTTAAGTACGAGACAAAAATGAATTAAATTAAAGAATGTGAGAGCATGATGGCTCAGTGGTTAGCATTGTTGCCTCACAGCATGAAGGTTGCTGGTTCGAGTCTCGGCAGGGCCAGTTGGCGTTTCTGTGTGGAGTTTGTATGTTCTCCCCATGTTTGCTCCGGTTTTGCCCACAGTCCAAACACATGTGCTGAGTGAATTGGATGAACCTAATTGGCTGTATGAGTGCGTGTTTGAATGCGAGAGTGCATGGGTGTTTCCTAGTGCGGTTGTAGCTGGAAAGGCATCCGGTGTGTAAAAAATATGCTGGAATGGTTGGTGGTTCATTCCTCTGTGGTGAGCCCTGATAAATAAGGGACTAAACCAAAGGAAAATTAATAAGAGCACATAAATAAGTGCACAGATAATTAATAATAAACACTTCACTATTCAATAATAAATATGGCGAATTTAATAGAAAAACCTAGACTTACTTGGAGCACCCAAGGACCATCCACCTCCATGAATGAACATGACCGCTCTCCTCAGCTTTCCTTCCTCTCCTGGAGGATGATACACACGCACATGGACCCCATCAAACAGTACATCTTCAGTCTGGATCTCCTGGTTTGTGATTGGCACCAAACTCTCAAAGCCAACTATAGCAGAGTTGATAACACGGACGCTATGGCTTAAACCCAGTGAGTGAGCGACATCTCCCTACAAAACAACAAGACCAGAAATCACTGAAGTCACCGTTCCCCTCATTAGGATTTTGAAATCCAGTCTGCATGATATTTCGGTGCACAAACAAAGAGAATAGATGGCAAGGCGTAGATAATGAGAGAAAAGTTCATGACGGCAGTGAACAGAGCACATTTCATCCTGTTCTTGGGTATTAGCTATTGTTGTGCCAAGTTGGGCAAAGTTCATCAGAACAGGCAAATCAAGGTCATTCCTCAACATGTGTCATCAAGAACAGATGATTCTTTAATAAAATGCAATCTAATGCAATTTATGCTGGTGCAAATAGGTAATTTATTATTATTATTATTATATACTAGAAGCAAAAATGAATGAAGAATAAGTTACACTTTAGCTTGACAAAAATGATATAGTATTAGCTCATTCTTATTAATTCTGTTAAACAGACATCTGACTCTAACATGTGGTCTGATAAATCAGTTTAGAACATAATATAATAAGTCTTGTTTTTAAGCCAATCAGAATCGTCCGTCCCTCGGTTACCTGCTGGACTGTTTAAAATGTGCTACTTACCATCTTCACAACTCCCCTGAATGTGGCATCCAGCACCATCAGTTTCCATGGCTCAGAGATTGTCCTGGGCAATGGGATGTAGACGTAATAGGCAAGAGCAACTGTTAACAACAAGGTAAAACCGCAAAGCAGCTTCATCATGAAGTGATGGCTCTCCTCCCTGGTCTCTCTGCAGCTGTCAGGGGTTAGACAATATGACATTGAGCAATTCTACAAAGATTTTTGTTTTTTTAAAGTTACTGATACTTCCTGTGGATTGTCATGCGGCATTCTGGGAAATGTAGTTTTCATTCTTTAAGATGTTATTGCATGTTATGTTTACAAATACGTTGATGTAAGGTCAGTACATTTAATGCTTACGCATTTTCACATGTTTGATAAATTTTTTATGAGGACTTGAGGAAAGACGAGACAAAATTAATGTTAATTTAATTTCATGCTTTGATGCAAACAATATTTTTACGTCAGAAAACCTTTTGGGATTATGGTTTTATATTATCTGGTGTTTTTTTAATGATGATCATAATCAGTAACATTAACTCGTGATTAGTTTTATTATTGACCTTATCTGTCATGTAAGATGCCCGCCACTAGAGGACACTGCTGTTATGAAGGAAAACAAACTGAGCACATGCGTGTGGTGATTATTATAGAGTTTATTTAGTTTCTGATGTATGTATTATATATTTTAAGTTTTGATATAAGAAGAATAAATTACATTTTTGAATCTATTAAAGTAGAAAAATTCCAGATAACTAAATAACCAGCTTCTGAACGGCTGGCCAAAATTGTTACCTTATTCAGGCCCGTAGCCAGCCTGGTGAAAATACAGCCTGGACTTTTTTTGCAGTTATTCACCTCATTTTCTTTTCATTTGGGGTTTAAATACTGCATTTTAGTGACATTTTAAGTACAATTTTTTTTCTGGATTAGCTAGTCAGGTGGTCATCATAAACACCAATGTTTAATGTATCAAAAACATTTTCTAATATAAAAAAAAACTTATTTATACTTATCACTTTTAAAATACAAATTTATCACGTCATATATCATTGGAAAAAATGGAATCTGTTGAAGTTGTAAATTAAAAAGTCTATTGGTATTTGTTAGGCAAATAACAAACTGGCTTAGCACATTCAACTTTACTCTGTGTGAATTTGGCAATTAAAAAAAATAAATAAATTAAACGATAATAATAACATAGAGCTTCCCAATTTTTGTAGTCTCTCTTGTAAAATAGTATATTTGAAAATTCATAGATAACAACAATAGCCTAATTAGTATTAAAATTAACTTTAAAATGTTTCAGAATGACCTTTTAGTGCTTCACTCCTTTTAGTGGTCATTTTTTTCATTCAAGAATAAGGTCCAAGATTTGGAATAAAAGTTGCTTTTAAACTGTATTCTCTATTTAACAACAATACAGTAGGTCAGTAGTGAAAGATGACTACACTTATGTCAGATTCCGCTTGGTCTTAAAGCCATCTTCAGTGAGTTATTTTCACAATATATGATAGCATAGCAGTCAAAATAGGACAAATGAGCTCATGTACAGGACAAATTCTGGACCTTTGTCAGGGTGGCTACAGGCCTGTTATTGTAAACAAAAAAAGTGTCTTCATATCATATCACATATCGATTGGTTAAGTCAATCTAATTCAACTGATTTTGGTCGTTTTAAAACCTATTTAAGATTTTTTTTTGTCAAATATAAGAGCATTATGTTTAATTATTTAAATGACATGTCAGATATTTTCAAAAGATAAATGATAAAGATAAATGCCTTTAAAGGGTTCGTTTCAAAAACATTATAAATCATGAAGAAATCATAAAATTTAAATGTCTATTTATCATCCCACTGGAGATATCTACTCTGCAAATGCTCTATGTCCCAGGTGTAAGCACAGACATCAAACAGATGTGTCTTCGATTCACTATGGTAAATAAAAGTTACTTCAATGTACAGCTTAATATTGTAACGTAGAAGTAGTAGCAGTGTACTAGTTTAAAAAGTGCTCTCGCAGACATATCTGTTGCATTTCATTACAGCTGATGAAATCGATTATGTCACAGAAATTATATATTCAGCCTCTGCCAGGCGAGTGAGGTCTGTGTTTGAGTAGAAAAGCAGACAGGTTCTAATGGTAGGTTTGCCATTCACCATAATCTTTCCTCACCACAGTCCATGCATGCAGTATGTGTGCTGAGCTCCTCTGTAAAACTCGAGCCCAGCCATTGAGGATTTTTGTTACTTCTGTGCAGTGATTACTGTAATTGGAAAAAGACTGTGGCTAGTTTAGAGAGGACTGCCAAGTCAGGACAAAAAGAGCAATGTAAATCATAACTTTGACTCTTTGGTCTTCATAACTGTTGTTTCTGCAGTATTTATCATTTCTACCCTTTCATTATGAGACTGTTGAAGCTTTCAACCGTTTGCTTTTGTTGAACAACTTTGATCAGAGAATTGGAAATATCTGCTGAAAAGAAATCAAGTGAACCAAAGAAGCTGTCATTTACCAAATTTAGTAAAACTAAAAGTTCTCAGTGTAACTTTGTGCTCGTTTATATTTCTCAGGGATATCTAGCATGTGGCTAGCACTGAAAGCAGATAACGGTGAGACTGTGGTTCAAGCATTAATAATAAATCAGAGATATAAAACATTTCTAAATGAAACCATCTGTGGTGTGAAAAGAATTATAATGAAACCTAGAAGAAGTTTGAGAAATTTCATGACTGCAAGAGAAAATAAAAAGCAGAATGATGCTAAACGCATGCTAACTGGGTTTCAAACTTGTTGTCAGAAACAAGCACTGCTGTCTTTCTTTCTAGAAGACATTATGCCATTTCAGTGTGAGTATTCTTAATTTGGACGCCCTAAAGAATCATTAAAGAAAGTCAGACTGGTTTAACACTTAAAGGGTCTGCTGTCTTTACTTGTGTTTACATGTTTACATAAAATGGAAATTTTCAATCCATCATCCTTGACAAAAGAAGATTGTGCTTACCTTTAACTTCTCAAACCTAAAATGTCACACAAATCTAAATTCACCTGCACTTATCTCCTGTTGTTTAAGACTGTTTTGCCACTCATTTTTGATTTGAAATGTCATTCAATTGACACTTCTTGCAAATAATGATGGGAGTCACTTCTTTGTAGGTGTGAACACATACCAGTCCTAACACAAGCTTGAATAACCAGCGTGCGGCGGTCAATCTGGTTTTTGAACATGTAAACTGGTTTGACAATGAGGTCCTGCCTGCTTATATGGTACAAGGTCTAGCAGGCCGGTCTGGGAAAGACTACTGTTGTGCTAGCTAATTATCATTAATAACATAGGCTATAAGTAATCATACTGTGTGAAAATATATAGTTGTTATATCTTAAGAATTATTTTACCTGACCCAACCCTAAAACTTGTTTTGGTGTGAGCTTTTCAGTCATATTGATTCCACTGCTTCCAAAAGTCTCGCTTCACATGAATAATAATCTAAAACCATGAGGGAAAAACTAAAAGTTTTACAAACATTATGTAAAATTAAGAACTTTCAGGATCATAGTTAGGTGTTTTTTTATTAATGCGCATTTCACATATTAATTTTACATAAATAAAATATGTAAAATGATAGTTTAATTAAAACTTCTCATTCACACACTCTGATGTTGAATTAATTCTGTATCTACTGCTTTATATCCTATAATTAATAATAATAATAATAAACGTACATATAAGAAACACACACCAATATAATCATGTTTTTTGTTGTGCATGAAGAGTACAACTGCAAAAAAATAACTAATTTCTGAAATGTAAACTAGTTTTTGAAAGAGTTTGGAAATGTAAAAAAATGGTAATCTGTTTTTTTTGCTGTCTGTCTGTCTGTCTGTCTGTCTGTCTGTCTGTCAAAAAACAAACAAACAAGTCTTTGCATTTAGGAATAGAGATGCGGTTCTCAAGATAAATGTGTACCTTGACTCTAGGGGCCAAACAACAAAAAATCTAGGTGTCATTCTGGAGTCAGATCAGTTCCAGCAGTCATGTCAAAGTAGTAATTAAATCCACATACTATCATCTCACAAACATTGCAAGAATTAGATGCTTCCAGTGAGGACGTAGAGCAACTTGTTCATGCTTTTATCAGAGCAGGGTGGATTACTGTAGATTACTGTAATAGATTCCTCACTGGCCTTCCCAAAAAAGACAGTTAGACAGTTGCAGCTCATCCAGAACACTACTGCCATGATTCCGACCAGAACCAGAAAATCAGAGCACATCACACCTGTCCTCAGGTCTTTAAACTGGCTTAAAACTAGTTAAATTTAGAATAGATTTAGTATTATTCATCATAATCACTAAAAGGCATGACCTCAATACATTACAGATATGCTTACTGAATACAAACCTAACAGATCACTTAGATCTTTAGGATCCACTAAATTAGAAATTCCAAGACTTTAAAGCAGGGTGAATCCGCTTGTAGCTACTGGAATCAGCCTCCAGAGATTATCAGACAGGCACATTCATGTTAAGAATTAAAACACATCAGTTTAGTTGTGCCTTAGCTGTACTTTAAGAAGATTGATATATTAATTTAAATATTTATATTGAATTTTTTTTACACAATGTATTTTTTTTCATGTTCCACTAATGGTCAATAAGGGTCATTTGTTTTGTTTGATATATGCATTATTCTCTGACACAGTATCTGTGAAAATGTCAGTTGCATTATCTCTTTAGACACATAAGTTACAGTATGTGTTCAGTCACAAAGCAATACAAATAAATGTTTTACCACAGCAGTATTATATATTTTTTGTGAGCTGCAGGTATCACCACTGAAACCATGCCAAGAGAGTATAAACCTTTGCTTGATGTTATTCCTGTCCGGTTTTGGCATTTGCTGGGTTCTCTCTGGTCAAAGGTAAAGCAAGAAGACAGTGACCCTTTCAGGCACTTCTTTGGCTCCAAAATGTGCTCAGCGCTGACAGGTTGACTGATCTGAATGTTGGAGAGACACAGCAGATTTTGAGATGTTCATCAGGATCACATAGACAGGGGTCGGCAACCTTTTAGTCATGAAGAGTTATATTTTCTGCTGTGCTATTTCTCCTCCAAAGCCATTTTATCTGAACTTGTAAAAATAGACATGTACAACATGTGTTGATACTAATATATACAGTGCTCAGCATATTTAGGTACACCCCTTACAAATTTCTTATTTAAATTAATATTTATCTAATCTTTACAATGTTTTATTTGTGCATATAACGTTTAAGTTAGTATTAATAGCCCCCATCAATTATTAGCCTCCCTATTTATTTTATTCCATAATTTCTGTTTAACGGAGAGATTTTTTCAACACATTTCTAATCATAATAATTTTAATAACTAATTTCTAATCACTGATATATTTTATCTTTGCCATGATGACAGTAAATAATATTTGACTAGATATTTTTCAAGACACTTCTATACAGCTTAAAGTGACATTTAAATGTCTAACTAGGTTAATCATGTTAACTAGGCAGGTTAGGGTAATTAGGCAAGTTATTGTATAACGATGGTTTGTTCTGTAGACTATTGGAAAAAATATAGCTTAAAGGGGCTATTAATATTGACCTTAAAATGTTTTTTGAAAAATTAAAAACTGCTTTTATTCTAGCCATAATGAAACAAATAAGACTTTCCCCAGAAGAAAAAATATTATCAGACATTCTGTGAAAAGTTCCTTGCTCTGTTATGCATAATTTGAGAAATATTTAAAAAAGAAACCAAAATTCAAAGGGGGTTCAATAATTCTGACTTTAACTGTACATTAGATTAGTCAGTACTGAGTCCACATTTGGAGTCAATCCAACAAAATAATTTACGATAATGGTTTGTATGTTAGGAAAAATATAAAATATTTTAAAAAGAGCAAAAATCAAGAGAAACTAAAAATATGTAATACTTTTAATACTAATTTTGTAGTTTGTATGTTTTTTTTGTGAAATTTTGCATCAATTTAAATGTATTATCTTTCTATTTCTAAATATGTTTGGTGACTAAAATAAACATTTTTAGTATATCTGCTTAATATATCGGTTTTGTTTAAATGCACCAAAATATATTACCTATAATCACTGAGAATTAGATAAAAATATTCATTTTCAAAATGGGGTGTACTCAATTATGCTGAGCACCAGGGATGGACTAAGACAGCATTTTCACCCGGGAAAAGTTACTGTAATTCAGGCCACATCCAATGTGATCAAGAAAGTGCAGAGCGTGGCGGGGGGTGGGGGGTGTTTTCCCTATGGCCAGTCCGCCCGTGCTGAACACTGTATATTGTAGTATTTATATATGTAGTATATACAGTAGATAACACAAGAAAACACATCATCAAATTTTGAAATGAAGGTTTTTATTATGGGAGAACAAAGTACAAAATATACAATGCGCTCAAAAATAATTTTGCTGCTTGTTCAAATTACTTATTTAGTTTCTTGGGGTCAACTTAATTTTTTTATGTTCATTCCACTTAAATTTGTAAAAATAATTAAGTTAGCTTAATTGATTTGTGTTGGAACAACAAGAAGGAATTGTATGGAACTCAGCATTTTTTACAGTGTATAATGTAAAGGAATGTAAAAGCAATTACTTGATTTTAAAAAGTGAGTAAACCCGTTGCTTTTAAAGCAATTAGTTGGCTTTACTTAAAGTATTAAACACATTGCCTTAAAATGATTAAATAATTAAACTATATGCATAATTATGAATAAAATTGAGTGCAGTGTTGGGGGTAACGCATACATGAGTTATGTTACTTTTCTAAGTAACAAGTAATGCATTACTTAAAAAAATAATAAGTCATATTTCAGTTACTTTTAAAAAATGTAACTTAAGTTACTTTTTGGATTAATTAATATGCCTTTTAAAAATAGTTTATAACGCATTACTTTCTATAAAAAAGTGACTAAGTAACACAACTAGTAACTTTTTTGGGGAGTAACTCAATATTGTAATGCGTTGCTAAAGTAACTTTCCCCAACACTGGTTAAGTCCGCTTAAAAGTTACAAATTTTCTTGTTTTTACATTAAAAATAACACATTTGATGTATTGTAAAATTAGATTTCGCACCACTTACACCCTTTATCACATCTACAGAAAGAAACAACGTTTTCCAATATGAGCTTTAATAATAATGGACATTAGCAAAAGTATGTAAGACAAATCCAAGGAAACACCCATGAAAAAAACTACTAGAAAAAGAAATAAATAAAAATATTTACCTTAACATGATGTTACAGCTAATTGATAAAAGGCTTATTTCTCTATATGGGCCATCTTTTATGCTGAATAAGAGACTCCGATTGTTTTACTCACAATGACATCATCTCTCATCATGTTCCTCTGGGCTGGAGTTGCACTGCTGGCCCCAATCAGCACAGAAACATCAGCCAACCTTCATTTACTGAGAAAGAAAAAAGAGAGGACAGATGAAGTCAGAGAAAGTTCTTAAAAGTCAAAAGACTCCTTTGTCCAGGCTCTTACTGTGCTAATCCAAAGCAGAGCGACTTTAATGAGTTTTTGAGATTAAAGTTCTTTGATACCCCTATCAGCAGCTTTGGCTGAGTCACCAAGCTCTCTCGTCCCAGGAGGAATAAAGCTGAAGCTCCACATAGACGACTCTTCCTGTATGCCTATAGCTGTTTATATGAATGCTTGACCAGTATAATGTGATTTCTATCATTATTTATTTGCTTCATGTCATCGTGAAGCTGTATCACTGAAAAATACCAATGCAGATGTTTAGTGTGATGTCTGAGCAGAGGTTTGTTTGTGTTTCTAATACAGTAGAACACAAACAAACAGTAGAACCTGACAAAAGTCTTGATGTTCACCCCAGATGTAAGAGCAATAAATAACTTGACTTCTAGTTGATCAGTTGGAAAAGTGGCAGAAGTTAGATTTTTCTGATGAATCATCTGTTGAACTGCATCCCAATCATCACAAATACTGCAGAAGACCTATTAAAACCCGCATGAACCCAAGATTCTCACAGAAATCAGTCAAGATTGGTAAAGGAAAAAAACATAATTTGGGGTTACATTCAGTATGGGGTTATGCGAGAGATCTGCAGAGGGGATGGCAACATCAACCGCCTGAGGTATCAAGACATTTGTGCTGTCCATTTCATTAGAAAACCACAGGTGGGGGCAAATTCTTCAGCAGGATGGCACTCCTTTTCATACTTCAGCCTCCACATCAAAGATCCTGAAAGCAAAGAAGGTCAAAGTGCTCCAGGATTGGCCAGCCCAGTCACCAGTCATGAACATTATTGAGCATGTCTGGGGTAAGATGATGGAAGAGGCATTGAAGTGAACCCAAAGAATCTTGATGATCTCTGGGAGTCCTAAAAGAACACTTTCTTTGCCATTCCAGATGTCTTTATTATTAAGTTATTTAAGTCATTGCAGAGATGTATGGATGCAGTCCTCCAAGCCCATGGGAGTCATACACAATATTCATTCTTTTCCCACTGCACCATGACTTTATATTATATACTGTACATTATTTCTGTTAAGTGACAAGACTTTTGTCTAAGCAAAGTCAGACCTTAATGTCCTAAATAAATAATTAAAAACCAAGGCATGTTCATATTTTATTTTGGTAAATTAAGCGTAATCTAGAAGCCTTTGCCTTTTATATAAGCCACTTCTGATACTAAAGGATCAACTAGAAGTCAAGTTATTATTTGTTTTGCCTAAAACTTGGACAGGCAACAAGACTTTTGTCAGGTAGTGTACTGTATGTACCTGGCTCAAATAGAGCCAAATCACTCACTGTTAGTTTTCAAACCTGACCCAAGATTGACCGAAAAAAATAATACTTGTGTTCGACCTGACTAGACAGCATTTATTTTAAACTCAAATTGATCTAAATGTAAACTAGCCACATTGACGTATGCACAGCCTGCAGTCAATAAGGAAACAAACAACAACGTAATTTTTGACAAATTTGACCACTGCTCCATTACTTTCATTTATTTATTTACTTTTTATTACTCTCTATTTTTTTTTCTGCCTGATGGATATGAGTTATTTTTAAGTTATTTCAGTTATGATCAGTGGATTGAAAAAATGGAATTCGTAGACTATAAATAATGGATTCACTACTGCTGTCAGCAACACTATTCACCTCATCTCTGGCGAAAAAAATAAATAAATGTACTGCATGAGCATTCAAGTAGTTTTTTCTGATGGACATCTATAAGATGATTCATGTATGAGTTTATAAACATTTCTTCCTTTTGTATGTGTTTAAAAAATGCACTTCACACAGCTGTAGGTATACGCTGATGTGCTGAAATGACAATCTTTCATAGCTGTAACCTTATCAGGTCCATTTGGGAAAAAAAGTATATTTACTTTAAATTACCTGAGGCCACAAAACTGAACTTTGACCATGTCTGAGCATGAGGCACAAAGTTTTATACCCGCTCAGATCTCAACCATCAACTTATCCAGCATACTCTATGTTGTTATGTAGCGGATGCCCTTCCAGCTGCAACTCATCACTGGGAAACACCCATACACTCTCACATTCACACACGCAAACACTACGGCTAATTTAGTTTATTCAATTCACCAATAGCGCATGTCTTTGGACTGTGGGGGAAACCGGAGCACCTGGAGGAAACCCACGCCAACACAGAGAGAACATCCAAACTCCAGACAGAAATAAATGCCAACTGACCCAGCCACGGCTCGAACCAGCGACCTTCTTGCTGTGAGGACACAGTGCTACCCACTGCGTTACCATGTCACCTTTGAATTTTTTTTGTATCCTTCTAAAATTTAAGAGATTTATCCTTCTAAAATTTGTATAATTTTTTTTTTATATAAGCAAAATCCAAATATGAACTTGCATATATTGCCATGTATCAGATTTCTCTAGGGTAAAAGTATGCCAGGCTTTATGGATGACATGCACAAGTGCTTTGAATGGCTTTTGCACTACCTAGTTCACCTAGAACAGTGAACACCAGCCTTCTGCTTAAGATGAAAACAACAATGGAGTGTGTGCGTGAAGAGATTAAAATGTATGAGGAATTCTGATTCCCTGTTTTATTAAAGACATTCTTATCAATCATAATTTTTAAATGAAGAAAGCACAGACTGTCGAGCACCTGTGTTTGCACACACTTTCAATGTCTTTGAAAGGCAGTGTATTTGGCGGTGCAAATATGGCAGTGACACGTAAAAATAGAGTTTTAAATCAGACAATTTGGGCCTTGGATGCATTCACCATTTTCAACAAAAAATGACAATAGCATTTTGGGAAACTGAAAATGCAACTGAAGCGTATATCCACACTGTAACGGATTTAGGTCTATACACAGAAGTTTAAAGTCTGTTTAACCCAGAAGCTGCTGGGACTTTTATTTCAGTATCTTGATGTCCTACTGAAACTTAATATTGAGTAGGTGGTGGGGCTTTTTTTTTTTGCACATCATTCCCTCATTGCAAGCTAACAATAGGAGTGTGGGTTTTAAACAAACATTTTGGATAACATGTAACAAAGTAAAAAAATCTCAAAATGCCCCCCCCTCAAATAGCCTGGTAGGTATGACATCACTTTTTGGAAACTGTGATGTCACAGTACCACATGACAAGAAAGTGATGTTTTTTAAACAAATTTCGGGAGGAGCACGCGCAGATTTTTCAGCAATTCAATACGTCATTGGCAATCATTCTATTATCCAATCAGTACTAGACCGAACCCCTACAAATGCCAAAGTAGTCCTACCTGCATTATCTCACGACTTTAGCATCCCTCCACCACCCCAACACCTCACTTCTTAAATATTATCTACCCGGGGGGAGCAGTCTGGGGCCAGGCTAGACACTTCGCTCGAACCCCAACTCCTCTCTGTTCCCCGATACGGGGAATAACACGAGTTGGGGGCGTCTTCCCCGAGCTCAGAGCCCTCTCTCTGAACAGCACGCCAAATACGCTTTATTCTTAAACATCTGTAAGTGTGAACTCGTGAAAAGAAGGGAAAAACCAAGGACGTAACAACAACAACAGGGGATTATTGTTTTTGTGCGTCAGATGCTGCTAAGTTTATTAGCATTAACACAACAAAACCTGGAAAAGCTGTATCAACCAGACAAACACAATCTCACACCAATTCGTAACTTTTGTTTTAGTGGCTAATTCGTATGAATTTGTACGATCTCATTCATACAATTTAGTACGATTTGCTCATCCCCCAATGACGATTGGGTTTAGGGCAAGGTTGGGTGCCACACCTCCTTTTTAAAATCGTACATTTTCATCTAAACTCGACTGAATTAGCCACTAAACTGACAAAACAGTGAGATCAGGCTTACCAGTCCACCAGCAGAGACGCAATACCAGTTAACATGCGTCAGATATATTTAAATCCACCGCTGTATTCGGCTTACGTCCTATATAAAGCTGTGGAATATGTTATACTCTGTTTTAATCCATTTTTCTGCTTTTCTGGATGTAGTCATTTCCTGAAATGATATGAATATGGACAAGAAACTTTTAGAAACCACCAAAAGAAAAAAATGTGATTATTGTCGTATGCACAGCCTGAGGTTCAAAGTGCATGTTTACAAATGCTATACTATATCTGTGTGCTGCAAAAAATGTGTTGCTGTAAAAAAGATGATGTCATGCATATACTCATTACATGTTCACTCTGCATGAGTTTCTGACAACCAAAACATCAGTGGTGGACCATATATGGTATTTCCAGCTACTGATCGTCCATGTATAAAGTGTTTTAGTGGGTTTTGCAGGTCAACATAGTTGTTGGTATTCAAAAACACAAAGGACAGACCTTATTTGTGTACATTATTTTTGTGTAAATGTTAAAGCCACACTTTACCCTTCCTAACAAATCTGTCCCTGACTTTAACCTCATCTGACATCAATAACAGCAAAAGTGATTTGCGATATAACATGAATGTGATAAATATGTTGTACCTGACAGTTGCTGTGTTTTTAGTAGTTAACGACACCTAACATAAGGTTTTTAACTATCCTTTAATGTGGATCTTTCTTGTTTTAGGAGAATGAATGGTTTTAACTGCAGACAGCATGGTGTTTACACCCAGATGGCCAGTTGTTTGGTCAGAAAGCTAGTTTCCATAGCACCAGGGCTTTCTGGATTCTGGTAATAATGTGCGGAAATGAAAAGATCATGGAGTATGCGACTGAAAATGGATTAGAGCTGTAAATTAATTCTGAAAATGAATTGCAAATCTTAAAATACCAGGTTTGGTCATGGCTATGGATATTTAGCTCATTAATAATGTACAAACTGTACCTGCAGCCTTCATGTAGCAGCTTCCATTACAAAATTCTAAAAATATAAACTTATAAAGCTCGAAACTGAGCTCAGAGGATCAGCTCAGAGAAATCTGATCATGACACCATCTTGAAAAATCTAAAAACATGTAGTAATAACCCTCAGGCGTCACAACCAAGCCACGCTAACCTGCACCTGTCTTATGATTCATCTGTCATGACGAACATGTACAAACAGGCACTTCATATCTACATCCAGATGTAGAGGTAATGTGCTGAATGACATTCCTGTCTTTTTAATGTTTGGCAATAATGTTTAATAAAAATCCTAAAATCATCAATTCAACTCTCATCTACCACATACTGTATGAAAATAAAAATCCTCTAATTATGATAGTTATCACAATATATATTTTTTAAATTATCACAATTTATGACATGATATGGCATAATGACTTATTTCATGGGTGTATTTACATGACACTATTTTGTAAAAATGCTAAAAAAAATTGTCTTAAAATTTCTTGTAATGTAATGTGCATTTATAGTGTATGGCTATACACCAAACGTGCTTCACAATCATGAGAGAGGTCTCTCCTCACCATCACCAGTGTGCAGCATCCACTTGGATGATGTGAGGGCAGCCAAAGGATACAACATCTATTGGTAAGTGAGTGATAGAACCAATTCAGTGTATGGGGATGGTTAGTAAGTGCTGAAGGAGGGAATTTGGCCAGGACACCCCTTCTCTTTACAAGACGTGTTATGGGATTTTTAATGACCACAGAGAGTCAGGATGTCTCATCCGAAAGACAGCACTCACTGACAGTAAAGAGTCGCCTTCACTTTACTGGGGCATTAGGACTCACACATACTGCAGGTTGAGCGCCCATGCTGGCCTCACTAACATCACTTCCAGCAGCGATCTAGTTTTCCCATGTGGTCTCATGGTACTAACCAGACTCAGTCCTGCTTATGTCGAGTTCAGACTGCATGATTTTCAAAGTAGTCACAGATGTTTTCATACTGTGTGACTATCTGGGGTAGCGTTTCGTCGCTGCTTTGTTTACACTGTAGGATTGATCGGCGACAGGAGAGTTCACACTGCATGACTTTAAATAGACAGAATCACAGACAACATTGTCCAAACTACATCTCACAACCAAACAAATGCGAGAAGTGATATGGAAACAACGTAGTATATCTTTCGTTATTAACTACATAATGGAAAAAGAAGGCTTTAGAAACTTGTGTTGCTCACCTGGCTTTTAAAGAGAATTAACAATTTCTTCAACTTTTTTTTAACGTTTCGACCTGATTCTGCTATTGCTCAGATGACACGTCAAACAGACAGTGCTCCTGCCATATTTCCACTAGTTTTTCCTCCATTTCTTGTGTCCAAATAAACTGAAAACGAACGCTTTTAACTTCTCCCCCACCCTGCTGCTGGCCTGCAGGTACCCGTACTAATGAATGATGCCCTCTCATTGGCTGTAGTTGATCATAAATGTTATTTTCAATCAGAAAATATTTCACACGACATGATTTGAATCGCCGACAGATCCAGATATTTAGCATGCCAAATATCTCACAGGTGTCGGCGACTCATCAGCGATTCTCTCATAAAGCATCCTTGATAGTTCACACTGTGTGATCGTCACTCATTTGAACGAGCACCAATTTGCCTGTGATTTCAGGCATTTGTCTGCGATTTCTCAAAACCTGTCAGCGAGTCAAAATCAGGGCTAAAATCATGCAGTCTGAACTCGGCATTAGCTTCTTTGGCTGCAGGGTGATATGGCTGCGGCTTCTTACACAACATGCACATATATATGACATGTTTGTGTCTATTGCATAAATACATGACAACCAAAACAAAAATATAGTCTGTAACTCACAACTGGCTTTAAAATGTACAATTTTAACTTAACGTAGATTAAATGTCAGCAAGTGGGGTCCAAAACTGATTGCACCCCTCTGACTTTCACTAATACTGATGAAACAGCAATACTGACAACACTAACAACATACTAAGAAAAGAAACGCAGAGGTGAACTGGTCTTATATCTCTCAAAATGTAATGTGATTTTTTTCCTAATAGACAAATTATTTCAAATAAACAACTTTCCTAAAATGTCATTTTTTATTTTTGCTTCCCAATTCCATCTGAAAGGTTTCTTGCGTAATACTCTTCAGAATACTCTTTCTGGTGTTATGCCAAGGACGCATCACATTGAATACACACAATAGAAGCTTTCCTGTGCACATCTGCTTCCATTCTGTCAGACAAGGTATTCCACTACATCCATACATCCACTGTAGACAAAGAATATACGCACACAGACACAAAAGATTTGCTTTTTCCATTTCATCTCCAGCAAATAAAGAGGTGTACAGTCTGACATTCCTGTCTCCGAAATCAACGCGAGAAGAGTTACAACTTGCAGCTGTCATTAAAATGTCTTTCATGCACACACACACAGATGCTATAGTTGAATGTTTACAGCAATTACATATTACAGTCTTCAATCTACAATCTCAAAATAACTACATAAAAGTAAAATAAAACAGCATTTTTAAAAGAAATTAAGTAACACATTTAGCCACAAAGGAAAAGCAAAAGTCTTATGCAAAGGTTTAGGCACAGCTGATCATTTTCATAATTGCAAGACATAACCTGCTGGCCTTTCAAATCAGTAATTTTATTTGGATATATTTTATACCTTAGGGAAAAAGCAACATTTCAGTTCTGTGATAACATTTATTTAATCAACATATGCAATGCAATTTAAGTCTTAATAAAAACAGATAGATGCAAACATTTGGGCACCCCAACAGAATAATGACATCAATCTTTTGTACAGCCACCTTTTGCTGAAATAACAGCTTGTAGACATTTCTTATAGTCAATGATAAGCCCCTGAATTCTTGCTGAAGGCAATTTGAACCATTAGTCCTTGCAAAATTTTTCTAGTTCAGTCAGGTTCGATGGGTGCCGAGTTTGAACGGCCTATCAATCCATAGATCAATCAAAATCAATCCATAGATTTTCCATCAATCCATCAATCCATAGATATCCTTTTTCATGATTGGTATTAGGATTGATAGTCACTCCAAGTCACTCAAATCAATGTTGTGTTGTAATCAATTAGCATTAAGTGACTACAGGTTTTGAAATCCACACAAAAGCCCAAACTTTTGCACAGCCTAGTTTTCAGTTTCAATTTAATTTCAAACATCTCAATACTGCTACACCTCTGTCTGAAAAACATGACATTATCTAGCTTTCTCTAGAAACTGAATGGCTAAATGGAGTGCCCAAATTTTTGCATAAAACTGTATATTACTTGTACAAGTAACTTCTAAAACTGACTAGCAGCATAGATTGTAATAAATGTAGTTTTTCTTTACACGAGAGTCTGTTTTGTCAAGTCAGTGGGTTAAGTGATAATAGACAAGAAAAGCATGTAGGGTACACAATACCTTCCCTTGCTTTTGGGTCTCTGCCAGGCTGTGCCACAAAGGACTATTTCATGAAAGTGAAGGTACGCTTGTACAGTCATCCAGATCAGATTCCTACAAATTCCACAGCGACACTCCCCTCGGCAAGCTGCCCTTATTCCGCTCCAGATCTCCATGTAATCAAAGGGCTGATGGAAGAAGATACAGAGTACAACTGAGAAGATCTTTCACTTCAAAGCTGTTTTTGATGTTTTCTTGTTAAACATGACATATTGATGAAACACTCTCATCCGACTATATGACGTTTCACAACATGTGCACAGTAACTCACATTTGCTTTAGGATTATGTGGCTTTTATCACTGTTTGGAACATCTTGACAGATGTGTTGTCTTTAAATGAACGGCTATGAAAGGAGCAGATCGTTCTCTGCTGTTATTGGGATGAGGCAACAAAAGAGAGTGATTATAGAGGCAGAGGACAGTGATAGTGGAAGCTGATGGTAATGATAGTGTGAGCTGATAAAAATCAGATAGGGATTGTAAGAGAGATGGACTACCGGCTCGGAGAGTTATAATTTAATTTCCGCTGTAGGGGCTTCAAAAGTACCTAAAACTACAAAATAATAATAATAATAATAATAATAATAATAATAATAATAATAATAATACTGCACTGTGATCCTGTGTTCCAAAAAGGATCTTTTTAGTTTTGCAAAACATATTTTTGAAAATCCTACACTGTAAAAAAAATCTGTCAGTGAACAGTTTCTGCACTGTAAAAAATGCAGGGTTCCACATAATTCATTCATGTTAACCCAACTAAAATCAATAAAGTTAACTTAAGTTAACTTAACACTTTTGACAAATTTATGCGGATTGAACATAAAAAAATTAAATTGTCCCAATGAAATCTCAGAAACTGTGTTGTTTCAGCTCATTTTATTTAAGCAGTTTGAACAAGCAAAAAAAAAAAATTCTTTTGGTGAGTGTTTTCCGTTTATTTATAGTTGTTAACTGCATTATGGGACCTTGATCTCTGCTCTGTCGACTTTTGATGTTGAAAATTCAACTGTGTGAATGTTGAAAATTCAACTGTAAATTCAAAGTAACTTTTATTGACATTTTAGTAGTATAATGTATAATAACATAGAGAAATAAGTCTGCAAATTAACAGAAAATGTACTGGCAGTTTATTACCAGGTTTTTGTATTGTAATATATAACACCAACCCAGACAACATATCACTATAAACTATTAAAAATGTTAATAAAAGTCATTTTTTCCAACTTTTCAAGGTTAAAAGTTGTTGGAAGAAAGATCAATGTGCCATTATGCATTTCAAAAACAAATAAATGGAGAAAAGTCAAAACATGAATTACAAAATACTGAAAATTGCTAATTTATGGATTTTTTACAGTGCATTTTTACCAGGAGGAGTGATGCAAGGAGAGGGAAGAGTGTATGTTGTGTTTTCTAGGCAGAATAGTGGCGCTGGTGGTGGCTGAGGCCTGAACAGGCAGCCTGCACAGTATTTATGGGTGCTGGAGCAAGAAACAGTCTGGCTCAGAGCCTCGCACACATCACTGCAGACATTCATCAACAGCCCTGAGAATGTTGCACCCATCCTTCAGCTGACAACCTTTAGCAATGCTAGATCTCAGCTTCTTGCTTTCCCATTTATTCTCTTATTCCCTTTTTAGTGCCACTGCTCATTCACTTCTTGCTCATTCAAACATATTTTGGTTTGAGTCTCAATTTCTGTTGGTTGTACTGCATATTTTTGATGAATTAAGTGCAAATTTAATATATATATATATATATATATATATATATATATATACTCAGAACAAATCAAATGCTACACATGCAACATTTATTTATCACCTTATTTGATGTCCATTGTCCAAGCTGACCAAACTAAATGTGACAAAAAGTGGAATTAATTAAACAAATAAGTAATTTTTTACTATTTACTTACCCTCAGGGCATCTCAGATTACATTCTTTGCTCAGCTAAATAGAAATAGAAATTTTGATTGGAAAACATTTCAGAATTTGGATCTGTAGACTATTTTTGAAAGCTGAAAATCTATATTTAGGCAGTTTCAAATTAATCATGACCCAAGCTGACAAACAAAAGTTATTTTAGTGAAATAATCATAAATCTTTAGATAAAAAAGACATTTGAATTATACTTTTTAACTACAAATGCCTACTAATTTGGTCCAGTTCTGTAATACAGTACGTGTTTATGAGATGGTTTAGTTCACAACCTTTCGCATGACACACACACATTGGGAGGGCAACTGGACCTCTTAACAAGATGAACTTGCCAAGACTGAATGTCAAGGCCTATAAAACAGTCCAAAATGACTGTATAGTACAATTTATCGGACAATGAATGACTTAGTCCAGTACTGTAATACGTGTTTATGAGTTGGTTTAGTTCACAACCTTTCGCATGATAGACACACATTGAGAGCGCATCTGGACATGTTAACAAGATGAACATGCCAAGACTAAATGTCAAGGCCTGTTAAAAACTGTCCAAACGACTATATCAGACAATTTTGAAATCTGAGTAATACGCTTTTAGCTCTGAAAGAATGTTTCGGTGTGTTCTGGTTAATCTTTTCTTACAAATGTTGATGCAGTTTTTTTCTAGTGTTTTAGTAGTGTGTTTCCACTACTACATGGTGTTTCCGCACCATGGCACAATAATGTTTTATTTATTATAACAGCATCATAGTATGTCATCTGTCACAGATGCTTGGGCTCTAGCTGAACAAATCAGCTGAAGAAAAGATCTGTTCTGTGAGTGATTCCTCATCAATATTATTATGACTGTTGTGTCAGAAAATGATTATTAAAAGTTAGCAGTTATCCTTAACATAGTTATTCTTATGTGAATTAATCTTAAACCCTTGTGTACTGTTCAAATTGACTACCCTTTTCTTTTGTTGGTGGCTGTTTTTGCCCCATCTGCTTGTTAAGTTGTGACGTATCGTTGATACCAAGCCGCTACTTATTTGAATTGAGAAAATATTCATTTATGGCCACTTTTTAGTCATATCACACTTTAAAGTGAATTTTATATAAAATCATAGTGCACACATCAGTCTCTGGACTTGTTGCATCACAAATACCAAAATTTGAACAATTTATAAAAAATGTATCACTTTCTGGCTATCGGATAATAGGCATGGATATATACATTGCAATAGCGGGTTTCAAAAGTATTACATCGCTTTATTTGACGAGTCTCCCCATACAGTTTGATAGAGCGCCTGGACCCGGAAGCCACTTCAGGTTATATCACACTTAACAAACGGATTGACTTCATTATAGTGATATTTTTGATTGCAAACAGCCAGACACAGGAAAGGTTTCTTTCCTCAGGCCATCTACCTCATGAACAGTTAAATATTCCCCTACTGTGCAATAAACGTGCAATACTTTCTCATAACCACTTGTACACAGCACCTTATAACCTGTATATGTACAGCATATCTGTACATACAACTCAAAATCCAGATCTTTTTGACTAACTGCATCTCTGTTTAATGTTTATTGCCTTTTCTTTCTTGTATTTAATTTTGTGTTGTCACTCGTCACTTTATGTACACTGGAAACTTCTGTTGCCAAAACAAATTCCTTGTGTGTGTGAAGCACACTTGGCAATAAAACTGATTCTGATTCAAAGCCATGACACCAAATAGTTATGCATTTTTGATTGTTGGTGGTTTTCCCTTTTGGGACGAGGTAAAACTTTAAATTTTTACTGTTGATCATCAGTTGGCAGCATTAACCCATGAGATAGGCCTGTGCCAAAAAAAATCAGACATTTATATGGGGTTCTATAAACTAAAACAGCAAATTATAATGTGTGTGCATAAACACACTTACTATGTTTACTATGTTCTGAGCTGAGCTGCTTATTTTTTTTTAAGTCCCCATGAACCAGAAGCTGTGACCCTTTTTTTTTTGCATAGTGACACAGTTCCTAAAATAAATGGAATGTTAATTGAGAAAACAGTGGTCGTGGCTTGTTCTTTTACTGCGATCTGATTGGATGTAATAACATAGACATTTCATACAGAAAGATCTGGAAAAGGGTTTGGTGAGACTTATTACAACCTAACAGACACTTCCTCCTCACCATTTCTGTTTGTTGTCAAAACTAACAGCTGAACCAGCATGGTTAAATGTGTTAGCCATGCCCAATTCCTAACATATACGAAAAAAACAGGAAGTGCATTTTCAGATTTCAATTAAAGATTAAAAGGGCAAAAAAAATTATCTTAATGACTTGCACAGATGACTTGTTCACCACAAAACTATATGTGAGCTAACAAAATCATGTGCTTAGTTTTGATTTATTTTGGACTTTACGAGAGCAAACGCTTTCCTCACAGACATTTTAAACTACTGCTAAACAAAACCATTACAGAAAAGATCAATTCAAGTCAATCTCTCTCTCTTTCATTACTGTATTTGTACTATCGTAATAATCTAGTAGTGTTTCCTTTGCTTTAACTTCAATGGGGTTGCATGACGTGCAAATTGACGTATTGAAGTTGCAACACAGCAACAGCTTTTGTTGATTAGACAGTCAGCAGATGTGAATGCATGGAGGAAGTAGTTTTACACTCAAACTCCTGTAGTTTGTTTTATTATTATTATTATTATTATTTTGTTTGATATTTACCAGCTTATGCCGTCAAACTGTTGCATAAACGAACACAAAATTAAAAGTTACCATTGTTTAAAAATTTGTGATGTACAGGTAATATAAAACACAAACCAACATATTTACAACTATGAAAGGTTATTCTGCTTCTTCAGTAATTTAAAGCATTGCATTTCATTCTTTAACCGGAGGATGTGCAATGTTGTGGCATCTTGAAAAACACATTGATTTTTTTCTTTGAGGTACAAGATGTTAACTTTCCAAGGTATCAATTATTCATTTCAATTAAAAAAAATCTATTGTCCCTTATCTGGTGGTATTGTATCATAAATATTCTCAAAAAACTTTTAAAGATTATCTAAAAGTTAGAAAACGGTAGCTAGCTAAAATTCTTGCAATCACCGTTTCCTCTTGAGAAAACTTTTCTGCTATTGGCCTTTCCAAGTTGAATAGACTGTCTTGTGGGATTTATTTAGTTAGCAGCTATTTAATGACTCACAGAAACACAAGGAGATGTGATTCATCAGTTGTAAATGATCCCTTTGAGTTTTGCTGGCTGAAGATTTGTCTGTGTTTCCAGCCCTCCTCTATTGAGCAGCAGCCCAAAATTACACGATTTATGTGTTTACATGCTAGTCTATAGTTCAGTTGTGCTTTATTTCAGAGGTGTTTTAAAGACCCACAGAATAGAGGTCTGCGTGTCTGTCTGTGGCCATTAGTTTGTGAACAAAATAGCAGCCTGAGGCCATTTTAGGTAAACTAAGAGTCACGCTGGCATGTCACATAATCCACTTCCTGAAACAAAGCTCATTTGTGAAAAAGAAAACACTTTATAAGCTTATTTGCCGAAAAGCTATCAGTCAAACCTGGCTAGGTGAGAAACTGACAGTGGAGGCAGCTAGCGTTGATATGTGCTTTAGCTGTTGAGGCTATTTTCGAACATATTATTATAGAGCTCCTGCATTTTAAGAGATAATTGCTATTTTCGGCTTACAATTTCGTATATGGTCCTCAAAGTGCCAGAGCAATTACGTATTACATAAGTGTCATTTTGGAAAGGTCAAATAAAAAAAAAACTGTAGCCACAGAAAGAATGTCTGTGCTTAGCTACCAGGCCTTAGACACCAAAACTGGCTCTGCATCAGCCTGACAGAATGAACACATCGCCATTTCATGTCCAGCTGTGTTGGTGCCATTAGTCTCGACGGTAGCGCATTCTATTTCAGCCGCATGTTAACACGTCGCATCATCAGCTGTTTTTACGTGGGATTTGCAGACAGTTCTGAAGCATGTTGCATAAGTATAGTGACTATGTATATACTGTGACTGCGACCCCTCTAATGAACCCAGACTTCCCTGTACTCTGATTCCACCATGTCTGAAGATGGTTAGGAATGTTTGAATTGATGTAGATGTTTTATTAATCACATTCAAAACCAGATCATACTAATTCTCCTAACCCAAATGATCATATGGAAAATGATTTGTCTAGTAAATGTGTGTGTGAGTCTCCTTTTTTGGTTAGTCTGCTAGGGCTGTATGTGCCTGCGGCTTTCAGGGCCACCAATGAATTGGATCAAGTGCCTTTGATTAAGACTAGTTTCTGGACTCAGCAGCTGGAAATCCAGGCCGCTGTCATCCTGCAGACAACTAAAGCAGACACTTAATAAGTTATTCTGTATCCAGCAGGCTTGTGTCACTGTTATTCTTGGCTCAGAGATTATGAGGTGTGTACTGTAGACCTTCTGTGAACTGCGTCTTTAATCAGGGGGTTTAACTCATTTTAAAAACAGAAAGAATGAACAATTATGTATCATATGTGTATGTGTCATTTGTATGTAAAGGCTAACATCTATCTATCTATCTATCTATCTATCTATCTATCTATCTATCTATCTATCTATCTATCTATCTATCTATCTATCTATCTATCTATCTATCTATCTATCTATCTATCTATCTATCTATCTATCTATCTATCTATCTATCTATCTATCTATCATTCTGTCTATCATTCTGTCTATCTGTATGTTTGCACCCAACCATCCATCCATCTATCCATCCATCCATCCATCCATCCATCCATCCATACATACATACACCCGGCTGTCCATCCATCCATCCGTCCGTCCGTCCGTCTGTCTGTCTCTATCATTCTGTCTAGCTGTATGTTTGCACCCAATCCTCCATCCATCCATCCATCCATCCATCCATCCATCCATCCATTCATCTATATGTCCGCCTGTCTGTCTGTTTTCAACCATCTATCCATCCATCTATTCATCCATATATCCATTATTCTGTCCGTTTATCTGCCTACAGTATATCTATCTATACTATATCCTGGTGTTAATCTATCTTGTTTTTACCCTTAAAACAGATCATGTATTACGTCTCTTCATTAGAACTAGTTGTCTGCATCACCTAGAAGAGACACCTCTTTAACATGTTGATTGGGTCTAATAAAATGTCTGCATCTTCAGCATTCACCGCTGTTGGTACGAGCACAGGGTGAGTGCCACATGTAAAGCTGTCATTCTAAGTGTGAAGTTTGCACTGGCTCTGGAGCGTTTGGCAACACTCGCGGTAAACACTAATTATAACATGCTTTCTCGCAACTATAAACCTAGTTTAAACAAGCAGCAGTTTTTCTTGGCTCCTCTCTGGCCTGCCATTCCACCACATCAGCTCTGCTTATCTTTTTTTTGCTTATTTCTCATTCATTATTCACACTCGATGTAGTGGAACAACCATAACAACTGCCTTAATTGTGCTTCTCTGAGGCATGAATTTCAAAATCCTCCCTCACCTGACTTCTAGTGACCAGAAAAATTCTGTTTTACACCATTATAGGACTAGGAGTGTAAGAGCTTAACCACAAATCCGGGCTTATTAAAAGCCATGAGAAGACAGATCATGTTCATTAAAGTCATTCTGTGTGGATCGCGGAACATTTTACTCATACTGCTTTGAGGCAGAGCAGCGGGGTCATCTTTCATGGCCGAGGTCCAGCTCTCTGATGTGGAGGCCTTCATGCTTCAATGCTGACTCCTGACATGGAAGTACAATGACTACTGTGTTCGGTTGCCAGTGGGCAACAGCAGCTCAGTGGCCCAACTTTGACCATCTCCCATAGTGAACAATGGAGAACGGGCAGCACACCAGATTCTTGACATTTAGTCCTCTTCCTGAGTGAAAGAGCTCTTTACTTCCTTTCCGTCTCAGCAGCTGACTCCTCTGTCTTTCTCCACTCTTTTTCCCACCGGCTCCTCTGGGATTTAATTGAATCCTGATGGTGACTTTGCTGCCTTCTGTGGCCTGGCCAATTCTGATATATGTTCCCCTCCCCTGGTTGATGTTTCTTCCTGTAGACGCAGAGACCAGACAGCTGTGACTGTAGAGGAGGAGCCAGGATAATTCAGATCTGGGACAGCAGAACGATCCTAGAAAACAGAGTCAGTCTATGAGGACTAATATGCAGATTCATCAGCTGGTGTGTCATGAATGCTACTTTCATCAGCTGACACCACATGAATGCTACTTATGGCCAGTGTTGGGTAAAGTTACTTCAAAAGTAATATATTACAATCCTAAACCTACATCTTAATCTTATCAAAGAATAAAAAACAAAACAATATACTTACACATTACTTTCCATATTTAGTTACTGAAAAGTGTTTTTTACTGTACTACTATTAAAGTAGCTTTACCCAAACAGCTTATGGGGAAAAAATCAAATGCTTATATAATAGTGATTGCACGGTCTAAATTTCCCCCTATCATTTAAAGTCAGTTGAAGAGATTACCTTTTCAGCTGAAATTGCTGCAGTTGTTGAAGTATATGTGGGAGTGTGGTGACACATTTTAGTAAAGGAAAGCAGAATACGCCATAAATAAGTGACCGAAATCTGACTGTCAGACATCTGTGATTTGGATTTGAAGTACTTTGAGTAGTTCATGCAGAAATAAAAATTTGCTGGTAATTTACTTACTCTTTCAGAGATGCAGGTGAATTTTTTCTTTAGTAGATCATTAAAGATTTGTAGCTGAAACCATGGTCTTTAGTGATATATAAATTGTAGGTCTGTAGTTTCCAGTACTTTAAGAGTACTTTGAAAAAACATAAACTATAAATAGGGCCTCACTTTAGTTTAAATACCGATTCTTACTATCAACTTCTGGCTTATTACCTGCATATTTTTAAGATAAACTAAAATAAATGCCTGATGAACTTTTTTTTACATCCTATCCTATAACTAAACCAACTACTATCTTACTTATTTGTATAATGGGCAGTGTACCTATATAAAGTGCTTTAAATGGTTATAAGCATTGTTTGACATTTGAAGGAAACCTTAAGTATTTTTGGTTTGCATTCAAGAAGTTAGGATAGGATATTACTTGTTACCCAAAATAGTATTAGCTGATGTATGAGTTTGTGCTCATGAAGCTTGCATTCCAGACTGTGGTGAATGCATTCAGGACCATTTGCAGAGGCTATCAATTAAAAGGTGATACTGTACAGACCGATTGCATCGCTTCATAAGACCTCAACATGAGAAGCCATATTATTTGGGCTTTTTATGATATTTTGACTTTCAAAATGAAGCTATTGATTTCATTTTTTAACTCCCAACCTTCAGCTGAAGAAATATCTTTCTCTTTTACAAAAAAGTTTTTTTTTCTGGCAACATGTGACTAACAAATTAGCCTTTTGCACTTCACATTTAGGAAAACGTACCTACAAAGCAAATAATTGTGATGCAACATGTCCTATTTGTGTCATTGGAATGAGGGTCTCAGAACCAAAAAGCTCTAAGAATCTGATGCCCTCTGCTGCAAATGTTGATTTTGGGTGAGGGGCTGACCTTGTGGCTCGACTTACAGCTTTCATACTGAGAGGAAACAATTTCCAATGAGCTCAGCTTTTCTTTAAACATGTTGTTATTTCATTTGCTTGCCATATGGATTCAAGAGTAATTTATTATCTGTTTTTGTAGTGTGACATATATTACAAACATTCTAAATGTGTCTGATTTGGTTCAGAGGAATGTTGTATGATTTGTAACAATGTTATTATATTACTGAAAATATGTCTTAGGGAATATTTTCAGAACTTATACCATGCAATAAATCAAATTTTGATAAAACAGTTAAATGCATGCAGTCGAATCCAGAAGTCTGCACTGGACCCACTTTTTAAAATGGTTATAAGCATTGTTTGACATAGAAGGAAACCTTAAGTATTTTTTGGTATGCGTTCAAGAAGTTAGTTAGAATAGTATATTACTTGCAAAAAAAGCCAATAAAATACAGATACCATACAATAAATTGTGCTACAGAAATGTTTATAGTTGAGAAATGGGGTTTAAAAAATGGCTCTCCTCAGGAACAGACTGTGCGATACAGTCCATTTGGGAGGCAGACAGTGCTGTTTAACAAGCTGTGAAATATCTGGCATGCAACAACAATTATATATGCATTTTACCGGCTGAGGAGTGTGCTAGTTCTGTTAACAAACCAAAAATGGTCCTGCCCCACCATGAGAGGTTGAATACATAATTCATATGCTTTTTAGACATGTAGTCAGAGAAACTTTTAGTTTTCCCAAATTAAACTTAAAAATGTATTAAAAATTATTAAAATAATTTTTAAATAATAAGAACTGTGATGTGCCTTCTATTATACTTATTTTATATAATATTTATTTTCTTTTTAATTACAGTGCTGTTTTGGGATATAAAAAATATTAAACGGTTAAAGAAAAAAAAAGGTCAGAAACTTTACAAAACTGATTTTTTTATATTTTTATAAATTTGACAATTTGGAGTTTATATCTTTCAATTTTTACCTTTTTCCTTAAAAATTAAAACTTCATAGTCTTTGTCACAGTTTTGTTTGTACTTTTTTTTTTATAATTGTGAAGTACAATTCACCACAATGTGTGGTATAAAGTCACAATTCTCTGCAAAATGAAGGCATTGCAAGATGCTAACTTACAGTAGTAAATTTAGAAATAAAAAATGTGACATAAAAGCGGCAATTCCTGCTAAAACAATTACCATTATTTTAATTCATACATTTTTTATTTTACAAGCTACCATGATCTTCTCAGAATCTCAGAGCATTTGTATCATTGACTATAGAAAGTTTTCATCCCAGGCTTATTCTGACAACCTACCTCTATACACATTTCTGGAAATAATATATGAAATACCTCCCAGGAGGTTCGCTTTTGCTAATTTTTTTTCACGAATTTATCTGAGGCCGCTGTGTACGTTTTTTGAGATCTCAAATTCCTCTCGCTAGTGCCATTTGCGCCTGCTGTTCACACATAAATCCACCAGAGGCCACTGTCAACTGACAGACTGACCGACTGACTGATCAACTGACCCACCCTCCTCCTTTTTTCTAAACCCAACCGATAGTGTTTACAAAAAAAACCCGATCGACCCGCCTACCTACTTCCCCCAACCCAACCGACAGTTTTCAAAAGCAATCCAAAAAAAGAAAAGCCCTCGCCTTTTTTTTAGCATGTTTTCAGATTTTGCCACATTCTCACCCTGTTATTTACTTGTTTATTTTATTTTTTAATGGTGGTGCGCCCTGCGGTGCATAGCCTGTGGGCTTGTCTGCTACGCCACTGGTCATGACATTGCCACAGTTAGTTGCAACCCATGCTCATTATGGATATGTACCCCTGTATTGATTTGTGGAGAGCGTAAAATATGTCCCAGTGGGTACGTTTTTTTTGCAGTTTTTTTTTTTGCAAATCCACCAGAGGCCGCTGTCGACTGACTGGCTGACCGATAACTCCACCCACCTCTTTCCCTAAACTCAATAGTGCTTTCAAAAGCAATAGAGAAAAAGAAAAACCGTAAGATTTTACCACGTTTTCAGATCTTATCTCGTTCACACCCTGCTATTTATTTTATTTTTTGCCTTTTTTTTTACCTAGTTTCTGGAAACGTTATTTGCCGGACTCTAACCTTCGTCTTGCAGTTAACTCCGCTCTGCGTCTCAAATCCACCAACATATGCAGGAAGCCACTGGACAAACTTGTAACAGTGGAAAAACTGTCCACATGGAGGTAAACGGTCAGCTGGTAGAGTGAAAAGAAACATAAGCTGTCGGCAGCATCATTCTGCCCCATAGCGTTCATTTGAAAGACGAAATGCAGCAATACATACCTCTGGTTACATAATTCATTCTCTCCAGAAATTTATACGGGGGTAAGTATTCACAATGAGTCTGTGTTGGTTACTTTGGTTATGCAAGGTTACAGTTTAGGAAAGTTGTATAAAGGTAAAATCTCTTGCCTGGAGGTAACTTTTAGTTTATTGTGGACCTGGGGTGAAAAGAAATAGCTGGCAGAGACTCTGTGACAAAAACTAAGGAGGGTAGAGGTGCTGAGAGATGACGGGTCTCTACCTTTATTGAGACCATGGTCCATAGAATTTCAGGCATGACTGGACCAAACCCCCTTGATCTCTTCTCCAAATGTCTTCTCCGGTAACTGATGCCTGAAGGCTAAGCAGGCTCAGCTGAACTTAACAGGTCCATTAGCTTTTAATAGACCTGCACACCTTGTCAGGTGCCTGTATACCGAACCAATGCTCTTTGTTATTTGTCTTTAGAAATGAGCAAAGACAGCCATGGGGCAAAGATAATCACAAGTGGGTGGTTACATAAGTGTGTGTTCCTTGTTAGTTGTGTTTAATCTTCTGCGCTTCATTAAAAGTTTACAGCCAAGCTTAGATCCTCTTCAGTGGATTTAATTCATACTTCATGGAGAAACAAATCTAAAGCAAACGGTTGAAGAATTGATGATAAATTAGAGGCAAATCTTATAATATCTTCTAGCTATATGCAGAATGATCAGTGAGAGTGAGAGGTTTTAGTTATTATACAGAATCTCACCTCTGCACTGATATAAAGGTATATTACTCCATTTACATACTTATGTACATATATGCATATTTACAGGCTAAAGCTGGAATTCCTCAGTGAGATCTGAGAAATAGAGTTTTATGCAGTGGTGGTCTAGGACACAATTTCGGGCTGGGAAATTCCACACCCACCCAGGCCATTCATTCATTTTCTTTTCGGCTTAGTCCCTTTATTAATCCGGGGTCGCCACAGCGGAATGAACCGCCAACTTATCCAGCACGTTTTTACACAGCGGATGCCCTTCCAGCTGCAACCCATCTCTGGGAAACATCCACACACACTCATTCACACTTATACACTATGGACAATTTAGCCTACCCAATTTACCAGTACCGCATGTCTTTGGACTGTAGGGGAAACCGGAGCACCCGGAGGAAACCCACCCAGGCCATCCTTTGATAAATGAACTATAACTGGCTGAGGGTTTGGCAAATGCCAGAGAAATGGAACAGTATAAAGAGTGTGACTCGTCACAGTATGTCAAACCTTTTCTTATGTATTTATTCTGTCCTTGCTGAAGATGTTAGAAAGGCCTTGTTTGGGGCATTGTATGGTAGTAAAAAAGACATCTACATCCTTAGATTGGATCATGCAAAACAATGCAATAATGCATTTTGCAGTACCCTCTCTTTCCTTTTCCTTCTCTTCAGTGTGTCCCTACACTGAAAAAAAATATTAATTGGATTTAGTGATTTTTTTAAGGTAAGAGGTTGAAAACCTCTTTATATGGGCTAAATAAAAAAAAAAAAAAAAAAAACTTGAACATTACTCAATTTAAATTCAGCTGTATAAATTATTTGCAACTACTTAGCTTACAAATTGTTTTTAAATCCAATGAACCATTTTTTTGTGTAATATCTTTGCACCCACTTTGAATGTTATCACTCGATTGAATGGGCATTATCAGTGGTTAAATCAGCTGATATATATGGGCCAGTAGGGGCCTTCTGCACATACTAGTAGGCTCAGAAGGCTGTTATCATCCATCCACATGGTTAATCAACTATATTAATAGAGAAGACTCCAGATCTGTTTTTACATTACTGTGACGGTTGGATTTAGGGTTGGGGTTGGGGGAGACGTTAATAAAATACAATTAATGGGAAATTTAATAAATAATATAAATAATTCTCGTTAACTTTTGGCCAAAGCCGTATGTAATCTATAGCTGATTAACCATGTGGATAGATGATAGCAGCCTTCTGAGCCTATACTAGTAGGTGCAGAAGGACTCTACTGGCCCATATCGATCAGCTGATAACCACTGATAACGCCCATTCAATCAAGTGATAACATTCAAATTGGCTGTTTCTCCCTTCCACCAGGATCATCATCTTCATACACTGAGTAAAGAAGAGAACTAGTTTTAATGGAAACTAGAATCCAGTCATCTTAATGGCAAAAACTTTACCAGTCATCCAATTCAAAATCATTTATTTATTTATTTATTTATTAGATTATTTTAATTCAAAGCAACTTACAAATTGTAATTAGACCTAACCCTAAACAAGAATGCAACTATTACTTACTTATTAATGTCAAATTAATAAGTTTCAAATTTATTTACTTACTTATTGAGAAAAGTAACTTATCTAAAAATTACTGAAATCCTAAATTTAGCAAAACAATAACATATTTTGCACAATATGTTATAACAAAATATGTCTTATATGTCCCTGGCTGAATCTGGCTCAATAGACAATTTGGAGAAAATATCTACTTGCAATTTTTTGAATGGATACTGCAATTTTGATAAAAAAAATTTCAGCTGAATATTGCTGCACACAGTTTAAATAAAAGGAAAACATAATTATTTAACTTTAATTATTATTTATGTAAGGTATAAAAAGGCGTGGAAATCCCAGACAGCACCTGAAATTTCTCAGTAGTTATTCAGCAGCCCTGCTGCTCAATATTAGCTGCTTTAAGTACCCATCTATAAGGTGCGTAGGGCCCCTCAAATTATGGAAAACACAACAGCAAACAGTTAAACAGCCAAAAATTACAAACTGCAGTGATAAAATGCATTCATTTCACTAATTGGCACTTTTAAACAATGTAAGCTAAAGGCATGACAAAAAAGTAACGTTTTTTTGAATGCTTCAAGTCCACTGAGAAAAACTGGCTTATAAAATATGTATGTCTTAATACAATACATTTAGATAGCACATATTTATTATCTTGCTATCTCTCATCTGTCAATATATGTGTGTATGTATGTATTTATGTATCTGCATCTATCTGTCTGCGTCTGCCCATGTGAGTATTTATGTATACCTGTCTGTCCATGTATACGCATGTATCCGAGTATCTGTCTTTATATCGTTCTCTCTGGTTCCTAGGTAACATGTTTCTGATAATCGTTTATAGTGTCTCCGTTTATATATTCCCGCCCCACCGTGTGTGTGTGTGTGTGTGTGTGTGTGTGTGTGAGGAACTGCCCTGTCCGCGCGCGCTGTGGCTCCGCTCATTCTGCACTGGCTGCTGTCAGCACGCAGTCTGAACGGCGACGCGTAACGCTGCTATTCCACAAAACCCCGTGTTGACGCAAAACATGAAACTAGCGCTTTGGATATCAGTCTGCCCTAAAACCCCAGATGACAAGCCTTAACCCGCAGCGGAACGGTAGGTGTTTGTTGCTATATCGAGTGTTGTTACCGCTCGCGATACTTACCCTCAGACATTTAAGTAGAAGTTACTCGTGGTTGTCAAATAAAATGTCTTCGTGACTCCGTGAGAGACAAGGACTGAAGTTCAGATAGTCTCTGTTATCGAAGTTGGGCGTTGAGGAAAGTCACGGCGGCTTGTTGTTGAGATGATATCGCGCGGTGTTTTGAGTTTCATACATGCGCTGTGATTGTGGAGTGTTTTTTTTCACCACATCGGCTGTGTATGAAACTCGCGCGCGGCCAACTGACTGCCGTGCACGCCTGCTTTTGTTTGTGCGTTAAATTACGTTTGTTTGCAGGTTCACGTTTGTACAATGTCACGTCTGTCAGTTCCACTTGACTAATGTGTTAATAATTCACCAGAAATAAACACAATATTTCTCTTCCTCGGTTCATCTTTTAGAGTCACAATATCTAGAAGTGTAAAATGAAGGTTTTGGATTTGTGTTCCCCCTCAAGCTACAAAAAAATTAATACACCTTGTTTCATAGTTAGCTTTTGGCTTGGTGGATATGCTTTTGTTTTTCTTTCAGAGAGTTCAATTGAATGCTTAGTTTGGCTGAGGTGCTGTTTAACTCATCCCTAAGCAGTAGGAACTGGCACGGCGCTTATGTCCTGTGCATCTTGGAAAGATCAGATCTCTGTCATGCTGTCTTTATAAATATCCCGGTGGGGTCTCTCTGCTGTGGGTGTAATTGGGCATCCCGCCTGCACTAAATGCATGCCTGTCCTGCTCGAGTGCAACCTTGGGCTGTGCTCTGTTCTTTGTCACTAGCCTGATAACTTGACAGATACTGAGACGGCTGGGCAGTCTCGGGATCGTTTCCTCTCTAATTAGCCCAAAATAGCTCTGGATCACAGCTATGTGCTTCCTTGCATTAATCACTTCCTAAGTGCCAGAATTGATCGTTCTGGGTCAATCACAGTCTGTTGTCCTAACACAATATTTCTCCTCCCTCTCAAAACACTTAGTTATTCAGCACCACAATGTGCAGAAAATATGTTTCCTAACTGGCATCCCCAGAGTGAAGTCGTTTGGCGCCTGCTTTGATTCCTCTCTACAAATCCAGCCACTCTGAGACCACGACTGCACGGGTCTGGTTGGCTGCCAGCAAGCCACAGCGGAGTGCATTGGTGAGGTTTTGGTCAGCTGTGGTTTGCAGCTCATCCTATTGTATCCCATTGTACAATTGTACTCGCTATTGACTGAAGCTCATTAAACTCCACATGAAGACCAGAGCTGAACCACTGACCCCTACAATGAGGCTTTTTTGGGCACCTCCTACAGTATATGTGTGTGGTCTTGCACTGAAATATGCACTCAAGGTAGCTTGTATAGGCATAAAAACAAATATTGATCCCTCTTTATAATAGGTGGCCTTAATAACAATGCTACTATTGCACACAATTCGTAGCATTCAATACAATGTATTTTCATCATCATTTCAAGTGCTTAATGTGTGCAGTACATAGTTATTAAGGCCGTCTAATATGAAGAGGGACCTTACAGGTGGTAGCTGAAATTTAAGTGGAATAATTGGGGCCACTAAATTATTAAATAATGCACACACACAATTCTGTACAAATCTAATATATTTATTTGATAAAATCTGATTTATATTTATTAATGTTTTACTTAATGCATGATTTGTCACTTGCTCAGCTTTCTTCGTTTAAAGTGTGATTTGAAGCCTTTAAAATAGACTTACTCAGACAGTCTTTTGCAGTGCATGCATGCAGAATTGCACTCTCTCGCTAAAGGTTGCACATTGCACATAGCAATTTTCAAGGCATGCAATTATGTTGCTTGCATAGTCAATCTACTTCCTCTTGCTCTTGTTTTTAGTAAAGCAAAGCAAACCTTGTAATTTTTTAGAAACATTCACTGGGCTGTACAGACTATTTATGGGTTTACTAGTTGTATTTATGCACTTTGTCTGGCAACGTAAATTAGACGATGTTTTAAGTAGAAAGAGGTCAGGACTGTGAAGGTCTTTTTGCATGTCAACAGCTTTGGTCACTCGGAAGTAAACTGCCACTAAAGGCAGCTCTGTCATACTCTTGCATGCTGTAGATGTGAGTGGTTGTCCTATCATGTAGGATGGGAAATGACAGCTGGACTTAAGTGACTTTCATGGAGGCCACACCTGGACAAGTTCCTCAGAATAAGCAGAGATCGCTGACCATCCCACAAACTTCTCAATCTTTAGCAGCTTTTTTCCAGTAGAGCTGTGGTTTGTTTGTTCTTACCACAAAAATACAACAGGGACAAACAGGATTGTATGTTGATTGCATGTCTGTTTTTCAAAGTTTATGTCAGTGAAAGTTTGTTAGTTTGGCTTTGCCAAACAATAGCTATCAGCTATTTAGATGAGATAATATTTATGCATTGTTTGAGTTATTTTTCCAGTGTTAACAGGTGACATGTTTTGCACATTCATTATGTTTTCCAAATGCTCTCATAAACCACCAAGTACCCGCTTTATTGTGAGCATGACATCTGTAATGACATGTTAGAATTACAATACAGCTTGTGTTTATAAACCAAAACAGCTTGGTAAGCACAGCAAGTTTGCGTCAATGAAAGACAGCATGTCAGTGTTCGGACCTTCTCTACGCTTCTCCCAGCATCAACCCCTCATTGTATGCGCATTGTCTATACCGATTAAAATGGATCACCTCTTGAAGCTTTACATCGATACTGGCCACAATCTGAAGTATTGAGAAAACCCTTAGGCAAGTAGTCAAGACTCTTCATTTGCTCCCTTCACCTGTTTACTTTAATTGAGTGCACAAGTATTTCTGTGCCACAGCCATTAGAGATTTTATTCAGAAATCCAGTGTTCCTTCAGGGGACGACTTCCCAAGATGCCTCCTGATTCTGAATATAGTTTAATTTAGATGCAAAAAAGCTCTAGCTGTGTGGGGCCCTGCTCCTTTTGCTGTTATTTCCATACAGCACAGACAAAACACTGCTGTCTGTGCCCTGAATAAAACTAGCGGCTCGCGATTTGAGTGTGTGTGCGGCACAGGCTCGTTTGCTATTGGGAGATCAGAAGCTTGCAGAATAAGATGTGACAGCGTTCTGGTAAAGCCTGGTGGAATTGTGGGGTTATGATCAAAATCTTTTGGAAACCATAACAACAGATCTGAGCAATGCTTGAACGTTATTGCAGTTTGTGCTGAGATCTGGCCATTCGTCGTGTGGAATGCAGGTAGAGCGTGGCAGACGGGGATTTGGCAATGAATTCTCTAGTGTAGAGGGAGTGTTTCTCAGGGTCAAGGCCCTTTTTCCCACAGTTCTTTATAGACTTGTGTCTTTTCACAGATGCATGTGGCGCCATGCAGTAGAGAGAAAAATGCTGGTCAAGTTTGTGTACTGGTTGGTCAGAGGGCAGACTGTTTAGATTGGAGTTTTTCCATCATCGCAGCCTCTGCAAGGGAGGCTGAAAGGGCCTGCTTGAGAAAGTACAGCTCTGTGCAAATGATCAGTGAATCACATATAACATATTATGCTTGATAGTACCAGTTAGGAAACCCATGATAGTAACTACACAATACAGAAGTAAACAAAAAAAACAAAACATTCCATGTAGTGTTTTTATTGGCGTCCTGCACTCTTGTAATTGCATTCGCCAAGTCTCAAGCTGTGTTACAACAATCTGATCTATTAATTATTTATGGCCCTTTTTATTTAGGATGTACTCACTTAAGATTTTTGGCACACAAACATTCCTCAGCTGCTTTTGCAGGATGTGGAAACTCCCGCTCATAACCCAAATCGAGCCTTATCTTTTCGATCAGATGTGGTTTGGAAAGTTTCACTGCAAGCATCAAGAGATTGCACGGCAGGTGAGGGAATAATCTGAAAAATGCTCCCTGCAACTTATTTAAAACTCAGGCATTGCCATAGTAACTGCTTATCTGTTCTAACCCAGCAAACATCTATAAGTGGAGAGCGGTTTCCCTCTGATTCAGATGATCCTTTTGAGGCAGTGCTGGATGCTCAAGAGGCGTGAGGAACCTAAAATGCGAAAGCATATGCCGCAGGTTTACATGCAGCTAATGAGGAGGTGAGCCTGTCATTCCGAGAGGAGGCTTTCATGGACTGTAACTGATATAATCTGAGCTGCTGAATGATGGACATCTATTTAGTGCTGCAGAATCGTATGACTAATGAATACTAGTTAGCTTGATTACTGTTATGTACAAATCAGTATGAGGCTAAGCTCCCCTCTCCTGGGAATCTTTTGGCTAGTTGTGTAAGTCTTTGACATATCTAATTATTTTAGCTCCACTTTAAATCCAAGGCATCATGGACTCACCTGGCATGAAGGCTGTGCCAAAAGTAGGCTTCTTGAAACAAATTTTGGTCAAATTTGAAGGTAAAATTGCATGTTCACACATGTTCATGTTTGCAGATATTTAAAAAACATGCTAAGTGAACATTTTTGTTCGTCTGAAAAACAGTGTTGAAGTCAGATATTCTGCTTTTTAAATGTGTGTTACGTCCCAGAACATCTGTCTTTGTTTTGGTTCTTTACACCTGCCCAATGTCACTTTAGCCAATTATATTTCAGCACCCCAGTTTGCTTTGGTGGACAACCTCATATTTCATTTGTTTGGAAAAGTCAAGGTTTTAAAACCGCCAAAATTTTCTGTAATACCGTTCCTAAGGTATGTGTAAGATTTTTTTGTTTACATTTTTTGTTTGTTTTTTAGGACAGCTGTATCTTCAGCAAAAAAAATATACAAAGATGCCATTTTAAATTGTGAAGAAATTGTGTTTTTAAAACTAATGAAGACAGCAGAAATCAATTAATATTTAGAATTATTTAGCCTGACATGTTTACTGTTCCAAACTATTATAAATCTTAAAAAAAAATATTGTTTTCAAAAAGGGAAAAACATATAGAAAGAATATATTTTAGAGCAGTGAGCACAGTACTGTGATACTGTGAAACCGTGATATTTTTATCCAAGGTTATCATACCGTCAGAATCTTATACCGGCCCATGCCCAAAGCCTCTCAATGTATGCGCCCGCGACCAAAATATGACCTCCGGTGGACGTAGCAGTCTCCGAAATGAGACGCAGATTCAGAGTTCCACATGAGGTTATCAGATAACAAATAATATAAATATTACGAATGTAAACATTAAGTGAGCAGGTTACATTGTAACCCTGTGCAACAACACGTTACGTGATGAGATTAGCAGTGATAAGCAATTGGGCTGTTTGCACCCGATGAAATATGACAGAAATTTAAATGCAGCCATTCAAAAGCACAGAATAGTGCATACTGCACTCCAACGAAATGGTAAGGTTTATAATCGAATGAATACATATTAAACCTCTTTAACATTATTAAATGTACATGCTGAGTCACTGATATGTAATGGCTTGCACTGGGTCACAGTTCTAAAGTTCAATTTCAAGATCTGAGGAAAATTATCTACTGCTGCTTTCAGTAGTATGGCAAACAATATTCAAACACAAATTATTAGCACAAATTATCAGGCACACTCCTGTTGGTGTCGTCAATCTGGCAACCTGCACTTGCATGTGTTTTAAACCAGGTGTGCAATACCTAGTTCAACCACTGGGTGTCAAACTTACATACTGCATTTTTAATGGAGAAGGCAATCATAGAATGCTCTGGGGCGAGTCAAAAATAATAGCTTCATCCGAAATAACATACTTCTCTAAGGAGGTCGGAATATGAGAGTACTATGAGGAATATACAGAGTACTTACTGTATGTCTGAATTGACAGCACTTATTTAGACAAAACCCAGATGACCAACTACTTCTCCTGAGATTCTGAAGTGCACCACCGATGAACATTGTATCTCATGAGGATACGGGAGAGGATTTGTAGATAGTAGTACAGCAGTGCAACTAACGGCGGTAGGTAACATGACAGATGTAACATGACCATATTACATGCATACCCTAGAGAACACACATTTTAATGCGGACTAATTACAAAAGTACAAGTAAACTGAGAATATGGTGTCAAAATGTATGGAGCACTCTCTGAGTACCCATTTGTTGTGGTGTCCAAAACCATATCGACATTGCTGAGTGCACTTATTAAATCCAATAATGCACTGAAATATCAAGTGCACGACCCACATCTCACCAGAATATGGTGTTGACAGCCCTTCTGGTGCGCCTAAGGGCTTTTCACTTTTGAAATAGCTAACAGTGGATCATTCTAAACCCCAGTTAAACAGAATCCTGGGTTATCACATTTCAAACTGCTCATAATTTACCTGGGGTTAACAATTAATCCTGAGTATTAATGTGTTGACGTTTCACACTGCTCAATCCAAAACTCTGGGCTAACATCTTCATTTAAATATTCACAATGTCTGTGTTGTTAATTGAATGAACACCAAACACAACATGTTTTCACACAACCTCCAGTATTGTGCATGCCTAAAATGAACACTGTCAGATGTCAAGTTTCAGTTTATTATTATGGATGGAAGAATGAAATGATCTCATCCAGTTTATGTATTTTCCATTACTATTTGGCATATTCTCCACCAAATTCTAAAATGACATACAGCAAGTGGTGTTTCTGTGTCTGTAAATACGAGGTACACAGTTGGCTGTCAGTTGCCGTAACTAGCCATAATGTTCTAAACTGCATAGTTTCACACTGCACATGCTTGGCACTGCAAAAGTAAGTGGGGTTTTATAGCCTGGGGTGAAAAGCAGTGGGTAAAAAGCATGCTAGCATCATACTCTATTGTGCAGAGAAATATTTGTGTGGTGTACCTACAAAGAACTCTAAATGAGTCAGGGCTGCACAATATATCGTTTCAGCATTGATATCGCAATGTGCGCATCCACAATAGTCACATTGCAGAGTATGCTGTTGAGTTATGATTATAGTTGACTACTACAGTTCAGAGCAAGGGATTTAAGGAGTCACTGCAAAGTTTAACAATAATAGAGTTAAAGTTGATCATATTACTGTGTATTTAAGGCAAGGTATGCAAGAGAGTTTAAAGCATTCAGGTACAAGAAATTGTACTGTATGTATCTTTAATACAGATTAATTTTATTAAATTATTTATGAAATAAAGACAATATAGTGTTATTTTACATTTGATTATTAAATTTAATACTAATAAACTCACACGTTATGATTTTGCCCAGTACGATGCGATCCTGGATTAATATCTTTGTTTATTCTGGAACATGATTTTCCTACATCAGTTTGTAAAAAGGGGGTTTCTGTTCATCGCTACCAGAAACCCTGTTTACTTAACTTTATTCTTTGCTCTGTTATATATATTTGTCTTCTAAAATTGGTCATATCAGAGGCTCTATCTATCTCTGAAAAGAAATCTGTACAATGCAGCTCACTATGCTTCAGAAAAGACTTATCCTGCATGTTTGTACAGAAATCCTAAGCAGAGTAGAGGATTTTTGACATAATGGATGACATAATGGAATCAGTATGCGTCTTATCTCATCCCATGTCATGGCACAGGTTTGCTCAGTCGTCAGACAGAGGAGCTCATTTGCTCACATTAGATTATTGTGTTTTCTCAGTAGTTTCAGGGCTGAATTATCCTTCATTCTGCAATGAGGTGTGGTGGGTAGCCGCTTCCACAAAGCCATGCCATGAACTCAGGTATGATGCAAATAACAACACTATGTTTTGCAACTCAGAAAGTTGCATTCCATTCAGTGGCTTCCACAGAAATCCACTCCTCAGCCTGGTTGTATTCTAAAACAATACCAAACTAGGGCTTGTGGCGTGTTTACAGGATTCCCAGTGACAGGTCTTTCTCATAAAGGCTACATTATGCACATTTCTGGAGCAGAGCCCATTGCCTGAGTTGCTTCACGCTCACAGCAGGACGTGTTTCCTCTGTGCAGCTCTGGTGTCACTGCACAGGCCTGTAGTGTGTGGAATGCAGCGGGATGAGTAAATGTCCGTGTGTCGAACGGCCAATCACTGTCCTGTGCTCTAACACTGCACTCTTTTGTGTGCTCTACTCGTGCATGAAGGCAAAGACATTCTTCCAGTGCCAGGAGCGCTGCCAAGAGTTCCACAGGAAAATTATAAAGGAAGGAGGGCAAATCTGAGAGAGAACGAGAACAAAGCTGTTGTGTGGCTTTAGTTACATGCCTCTCTTATTGCTCTGCTTGAATGGCAGAAAACCTTGTAGTTTTTTATTTATAAGGTTGTGGTAAATGTTTTATGTAAGGCGTTGTCTCTAACAGTGGGAATCATACTGCTCTGGCACAATCCTGTTGTGGGTAGGACCCTAAATTGGGGTTTTTAAACTTTACAATGACTATGAGAACTGATAGGGTGCCAGTAACGGTTTCTTTCTTTTTATATTATGGAAAGACCTGCACTAGCGGGAGTGAGTCTCTGTGAACAGAGAGCATGTGGAATAGTAATACCAGAATGTTGCCGCCCACTTCTTTGTTTATTTTCTTTCTAAGCGTCATCAACACGGTCTAACACAATGACCGGTGGATACTGAGCTATTTAGCAAATGCAGGAGATCACAGGGTTAATATAGTTAAAGGGACAGTTCACCCCAATATTCAATGTTGCTGTTAATTTATTTTTTTTAGGTAAGTGTAAATACATGTTTCTTTATGTATTGTAGTACATTATAGGGCACTTATTTTACCTCTTTTTAAAAAAGATTTAGGATAAGTCTTTTCTGTCTCCAGAATGTGTCTATAAAGTTTCAGCTCAAAACACCCATCAGATTATTTATTATACCTTTCAGAATATTGTAATTTTCCACTCTGAACACAATGTAGCTGTTTTAGTTGCCTGTGCCTTTAATGCTAGTTCTCCCCGCCCACCGTTCGCCTGTCAGAATGTGCCTCAATCTCCGGCTACGTCAAATAAACAGCACAGTGACAGACATGAAGGAAGCAGATCTCACATAACGTTTGGGAGAAATGCTACAGTAGAAACTTTGCCAATGATTATTTGATGTATTTGTACATCAAACCGGGTGCAAACCGAGATTGAAGAGTCTTCTTTTATATTTGTACTGACATGCGACTGTGGTGAAAAAGTAAAGACTGTAAAATGCACAGTTTTAAAACTGTTTAAACTTGTAAAACTCATTCTTAATCACATTTGATGATGATTGATGATCACAGAGAGCTGAACAGATCTTTTAATCCCACTTGCTTTGTGCACATCCTGTCTTGTTGATATGATTATAGTTGCATTACTACGAAGACATGGAAACTGCACTCCTACGTCACGTTGTGGTGGGCCTCAAAATGGGAGGGATTTGCATCCTATTTTAACATCAGGAAATAAAAAAAAAGAGACTTGTTGTCTATATACCACCCCAATATGACTGTGGACACATTATATCTGCACACAGTCCTGTCCAAACAGTTTACAAAAGAGGCAAGGAAATTACTTCTCGCGCTTAGAAGTAAGAAAAACAAATGGAAGCAAACCCAATCCCTACTCCTGATGACATATTGAGGTCTTATGAAGCTAATTGGTTTGTTATGTACAGTATTATTTGGTTTAACTCACACCCTTGTACGTCTCATACTTCCTGTCTAATAATTAACAAAGGCATGGGCACAAACTAACTCAACTCAGCACTGTTTGTTTACAATGTTTTTATATAGGTTGCAACAACCAGGATATGCACAAAAGCCATTTTTGGTGAACAATACACAATGCATGTCCTTTCTATTCATTGTAAACAAAACTGCTCGTGTGTGAGTTTGTGTCCCTGCAAACGTCATATGCCACTATAATAATATCTAATTTCTGCTAAAATAACACCACGGGATTGCAGAGCATGACTTTTTTTATCAGCTCGTTGACCACGGTACCTTTTTCAATCATGCTTGGACTGGGAGGAAAAACAAAACTTGGTACCATTCCAGAGTCATTTGGGATTTGTTATTTTTCCTGTCCTTCCCCATATAATCTTATCGGTCCACCTGGAAAGCAGTAAAGACATGTGAAAATGTTGTTGTTTAGATCCTTCCAGCAGCTGTGGAATGAACAGAGTTTGTAACAGTCACCCCTCCACATCATGTCAATGGGAAAGTGCTCTCCATCCATTCGTTTGCTTTTTCTCCGCCCTAATGGCTCTCTAGCTCTGTGGGGGGAGCAGAGATCATAAATCAGATCCGTCCCTGGGGGAAAGTGATAGGACAGAAAACAAGCATGAAAACTTTCATCACGTTCCATGAATGCAGAGCCGTGTTGGCTTGGCTGCTGATGTTTTTTTATGAACACTAGCTCCATCAGACACTGATGGGTCTGATAAAGGGATAGCTTCGGTTGTGGTTTATTGATTGCTAGATAAGAGTGGATGTTAGCTCTCAGACTGAGGCCGTGTTTAGGTGGTTCGTGGGCGTCGAGATGGAGCTCGGGTGGCTGTTATCTGCTCTGTCTTTGCAGGCTGGATCTTTCTATTGTACAACTAGTAATGACATCCCTGTGGACCATAGGAGAGTGACACAGACGGACGGGTAAAATGAGGAGAAACCACACAGCCTTTCAGAGTAGACTTTAAGTCATAGCATGCAAGAACAAGTGCAACAAATGTGTACTAGAAAGATTTATCCTTATCCAGTGTCTGCACATTTTGAGCATCAGCTATTTTTGCCGTCTTCAGTAGTTTGTTTCTCTTGATCCGTTTCCTCAGTTTGTTTTCAAACTTAAAAACAATGACCTGGTTTAGTGTTGACACCTTGAAGACAATTAAAGTGCTAAAATAGCATGTGTGAGCAGTGCATACAGTACAGTGTACACTCTGTTAGTAAATTCAGGGGTGAGCATGCACAGTAGTGCTGGTCTTAATATCAGAAGCTTTGGTAGTTATCAACAATGAATATTCAAAACTTTGAAGGGAGGGGGCTGAATTTTTTCTCAAATAAAGGCAGGAATTTCTATCTGTCTGTTTCTCTGTTTGCATTCATATTATGTCAAGAACCATTAATCCTGTCAGCTAATGCATGACTGTTGTGTTGCTGTGGATTCAAGGGAGTGCAGTGTCACATTCTGGTGCAATATGGACATGTGACATGTTCACAAATAATAAACTTTTATCAACTACAGAACAGTGCAAGCTGGAAGCTGCACGCCACACAATGGAAACGACTTATACGCAAGGAGAATGGATGCTAACGAAGGAATTTGTGTTTATCCACATTTTTAAGTAAAAGGGAATTTCTGGTCTTGTTTATGACATAGTCAGCTTTTGAGAAAATGCGTTCTGATAGAGTTGAGTGGATAAAATGCAAAGGACATGTTTGGCTGCAAATGCTAGTTTAGAGTAGTGGTCACTGTTTTGCTTTCAGCACGCAAGTGGTGCTCCTACAGTGTAGAGTAGGGCTGCAAAATATTGGAAAAATCCGATATTGCGATATTTTGTTTTTCTGCGATATATATTGCGAGTGATACACTTTTATATACTTGGAAATAATTTTTGGTCATACTTTATTTTAAGGTTTAATTCTCACTCCTAGCAAACCATTTTGACTTTTTCTTTAATAAACTCCTAATTTGCTCCTTCTTAATAGTTATACTCAGCATTGCATGTCTTTTGCGATGTGACTATTGCAGATGCACACATTGGGATATCGATGATGAAACTTTTTATTTATTGTGCAGCCCTACTGCAGAGGTCTTCTCCATTTATGTCATGTCTTCCAGATTAACTGAATCCTAATGTTCATGACAATCACTCATGGGCGATTCATATTAAAGCACAACTGAGAATTTTTTTACAGTGATGCCATGTGTTCAGAAAAAACTGAAATTGAACTTGAAAATCAAATGCCATCTAAATATTTAAATAATGGAATATTCTGGTGTAGCTGTTGTCAAAAATTGTGTCAATGCACCCTAATAGTGTGTTAGTACCCTACTACATTTTAGCTTGATGATTTGGGTCTCAGTTATTATCTAGTTTTCAAGAGTTCACACTTAGCTGATGACTGATAATAAAGCATGTTTGGCATGCTGTCCCCGGGAGAGAGCCCTAAGCTCATAAGATCCTCGAGCCCAGGGCTCCCTCCCATTTGCAGGGTGAGAGGAGAGTTTGAGCTCGGGAAGGCCTCGAGAAGCCCCCCCCCCTCTTATTTAGGGCTAATGACAAATTAAGAATTGCTATGTCGAGATATACTGCTGGTTAAGAGCATGGCTATAGTGCCAATTTGGTTCGGTCAATTCACTGACACATGTCTTTTGACTGTGGGAGGAAACTGGAGAATCCGGGGGAAACCCACGCGAGCACGGGGAGAACATGTAAACTCCGCACAGAAATGTCGACTGGCTTGTTAAGGACTTGAACCAGTGACGGTATTGCTGTGAGGCAACAATGCTAACCATTGGGCCGCCGTGCCACCACTAATGAAAAGGAGAAGGAGTGGGGGTGGAAGGGGGGATTCTTCAAGGCGAAGATAACTGGTAAGAAACTGGTTATTTATAGTGAGCTAATGCAGGACCAGCCATGATCAATCATAAGCACATGCTCCCCTTGAAATTATTTTATAAATAAACTTCACAAGTCCATATGTCATATTAAGAGCAAACAATACTTCTAAGCAAATCTTGAGAGTTGTAGTTCCCACCTCACAAGTTTATGACACTTTGACAAAAAACAGATTTGGGAAACACAGAATTGCTGAACTTTGTTGGTAATTACGGAGTTTGTAAACATAGTTGCCTAACATTGGATTTATGAAACACATCCCAATGAAGATTTTAAGATCGCGATTGCAAATTCTAATTTGGCTTGTGCATACTGGTGTTTGTTTATTTAGATGCACCGGGATTTAAAATTTGTGATGAAAGACTTTGTGTTGAAAGGCCCTTTAGCTTTTCCATATCAATATCTAAGAGAAGTTCACATTTTTCCCTGAAAAAGCTATTTATACAAGTCATCTGGGATCAGCTATACCCAGAGGACTGCTGTTGAATGCTGATGTGTTTCCTGTGAAAGTCAGAGCTGTGTTTTCTTGAAATGTAAATGCAAAATACAACCTCATTACCGTGAGACCAGTGGGCAGAACGCTGGCATTTGTTTGTCTGGAGGCAATAAACTTTGAGCTCAGGCTTATTTTTTGGAAAGATCTTAATGATTGTTCCTTGGAAAACACCCTGAGTGTGGGTGGGGTCCCGAGTACGGAACACACTGTAACAGAGAAGGTTGCAGCATGTTGACATGACTGTAATAATAATAATAATGCTAGGCTCCTAATGAGTGGAAAGTATTATGTTAAACATGCCTCATTTCATACATATAAGGCAGTGTTTATGATACCTCATGACTTGCCCAGGGCTTTTGTGCAATTGACTATGTGAGTTATTCAAAAGACGTTTGGGCTACATATGGCCCAACCTGATTAGTGTTTATCTGCTTGTGTTCTTATTTTCACCCTATTTATTCTGGTGCATTGCTAAAACACAATGACACACTTCCTTCAGGCTGCGTTTATGTAGTTTCCATGGCTACAAACGCTCTTGCAGCTGGATGGGCAAAATGAACCAAGAGCATGAACGGTAATGTACTCCCAAACACCCCTCCTCACTCTTTCCCCACTCTCTCCCTAAAGGTCTTGTTTTGGCACAGTAGAGAGTGGATTTTGGGAGGCTTTAGGCTGCAGTTAAGAGTAGTGGAAGTTTGATTGCACAGATGTTGCTCTCCATCACAGGTGTGGCCTAAATGAAGCAGCGCAGTTGAAGAGAAGACTAGATGGAAATGTGTCTATGAGCGATTGGGAGGATTGAGCCAGGTAGAGATGTTGGGATATTGAAGAGATCTAAGATGGGGGATTCCCAGGTGAAGCTTTTTTTGGCGGGATAAACCTTTTGTGATTGCATCAAGAGCCTGTTATGTTCATTTGATGAGGCATAGTGTGTGTTCACTCTACTTTTCATCATACACCAAAGAGTTTTTGTGAAACTACTGAGATGTTCTTCTGGCTGCTGCTGATAAAGAACATTTAAGGGAGGAGATTTGGATGTGAGAAGGAGAGAAGAACAAAGTAATGACGGAGAGCCAGAATATGAAGCTTGAGTAAGCGAAAAGATAAAGACATTTAAGTGTGTAAAACGGGCATGCTGTATCGCAGGGTCCTATCTAGGGTTGTGTGCAAAATATATTATATGGACAAAATAAAAAGTATATTGTTTTTTATTATGCACTATCGGTGGCTCGTGGTTAGCACTGTCACCTCACAGCAAGAAGGTTGCTGGTTCGAGTCCTGGCTGGGCCAGTTGGGATTTCTTTTTTTTATTTCTTTTTTTTCAGTTTTACTTTGATTTGTTTAAGTTTTTTTTTCCCTTTATTTTTATGCCAAGTACAAATTACATTGTTTATACAGAGATTTTTTTATATATATAAACCCATTTCAACAAACCCTAAATACACTGCCTAAAGAAAGAAAGAAAAAAAAAGTAGTTATAAAAAAGCAATAATAATAATAAAAAAACGCAAATTTTTATAAAATAAGTTCTAAATAAAGTGAGAAATATGATAACATGAATGAGTGAATTACTGAGAAAAGAAGTAGTCCTTTACATGTGGTCTAATTCAGCTTGTAGAATTGAAAAGAGAGGTGAAAGAACAAAAACTAAAATGATATAACCAAGCAAATGACTTAAGTCAAGAGGGAACACAAAGAAACCAGCTGCCATTTTATCACATTTCTTAAATATTTGCAAGCGATATGGATTATCAGATTATCAAACTTATTTGCAAGTGTAAATGCTTTATTTATGGTTTGTATTTGTGCATTACTAGTTCCAGTGCCCCTTTGTGTAATGAAAATACACACTAATGTCACCTGCAGGTATGGAAAGATACATCCTTTCATGTAGGTGCAGAATATATGTTCTCATTTCAGTCGGCTGTCCATTTGGTGTGTTCATGCGCAGCTTTTTTGGTCCAGACGGGACCAAACGCAGGCAACAACAAAGTCGGTTTTCAGCACTGCTTGTTCTTTGATGCCAGCTTAGAGTGTCTCAGGCATTAGATGCAACATTTTAAATTTAGAAAAGCATTTGAGTAGGTTATATTTTGAATGCCGGAATGTTTTTTTTTATTTCATGGAAAATCAAGGAAATCAACCATGTGATTTCTCTAAATTTGGAACTGGAAATTGTTGTGGCATCATACTGTACATATACTGTACATTGCTTGAATATGTTCAGACATTCTGCTTTGTTTTTGATGCCTTATTATTTCACTTTAGCCATTTAAATACATAGTTTGTTATGGATTCACACCCAGTCTGATTCAGTCAGTCCTCATGGGGTTCCTCCCTGGGTGGGTCAATAATGGCTGTAAATTGCGATTGTTTTGTAACCATCTTTTCAGGACCTGAAAGGAGCTTTCTTGTGAGAGCTTGTTATGAAAAGCATAAAAGGGATTGGTCTCGTGATCCTTTTGTTCACACAGAACATGCAGGTGATTGAGTCTCAAACTGTTCAAATGACCCGAAGTCAGACTTGACAAAAACAAAATAACGTCTACATTTTGCTTTTCTCTGTTGTTTTGATGTGTTGTTAGCTTTTATATCACATGCATCTGCCAAACTAGGTCCTATCACACAGTGTTTAAAATGGGACCGGTTATATTTGCCTTTTTACCTTGAGGTCAAGTCAACACTGAGCTCATCTAGATGTTTCCAAAAATACAGACCTGAAATAGCCGCAACCTCTCTGAGGTTACTAGTTCAGTAGCTGCGCAGACAGATTATTTATCAGAAATAATTAGTAAACATTTGGATATGTTCTGTAAATACTGCCGATTTCATCCTCAAAATAAAGACATTATATTTAGCTGATAGAAAATTATGCCTATTTTTCAGAACAATATTATCACCATTGTGGGGATATAATTTTCATTAAAATTAAGCACATCAAAAGGCCTATCAAGATTAATGGTTAATCAGATCATTTTAATCCTAATCCAATCAGTTATTTAGCTAATGGAAATAAATTGTTGAATCTATTGTTATACTATTATCTTGACATATTTAGGATAGTTTTTAACTGATCAGAGTAATGGGAATTGGATTTATCTGTCATAAAATGAATGCTGTAATGCAAAAATGTCTTTATTTAGTTAAATGTATAGGGATATCTGTGGGTCTGGTCAGTCTATTGGCTAAGCTAAACAAACAAAAGGGCTAAAGGCCAAGAAAAATAATCCTTCAAACTTCTGGGATTTACGCCCCTGACAAGAAAAATATATTACAGGCCACAAGTCTGCACCCACTCAATCATGATTTTTTTTCCTTTTCATGACACTGAGTTGGGGGTGAGCTGTGGCCTTTGTGGTTTCTGCATACATGCGCACATTGAAACTTACTCATATCGAACCTACTAAGTTTGGGAAGTCAGTATGCGCATTACGCAAACAGCTAAATATATCAGCGTGGCATAAATAAGCACTTATATGTCACTCTGTGGAGTTTGGAGTTCTTCCAAATGTCCCTAATTACTTCTTTTTAGCCTATTTTTAAAAACAAATACACCCAGTCTGGGTGCGCAGAAAGAATGAATCAGCAATTGTGATTTCATTTGACGCATGTCTTAATGATGTGATGAAACATTTTGTGAAATGATTTCTCCCTCAGTGCTATAGCGAATGAAGCTTTGTAATGACGAAAACAGCCACGGCAAAACCGCACATGAACTAATTCAACATTGCTCAATGTTCACGACGTTTTGACTGATATCATCTGAAATAGCTTTTTTAATTACATGCCCCTTTTATTTGCTGAGTATGAAAGGATGGCGTATCGAAAAATCTGATTTAAAGGGAACACTAACACAGGAACAGATCTAAATTGATTTTTCTCATCATGTCAGAAGCTTAAGTAGGCCAGTGATTACACTGCAAACTGGTTCCAGCGATTCACTTAAGACTAAGACTTTAATGCAGTGGAGTTGTTCTGCTTTTTCTTGGTGTCATGCAGCACTGCATTGTGGGTTGAATTAGTCATTTTCAAGGGAAAATCAGTCCTCACACAGACTTAAGTGTACAATTTGATTATTCGCCTTAAAAGGAGCAAACAGACAAAAGGGAGGGAGGATAAAGTGGTGCATAGTGCGTCTGTCTTTCATTTAAAAAAAACTTTTTTTTACTCTTGTAAAAATGTCAGTGTTTGGTTGAATATTAACAACACCTGTTGAACTTATTCAGTTTTGTGCTCTTTATCCCACAGGTTGGAGTATGACTTTTATCTGGACTGCAAGAGCTGCGCAGTGCTAGAGCTGGTCTCAAAATAGACAGGTAAGGAGCAGGAGAGCTAAAGCTGAATTCATGTAATTGTTGCTTGTTTGTTATGCTGTAATGAAACTCTTATGGCTCTATTTTAACAATTTAGGCACAAAGTCTAAAGCGCATGGCACAAAAGCATTAAGGGTGTGTCCAAATCCATTTTTTCTATTTTAAGGACGGAAAAATACACTCTGTGCCTTGGCACATGGTCTAACAGTGTTGTGCTTTTTCTCTTAATGAGTTATGGGTGTGTTTTGAATATAATGTGCATCAAACCAATCAGTCTCATCTCACATTCCTTTTAAGAGTCAGTTGTGTTGTGCCATGGTTAATTTGCTATTTACATGGCGTACTTTGTAAGTGGAAAAACTGAATGCTTCACTGGCGAGAAAACAGTTAACCATCCACTGCGTGAGGATAAAGAACAAGCCTCCTCCAATCGGCCTCTTTACTTTCTCTTTACTTTACTTTTACTCTTTACTCCTTTACTTTTGTGGATAAGGAAACTGTGGAAACTCACTCCACTTAAGACAGCCATTAGTCTAAATATTTAATTTTTCATTTGTTAAGCACAAAGATTTGTTTCAAAATTTATTTCTAAATTTAATTCTAATTTCCAGCAAAAGAATAAATGAACAATAATATTGAAGTATGAAGGCAGTGGTTTTTATATTTATGTAGAAAATATTCATTTTTGTAACATTTTAATACTTAAATTTTTTTGAAATGTAAAGATATTTGTGTGTTGCTGTACATTAGGGTTGGGCGATGTCGACCAATTCGGCATCGTACGATATCTATTGTGAAACATTGCGATAGACGATGGCATTGTCGTCGTAGGCGGCAGTGAATTAATTATTTATGAATAATTAATTAATTCATAAGGAATTCATTATTTTTAGCCTACCGTTTCAACTACCTGACCCGCATGGTCTTTTATTTTACTCATAACCAAATCATAAATAAATAAAGATAAGTTACACACAAATTACTACCTGTCAATCACTTTTTCCGCAGGACTCTGGCATGAATAGGCAGAGTGATCTGTGTCGTTATAATGGTGTCGACAAACTTGGTTGGTAAAAAGGTGTACAACCAACAGGAACCAACCAACAGTATCTGAGGTTTTTTCACTAAAATTACGATTGAAGCAGTGTACAGCACACAGACTAATAGGGATTTGTGTCACCATGGGTACTAACATTGAGATCCTCATGGGTTAAAATGCTTATAAATCACACAGAATTAAGTATTTAGAAAATATGATGGTTTGTATTTTGTCTGTGAGTCCCCACTAGGACATAGGAACAAGTCTCTGTCTGTGCGTGTGTGTGGTTCTGGTATTCGTCACATTATGGGGAGCAAATGTGTGTGTGGCTTTTTTTTACTGTGGATTTCTGCTAATGTAATGCCTGGAGAACATGTAGCTATTACCTCTGCACCACTGAGCCCCAGAGGCACCATACCAACCACCCGTGTGTGTCTGCTGAAGCCGAGTAATTGTATGTTTTTTTTCTGTTTTATAAGATGTTGAGTGTAACATTTCTGACAGGGGGCCTTTTACATGCCATCGAGTAAACTGAAACATGGCAGTAATGACGCAGCCTATAGCTCTCGCTCCACAAAGCGTATTCCAGTCAGATGAAAAGGAAAACTCTCCAAAGATGTTGAATCAGAGCCATAACCTGTAAATCAAGGCGCCTTTGTGGAGGCCTCTATGTAGTCCACTTGAGTGTAGACCACAGCACAGAAACATACATGAGTCACACTTACTGTGGTGGTAAAACAACCTCACGATCTGGCCTCGACCTCATGGGACATTCTCAAGGAGTGAGGTAAGGCCGACCCAGGAAACCTCCCAGCATTTTAGACTTTGGATTGTTTCTCATTATGGGAAAATACTGTCACCACTCCCTTCAAGTGACGTTCTCTTTAAAAGAAAAGAGCCAGATAAGTAATGGATCAAATTCAGACTAGTGTGGCTGCATGTAAACAATCGATTGATATGGACCACAGAGATACATTTGTATGTGTATGACATGTACATAGGCGACGTGGCTCAGTGGTTAGAACTGTCACCTTACAGCAAGAAGAGTGCCAGCTAAAACATGGACATTTCTGTATGAAGTTTGTATGTTCACTCCGTGTTTGCTATTGTTTCCCCCATAGTCCAAAGACATGCGGTACAGGTGAATTGAATAAGCTAGATTGGCCATAGTGTATGAGTGTGAATGCGAGAGTGTATGGGTGTTTCCCAGTACTGGGTTGCAGCCAGAAGGGCATCGACTGTATAAAACATATGCTGGGTAAGTTGGCGGTTCATTCCGCTGTGGCAACCACTGATGAATAAAGGGACTAAGCTGAAGGAAAATGATTTAATGAATGAATGGCATGTAGATATCTGTTGATGGATAGAACTGCAGATGAATTGATGAATAGTAGATATGTGTATTTTGCATCAATGGGTTGAGATGGATAGATATGGAATATATATGGATGGAGGGATCAAAGGAGATGGATGGATAAGTAGATAGGTAGAAATGGATGGGAGAGACGATGGATTGATAGGTAGAGTTGAATGGATAGGTAGAGCTGAATGGATACTGTAGGTAGAGTTGAATGTATTGGTTGAGATGGATGGATGGATAGATTTGAGTAGATGGATGGAAGAATAGGTAGAGATGAATATACCGATAGGGATGGTAGACAAATAGACATGTGAATGGATGAATAGATAGATGGAAAGATAGAAATTGATGGTTTGGATGGTTAGGCTAAGGTGGATGGATTGGTAAATAGGTACATATAGATGGATGGATGGATGGATGAATTAATGGACAGGTAGATATGGATGGTTTGGATGGATGGAATGGTAGATATTCTTAGAGCAAGTAAAAATATTGTTTTGTTTTCACTGTCAGAAGAAATAAGTAAAAATTAAGAGTTTTTCTTTAAAGGTGCTGTATGTTTTTGACTCTTCTAAAGCATAGAAATACCATAATATGTTTGCAGATATTTAAGAAACATGCCAAGTGAACATTCCTGTTTATCTGAAAAACAGTGCTGAAGTCAGATATTCTGCTTTGAAAATTTGTTTTCCGTGCCGGAACATCTTGTTTCGTTGTTTTGGTCATTTTAATTGGACAGTAGCAGACTGCAAAATTAGATGCAGATTCAGTTCCACACGAGGTGGTTATTAATTAGCAAATGATATAAATATTACGAACGTAAACAGGTGAGCAGGTTGCATTATAACTCTGTGTCCTAACAACATGCTTCGTGGCGAGATACGCAGTGATACATTTGGCAGTTTGCACTAGATGAAACACTACAGGAATTTAAATACAGCCTTTCAGAAGCACATAATCACTCACAAAATGATCATGTTTATAATCTATTTAACACGTTAACCCTCTTCAACATTATTAAATGTACATGCTGAATTCTCATATGTGTTTAGTTCTAAAGTTCAATTTCAAATGGTTTATTTTATTTTCAAGATCTGAGGTGAACTATCTGCTGCCGCTTTATATGGCAATAAATGTCCTGTAAAATCACATTATTAGCATTTAGCACTGAATAAAGCACATGAAGTTTACCTGAAGTGGTCATTGTCAGTCTTCTGTTGTTCACTTGTGAGAAATAGAAGCCGTTTCTAATATATCAATTCGAGATGTTGGTTAACATGATAAAAGCTCCTTTTAATATGAAAAATATTCTCTCTATTGCGTGTCGTTGCTTTTATTTAGAACACGGTTTACATCACTCGCTCCTGTCCTTAATCTGGCAACCTGCGCTGGCATTTGTTTTGATGCAAGAGTGCAATAACTATTTTAACCACTGAGTGTCAAACTTACATACTGCTCCTTTAAAGCAAGCTAAATTATCTGGCAGTGGGGTAAGTGAAATGATATTGTTTTTACTTTGAAATGTAGATATTTGGACTAGAAACAAGATTCTATATAAATACAGTGATTAAATACAATTCTGTAGCTCCTGCTCAATTATAATTCAGACTCAACATTGCATAGCTTCGCAATGTGACTATTGCGTATACGCACATTGCAATATCAATGCTAAAATAATATATTGTGCAGCCCTATCATATGGTCAACAAATATTTATTAAGCAAAGGTTTCCTCTTATTGGCTCTTTTATGCTGCAATACCAGTCAGTTTGTGTTGATTTGTTGAGTTGTAACTGATTTCTGAACTCTACTGATTTACACCACACACTCGGTTTCCTCTGCACTCATCTATGAAAGCTGGCTGAATATCTCACAATGTAACTTCAAAAAAATCAGTCAATTAAGGTTTTTATTTTTTGCTTATTTGCAGAATCCGAACTTCTCTAATCAGCAAGTATTCCCTCAGCAAAAGACAGTGAATATCAGACAGAATTAATGGCATTATTTTATTACAACATTTTGTCATTAATCATGGCTGACAATCTTTGATAAAGCACATGCAGAATTTTGTATTTTTGTTTTTGTCACGGCATGAGTTTTATTGTTTTTTTATCACAAGTTTGCTGCAATGCTTTGCTTGCTGGGTAGGGGCACTTGTGTTGAAATATTGAGAGCATGGATCATGAGAGACAGTGCCAGCTGAAAGACCAAACTTTTCTTTTAATGAAAGACTGTGCTAATATTTTATAGATGTGTCTGACTTGCAGCCATAGAGACATTTCTTTGGGAAAAAAAAATCCAGGTGTTTTCACTCAGACCTGTCTAGACCTCAATACATTTTTTTTAACAAAAGCAAGTTCTGAGGTCTCTGCTCTGTGTAATTTATTGTGCAATAACGCATGATGGGAGTAAACCCAGTGTAAGGATGGCGTTTGTGAAGCCTGAGTGAAAACACAAGCATGTGGTTGGAGACTATGACTATGCCTGTCATTTCTGATTGAGCCGAGCACCAGCGGCCCACAGTGATGCGCCTGAAGCACGTCTCCATGTGGCCCCATGGGTTTTGTGGGAAAGCAATGGTAATATTTTTCCCTGAAACATAGTTGGCGGACAACATTGTTTTTGCATTTAATGGTTTTATGTAACCATTGCTAAGGCAAATTAGCACTATTTTTGTTGCAGGGCAAATGACACATGATGCAACCGCATTCATTTGAACATTATTGCATTCATAACTCCTGTTTTTTTAATTGACCTAGAGCATGCATGTAATGGAGGTGTTGGGGGTCCGTCAGACTAATAAATCATAAGTCTCTGAGTAAGAACGTCATGCTCTGCTTCATTTCAGCTCTCTTTAAATCACTCCAAACTCCAGAACAAATATATAGTGACTCCAAACTGCAGATGCTTTCAGACAGAATCTGCAGACTGACCCGCTCCTACAGTTTTGACCAGCCCTCGCTATTTTTGAGTCTTACTCAGTGTTGGGAAATTACTAACTAAATGTGGCAGCATTACTAACATTATTACATTTTTAGTAGCATGACATTAGGTCAGCTGTCTCAAAACAAAAAAGTTTTTTTCAGCAGCAGCAATGTGTAGTAAAGCATCCTTTATGTAAATAAACAGATTTCAGTGCATAGCATTTAGTTATTTACTGGTAGGTTGTATATAATTTGTTCCGTCCATCCATCTATTCATCCATCCATCCTTCCATGTTCAATGTTTATATTCTGGTATAAATATTTAAATAATGGTGTTTGTTTTAGTTGTTCATTCAGTTAAAACAACATATTATGGTTGCATGTTTGGTTACATTTTGTTGTGGTTACTAAAGAGATTTAAATATTTAAAAGGCACCTATTTTAACTCTTTTTTTAAGATTTAAAATGTATATTTTGTGTCTCCAGAATGTTTCTGTAAAGCTCCAGCTCAAAATACCCACCAAATTATTTATTATACCTTTTATAAATCTGGGAAATTTGAGCTGTTATGACATTGTAGCTGTTTTTGTTGCCTGTGCCCTTAATGCAAACGAGCTGGTTCTCCCTGCCCACCATTCCCACTTGCATGTCAGAGCTGTAGCCTTCACGTAGACAAACAGCACAGTGACAGACAAAAATGAAGCAGATCTCCCTTACTACAGTAAGAACTTTCCCAATGGTTATTTGATGTATTTGTTGATGGCAGAGTCTTTTCATTTACATTTATGTTGGCAAAATAATGGAACTTGTGAAATATTGTGTAAACATTTGGTAATAACAGCTAAATTAATTGTTAACAATTTTTTTGTAGTCTAGATATTTTTGAGCAGACTTTTTTGACTTTTTGCCAAATAAAAGAATAAAAAAAAGATTTCTGGTGAAACATTGAAGCACATTAGATAAACAGTGATAAACATGTTAATACGTCAGATTGCAGTGGGCCTCAAAATAGTAGGGATTTGGGATTATTTTAACGTCAGGAAATAAAAAAAAGAGACTTATTTTGTTTCTATCACTCCAATAGGACTGTGGACACGCTATACCTACACAAATTTTTGTCCAAACAGCTCACAAAATATGATTTTCATAATAGGTGCCCTTTAAGGTCCCTTAAAAAGCTTCAATCTGTCCGTTAGTTTATTCTTTCATTTGTACATACTTTTGTTTTTTTTGTTTGCATTAGTTTTTTTTTCCATTTATTTGTGTAATTTTTTTATTCACCTAGACCAGGGGTCACCAAACTTGTTCCTGGAGGACTGGTGTCCTGCAGATTTTAGCTCCAACCCTAATTGAACACAGCTGAACAAGGTAATCAAAGTCTTACTAGGTATACTTGAAACATCCAGGCAGGTGTGTTAAGGCAAGTTAAAGCTAAAGCCTGCAGGGACACCGGCCCTCCAGGACCGAGATTGGTGACCCCTGGTTTAGACTTAAAATTTACATCCTGGTAAAGGAAGGCTAGTGCTTATATTTTCATTTTCATTGATTTATTCATTGCATATATAGTTAGATGGTATTGATGACAGAGGCCATTTACATTTACAACCATTTTCGTTTAGTGTTTATTCCATTAAATTGTATTTATATATATATATATATATACAGGTTTGAGAGATGTAAAACCCAATGAGAATCTTCAATTTATCCATTCATTCATTCATTCAATTTATTCATTCATTCATTCATTCATTTATTCATTCATTCATTCAT
>CAIGQZ010001336.1:25899876-25981283 GCA_903798205.1 Danio tinwini | reverse complement strand
ATTCATTCATTCATTCATTTTCTTTTCGGCTAAGTCCCTTTATTTATCAGGGGAACTACACATATCTACTATTCATCAATCCATCTATCTGCAGTTCTTACTATCCATTAACAGATATCTACATGCTATTCATTCATTTTCCTTCAGCTTAGTCCCTTTATTCATCAGTGGTTGCCACAGCGGAATGAACCGCCAACTTATACAGCATATATTTTACGCAGCGGATGCCCTTCCAGTTGCAACCCAACCCTTGGATACACCCATACACTCTCATTCACAGACATATGGCCAATTTAACTTATTCAATTCACCTATACCACATGTCTTTGGACTGTGGGGGGAACTGGAGGAAACCCACAGCAACACGGTGAGAACATGCAAACTCTACACAGAAAGCGTGAGGCGATCGTGCTACCCACTGCACCACCGTGACACCCCTATTAATTAATTAATTTAATAAATTATTTTATGTGCTTTTAAATGCTCTATATTTATATTTATAACTTGTTATAAATATATTTAGAAATGTATAATAATAACTTGGCTATTACTGAATTGAGCGGCACAGTGACTCAGTGGTTAGCACTGTCACCTCACAGCAAGAAGGTCACAGGTTCGCGTCCTGGCTGGACCAGTTGGCATTTTTGTTTGGAGTTTGCATGTTCTCCCTGTGTTCGCATAGGTTTCCTCCGGGTGCTCCGGTTTCCCCCACAGTCCAAAGACATATGGCATAGGTGAATTGAATGAACTAAATTGACCATAGTGTATGAGTGCTTGTGTATGTGAGAGTGTATAGGTGTTTCCCAGTACTGGATTGCAGTTGGAAGGGCATTCACTGCATAAAAACATATGGTGGATAAGTTGGCGGTTCATTCTGCTGTGGCGACCCCTAATAAATTATCGACTAAGCCGAATGAATGAATGAATGTTATTGTATTGGTTGTATTTAGTGTGTATTCTGAATAGATTGTAGCAAACAATTTTTGTTTGTAAGAGTGTATGATAACTACTTTTTAAGCATTATTTGTAAATTGTGGCATTTCAAAAGTAAAGCTTCAAGATACCCTTTATTTAAAGAAGCTTTCCCAACACTGGTCATTTGAAGCTGCTCTATCTAAACATGCAACACTGTAATGACACTAACTGAAGCTCTGCCAGTTCTTCCTTTGACTTTGAGGTTTGAGCAGCAGCAGCAGCACTTAGATTTGCTGAAGGCAAACCACACTTCTCTGTTACAAAGTGCAGTTTAAAAGTGAGCTGTCTTCTCCGAGAGTGGCTTGTGACGTGAGGGAAGTGGAGCCACCCTGTCTCTGTCAGACAGCTGAGGATGGATGTGTGAAGCCTGTGCTCTCTCTCTCTCCTGCATGACATGACCTCGACTCTTCAGACCTGATCTGAGGATCACATGCTCCAAGAAAAAACTAAGAATAGATTACAAACACTTCGCCTTTCATTAAGTAGTTTCATTTAGGGCGGAGCTTGTGGACCAAATTGGTCAGTCAGTGGTTGTTATTTATTTTGATGGTACACATAATTCACTAAGTTAGCACACTGTGTTCTTAGGCTTCTCAAACTTAAATTGATAAGCAACTTAAAAATGTTGGGTAGGGTAACCAAACCAAGGTGTAGGTAAATAATTCTTTACTAGAACATTAAAGGAGATTTTTGTGAATCTGTGGTGCTTGGTGGTCTTTTTTAATTGATGGTCATTTTTGACCAATGTTAGCTCAGATCAGAGGTGCCTAAAATCAAAAAGATCGAACTTGTACCGAACATTTGGTAAAAACGACTTTTTTTTAACTTTTGGCCAAATAAAAGCATTTCAAAAGAAAATTTCTGGTTAAACATTGAAGCACATTAGATAAACAGTGCTATTATTTCACATTTCACATATTGACTAAATTATCTACTGACTAAAAAAGTTTAGAAAAAAGATTGACTTCAATATTTCATCACCTTGAAATTATAAGGTTCTATCTGCGTTCTGAATGATTTTGAGATATTGAGCTTCAAAGTTTTTGCTTTCCATAGCAAACAGTATGTGTGTAACATTTGTTTTTTTTAAATAAAGTCTTAAAATGTAAACAACATAAAAAACATCCCATAATGTAAATAAATCGTCAATTATTAAGAATATGTCAATAACTCAATTTTGACAAAATGTCAGATAGAACCTTATAATTCTAAGGTGACGATTTGTTGATAATGTAGCATAACAAGCAAATTTGAAAAGCTGGCTTTTTTTTGTTTACATAAAACACTAAAAGTGCTATCCGGATAGAACAATAATTAAAGTAATAGTTCACCCAAAAATTAAAAATAGCTTTTTAATGGGATAGTTCACCCAAAAATCTCTCCTGTCTCTTCTGTTGAACACAAAACAAAACAAGATATTTTGAAGAATAAAAAAGCAGAAAAAGTGTAAGCAGCCTTTGACATCAACATAATATTACAGAAGCCAATAGCTGTTTTTTTTTAAACATTCTGCAGTATATCTTTCTTTGTGTTCTACAGAAACTCATACAGGTTTGGAACAAAAAGGTGAACCAATGATGTAAATGTAAGTAATTGGAACAGTTTTGTGTGAACTATCCCTTTAATACTAGCCTTCAGACCATTCAGTTTCTACTGTAGGTGACTTTTTTTTCTTTAACAGAGCAAAGACTATTTAAGAACTACGGTTTCAGCTAAAATCCTCCTTAAATACTTCTTCTTTAAGCAGGTAGTTCTTTAAGGATGAGTAAATTAGCAGTGAAGTAGCATTGCTCTTTATGTTCCATAGAGTTAAGAAAGTCTATACTAATTTGGAATGGCATGATGATTTAGCCATTTAACCCATTAAACCTTAAATTACCTGCAGTTATTGTACTGTAGATGGCACCGAAGATAAAAAGGTAAAATATTAAGTAGCTAAACATCTGATCTACTTATAAAGTTGTTTTTGATACTATTTCCCTCTCAGATTTGCCTTTATAGTTAAAAAGCGACCATTTTAACATGGAAACAAGCTTGTAAAATGAAGCTCCACCCAATTTCGTCAGCATTAGAAATCTGTTGGCCACACATTCCAGCAGAGTCGAGTCTCATAATAAAACATAACACCGGCTCCACATCGCAGCCCTGCACTGTAGCCAAAATATGCTGCCATTTATATGATTGTTTTCCTCACTTCATTATGCACAGGAACCAAGAAAAACTCATACAAATTCTTATACCTGACAACAATCACCTGTTATGCAGCATTACCTTACATATTTGTTTCACAGCTTCTGTTCACTTTGAAAAAGTGTGCAACTTTCGTTGTTGTGACACTAAGATAGAAGTTTGCGATTGTTCTAGTTTTACTTACTGTATATTTGATAATGGCTAAATGTTTTAGATGATGATATATGCTCATTAGGTGAAAGGAGCTTTACACAGAGACTTGACAGTAATGAGTCCTGTGATCAAGACATATGTCTCTCATAAAATCAGGGAAGTGCTTTCCAAGAATAGAACAGTTTATGGCTCCATCTGAATTAAAGTATCAGTGATAATACTTGGGCGACTGAGATCTCCTCTGAGAACCCCAGTAGAAAATTATGATCAGCCAGCTGCCTTCAATATGAGACTTTTACTCTTTACTGTCATTCTGAGAGACTGTTGCATAATTATGCCTGAATTAAAATACAAATAACATGGTTTCTTACTACATCTGCATAGTGCACACATAGACCAAACTCTGCTCAGTGAGTTTGTTAAGTTGGATTAAATTTCAGCACAGACCCACTGAGCTTTAGGTTTTTTTAACTTCTTATTAAACTGTTGGGAAATAATAAGATAAATAACAAACTGTAAATGTGGTTGTGCTATAACCAAGTGTGTTTATAATTAGGACAATACATTAAAATAATATGGCAAGAAATAACATCTTGTAATATAAAGCAGGAAAACAGGCTCTTTTGTACAGCTAGAAAAAAAAGAAGTCAAACTGTAGTTCTCTGATGCTCCAAGGACAGACGTGTCTTCGCGGAGGTCCAGCTACTGCGCCTAGACTGCAGCTCTGCACAAGACGTTTGGCCATAAGAGAAATGGTCGTGCCCAACTGAGCCTGGTTTCTCTCGAGGTTTTTTTTAAATTCTTCACTTTCGCCAATTGGTGAAGTTTTTTCCTCGCCGCTGTCGCCACTGGCTTGCATGGTTCGGGATCTGTAGAGCTGCGCATCGATGGAATTGCTCCTCAGTGTTTGGACTCTCAGTAGTGATTATTAAACCACACTGAACTGAGCTAAACTAAACTAAACTGAACTTAAACACTGAAAACTGAACTGACACTGTTTCAATTCACTATAAACTTCCATGTGAAGCTGCTTTGACACAATCTACATTGTATAAGCGCTATACAAATAAAGATGAATTGAATTGAATTGAATAGTTAAACTCATTAAACCAATTCAATATTGGGATTTCCCATGTGAAAAACTATGGTGTATCAAAATATTCTTTAAATCATATGTCATATTTGTTTATAGTGCTTTTTGCAGTTCACATAGTTTAATTGATGCATTACAAAAAGTTAGATTACAGCTGTAGTTTGTGTATTTGAAAGTTTTATCAAAACCTTGACTAAAAGCAATTATGCAGTTTTATATTTATAGTCAAACCAGTTCATTAAAAATCATGGCAGTAGGCAGACCCAATCCGCTCTGCCTTAACTATAATGTATTGCACTAAATATATAATTATTGGCTGCAACACTCTCATTGAATATCATAACAATTTTACATTTTGACTGCCAGTGGTGAATATGCATTCATTTATGCAATCAAATTTTCCTACACATTACTTTACACTGAGAGTTTGAGCGGTTTTATGTCCTATTCTAACTGACGAGTTAAAATAAAATATTTTTCTCATAATATTAAGTAATAATAAAGCTAAAACTAAACAATTCATTGACATCTGGGTTGGGTTGATAGACGCCAGCATCGCAATCCTCTGCCCTGCCCCCGTCGCAGCAACAACTCACTCGCAAAAAATACACACTTAGTTTTAGAACGAAAACGATCCACAGCCACACTGGGGTTTTATCTAGCATTTCTGAAAAGCCCTCCTATACCGCTGAAAACACACATCACATGACCATACACACATTGTCATGTGCCGCAGTGTATGCGCGCGTCTGAGCTCCAGCAGTCTTGAGCACAAAACTCCAGAGAGCAGTGCACGTCAGACAGTTTATCAAGGATGTACGGCTGGATCTCGTCTCACTATAGTTGTTAAAGGTGATATTTAATTAATCTCTATCTATCTATCTGTCTCTATCTAATGACTATTCGGTCTTTTGAATTTATCAGGTAACGTGTCACAGCATCATTACACTACTTCTATCTTTCGCTTTCATGCTTGTACTTAGTATTGTTAGCGGAAACATCAGATACTGTTGGTTGGTTCCTTTTGGTTGTGCACCTTTTTTACCAACCAAGTTTGTCGTTGCCGTTATAACAACACAGATCACTCTGCCTACTCATGCCAGAGTCCTGAGGAAAAAGTGATTGACAGGTGGTAATTTGTGTGTAACTTATCTTTATTTATTTATGATTTGGTTATGAGTAAAATAAAAGACCATGCGGGTCAGGTAGTTGAAATGATAGGCTACAAATAATTCATTTGTTATGAATTAATTATTATTCATAAATAATCAATTACGATAAAGATGCCATCATCCATTGCAGTGTTTTACATTGATATGAGCTTACATTTTAAAATGAAATTAAAATATTTAAATGTACAAATATATTGAAATATAATTAAAAAGGTTGTTTTGCCCACTAAATTGTCCTATTTTTAAAATTGTTTAAAGGCATAACTAAATAACAAAACGCTACATCTGTGTTACACTCAAAAAGCTTATTTTTTTGGTTGTTCAAACTGCTTGAGCTGATGAGCTGTATCAACACAACTTTTTGAGTTGTTTTGGGGTCAACTTAATTGTTTTTATCTTGAATCCACTTACATTAGCAAAAACAATTAAGTTAATCTAATTGATTTGTGTTGGGACAACGTGAAGGAATTGTGTGGAACCCAATTTTTTTTTTACAGTGTATGTATATTTTGCTGCTTTACATGCTTAAATTGTTCCAAATGTTTCAAAGAATATTAAATTCCAGAGGAAAAAACTATTTGCACCTTCATTTTCCTGTTTGATTTTATAGAAAACACACCAAATATGCTTTAATACTGTATGTTGTGCATTTTATTACACTGCACAGAACCTTAAAATATATTTAGAATGAAAAAACAGCACTACTTCTCCATGGGATCATGACCAGAAGAATGTGTAGGGATGTAATGAATTCACATCATGACATCATCAAATTACACCTTTGTTTGTTGTGAATATGCACCCTCTAGTGGTGAAAAATGTAATACTGCATATTTAAATGAAAACTAAATTTATTTAAAGTAGTAACGAATGTTAGCTAATACTGTTACATGTATTTCATATACTCCACTAGTGGTACCAGTGGCTTTATCAGCATCATCCAACCTAGGCTCATTCTGATTCTGATTACCCTATTTACATTTCTGGAGAAAGCAAAACACGTATTAGGAGCTACGTTTTTTTTGCAGTTTTTGTTTTTGCGAATCCACCAGAGGCCGCTGAGTACGCTTTTTCGTACATGTCGAGCTATTGGACAAACTGGAAACAGTGGGAAAGCCGTCCATATGGAGGTTAGCAATCGTTTTAAAGACGAAATGCAGCCATATGTACTTCTGGCTACATAATTCACGGTCTCCAGAAATGCATATAGGGCTATGTTTTCAGAATGAGCCTAAGTTAGCTTCATCCTGCTGACACCCGTTATTAGCAAAGCCTTTTACATCTACTGCTCCTGGTTTAGTTTTCAGTGATAATTGGAAGTGCTAATGGAAGAAGTGCTTTCAGTAGTAATCATATGTGCAACACATGCTAACCCTCTATCAGCCATCGTGTCATTAAATGGACTATATCATAGCAGCTTTTAGCAAATACAGCTGGGCCTGCTGGATCATGGAAGCTCAGATGATTTATTCGTTTTAAGGCTGTCTCTGTGCCTCATAATGGAGCATCTTAGTATGGGACTTCCTGTCCAGCATCTTTGTTTACACCATATGTCTGACCCGTCGCAGATGCAGACTGGACTAAAAACCTTTCTTCAAGCCATTTTTCAGTTGGACTATTTTGTTTACTCTACACAAGTATGTGTTTTTACATGGTAACTTGGATGGAGGGACAATTTATAGCAGACCTCGTCTTTCCTGTAGTGCAGCAGGGATGTTGGGGTTCTGTCTCGGGAGTCACATGATCTGGAGCAAACGCAGCTGTCACGCACAAACCCTGCCCGCTTTCACACTCTTATTTCCACACAATCCACTTCTTGACCACAAGAGACAATTATGTGCTAATTACACCTACTGCAGCTTCTCAGTCATTGGATTACAGAGAGGTTTCATTTTTGGCGATGGTCATAAACACGTTGTCCTCCCAAAAGTTTGCTTGAAGTCTCATGATGTTTTGAGTTGCAGCAGCACCTGTGTTTTATTTATGCAGCTTTATGAAGCATGAGCAGGGCTAATCGCATTGCTGAGGTTAGCAAAACAGACGCCTTCTTTAACTGCGCCAGACCAGATTCGACTTATGAGAGAACTGCGTCCCTTTAAAGTTATTACTCACATTTGTAGCATCTGGACTAAGCATTCCTGGTTGGCGCAATAATATTTGCATTATGCAGTGCGCCCCTGGCATATTAATCAGACGGTAGAAGTAAGGTAACAACTGCCTGCTCTACGGAAGATGAATGACTGTGAGACATGACATCTGTGGAAATGTGCTAATTCACTGTTTGCACAGATCCTCCAAGACTAGCAAGAGAAAATAAAGCAGATGTATAGGGTGTCATGGCTGACCCATCAGTGTGTTTTAGAGCAGGTGTTTCCTAGCTCCTTCTGGAGGAGCACATGGGCAAGATACTTGTTTTGTCTTTCATTGGAAGTCATTGCTCATTCCACTTAAGGTTAGTTGCTTGTTGAAAAGTGTGCTATTTTTTTGCAAGCAATCAGACTTGCAAATTGTGTATAATGCACAGTAAAAAGTTAATCAATTTCAATTAAAGACGGACCACCAAACAACTGAAGAGGACCCACTTTACATGAAGTGGTCTTGATTATTATGTACATTTAAATGCATAATTTGTTACAAAGCTTTTATAGTTATACTTGCATTATAAAATTGTCTGCACATAATTGCATTCTGTAATCAAAAACCAAAATTAACTTTAGATAAAATTTAGCACCATAAATGTTGTGCAACACAATATAAACCCATTGTACATTGTAAGTAGCTAGTAGTTAAGGCCACTTTAACATAATCTCAACCCCTCTTCTTTTTAAAAAACAGTCAATAGTGATTTATGTTTATCACTACTCTTCCGGTAAGAGCGGTGCATCAAATAAAAAGCAAATCAGAAGCATCTTGAAGGGGGTGGGGTTTGTCAGATACATTTGCATTTGATTGGTTATGTATTGATGTGAAACTGTAGTTTGAGGTGACATGAAAAAAGCGTTGCTCTATAAAAGCCGAAGTGACAAACTATAAGCTTTACATTTTGATATCAGTTTTATATCTTCTAAATGCCAAGTTTGTCACTGTTTTGGAGCACACTAGCTTATAGATGTCTTAAAAACCAACAATACTGATACTAACATCTAAAAAACCTTTTAAACTTTTATTTTAATTTCATGGTACCTTCATGGTACCATAACATAAAGATTTTTTTTGCTGTATTACTTTATATTACTATTAATATATTTATTTAATATTACATAACCAGGGTTTCTGTGGGGTCTTAAAAAGTCTTTAAAATGTCTTTAATCTCAAAATCCAAATTTTAGGCCTTAAAAAGTCATAATTTACTGAAATATTGTGTTGTAGGTCTTAAACCTTTTTTGAACAGGTCTTAAGTTTCCTTTGTTCATGTATTGCTACCCAGTCTGGCCAAAACCCATACAATCACCAACAATATTTAAGTTTTTTTATTATTTATATATAATTGTATTATTAAATGTATTCAATTATAGTATTTTTTGATAGGGCAAATGAAACTCTTTTCCATCTGGGCCATTTGAAAAATGAATTAGTGTTTAGTCCTTTATATGTCTAAAATTTAATTCATAATGGTCTTAAAAATGTCTTGAAAAGTCTTAAATTTAACTTGATGAAACCTGGTTACCCCAGTAACCCATTTTTTTCAATAGCTACAGGACTCAATGCTAGGGATTTTTATTTTTATTTTTTATTCTCATGAATAGCAAGTGATGAGACGTATATTTAAGATTCTAATTTAAATTTCATGATCATTTGTTGTAGTTTTGTTCCCAAATCAGTTACTGCTAGTCTGATAAATATACATTTGAAACATTATTAAAGGCAAGTGAACAGAATAAACTTCATCCAGTAGCACAAATAAGTTGAATAAAAGAGAGATTAAGAAAAATACAAATTAAACAGTGCTCTACGTTTTTCAAAATTGTATTTTCAGTTGTTTAAGTACAGAAAGTAAACAATCAAATGTGAAAAGTCCTTTTTTGTATAATTAAGCTACAAAAGGTATTCAGTTAAGCAATAAGTGAAATATCTCTGCAGTCACTGTAAGACCTAATGCACAAATTTTATATAATAATACACATCAGTTTTCTTTCTTAGTTGTTAAACGTAAGACATAACTAACTGTTTCTTAGGATACATGTTGTTACTGTAATATTATCATTTTTTCATATGAATTTCTCCATTTTGGAGCAAGACGTTGTAAAGGAAAGGTAATCTGCATTACTGTATAGTCTATATGTAAAGCCAGTGCTTACAGTACCTGTACTTGAATGGTTTAAAATCACTAAAATGTTCAAATTGGCAGGGCTTAAAAACTGTCCTGGGTATCTTTCATGCTGAACTTGGACCACTGGAAAGCACTAGATCAATATAATATGTTAAAATTGTCTAGAGCGGCATGGTGGCACAGTTGGTAGCGCTGTTGCCTCACAGCAAGAAGGTCACTGGTTTGTACTCCGGCTGGGTCAGTTGGCATTTCTGTGTGGATTTTGCTTGTTCTCCCCATGTTTGCATGGGTTTCCTCCGGGTGCTCCGGTTTCCCCACAAGTGCAAAGACTTGTGCTATAGGTGAATTGGATAAGCTTAATTGTCCGTAGTGTATGTGTGTATGTCCTGGTCCTCCAGATTGAGGGTTAAGTGTTGGTCTAATGACCCACCTCGTAAAAATTTGATGTTATGAAACACCAACATGGTGCGGCTAAATATCAACTTCGATATAAACAACTCTGGTAGTAAGAATAAGTCATAATTGCAGCAAAAAAATGCAGTTTTGCTGTAAGTGAAATAAGTATAAAAAGCTGTTTAAAATAAAAGCTAGTTTGTGTTTTTATTCATATTTAACAATATTACTGTATTTTTGATCAAATCAGTAAGCATTCCAAAAATGAAATATAAAAAAGTCTTATTTAATCTAAAAATATTATGGTAACAATTATATATGCATATTTCTTTATTTCAGACCTTTTGAAACAGATAAATGTTAATAATCTCCATCTCTGTATTGCTGCTGTGTTGTTTTCATGTTTTCAGATGGGTTACAGCCAGGGTGGAGTCTCCCAGTGTCGAAACTATTTGTTTTGGGATTGCAGGATGACCTCATTAAATAAAACCAGATAACAGACTAGGGAAAAGACTGGAAATTGTTGATTATAGTTTGTTTATTATATATATAGATGGTGTTGACGTGCCAGTGTTTGTCCGTTGAGTGCAATTGGTCAGCGATAAGGCTTATCAGAGAAAGATGGCAGCACTCTGTAGATGTTTTATGTGTATTTTTACAGTTCTGCTGTTTGTATCTGGCTGTTAAGATCTGTCAGGAAGTGGTCCCGACTCCCAGAGCAATCCAGTGCGAAATAATGGCCATCCAGCTCTGCCTAGAATTCCTGGAGCTGCAGCGATAATTGATCTCTAATAGCTCTGACGCTCACACACTGATGTGGCCATAAATAAAGCAGACATTTTTAGACCGTTATCTCTGCTCTTCCTGTAAATTTGCCTGTTTTTCCACAAGATCTGGTGCGAAGAATCATGGATTTTATCGATGTCTCTCGAAACCGTCCAGTTTCTTCAGAGACGGTTAATTAGAGGGTGAAAATCATCACAAATGGCCTTTTAAGGACAGATCTTTTTAAGTGCAGGTGTAAGTCTTTTTCACCCTGTCTTTTATGTTCAGTGTTTGATTTTTACACTAATGATGCTTCGATAGATCGTAGGTGTCAGTCCTTCGCAAATGATTTTAAAAGGTCTGCCATGCTTGAGTGAGATTCTCATGGTGCTTTCCTTGAGACATGTAGCTTGGAGGAAATGAAAGTCTTTCTTCATGCTCAGAAAGCTGAATATGACAGTAAATGGAGCCGTCCTGATTGGCCATCTCTCCGGATGAGGAGACGAGAGGTGATCATGTTGACGCCTGCTTCTCATGTGATCCTGTAGAACTGGTATCGGGTCAGGTCAGGGTCAATTTGTCACAACGAGGTCAATTGGGTCAGGTCAGGGTCAATTTGTCACACGGCCATTCAGCTGTGTGTTGTAATGAAAAGTGCTATATAGATATTCCATACAGTGTATTTTTAATATGTATTCATAGTTCAGTATAGTAGATGATATACCAGTGACAAATTTTTTTTGGAAAGCTTTTAAAAGCATGCAATGGACCTTCCCTGCCTGTTGAAACCTAAAGCTGAGTTTTTTCATTTGTGCTAGTTTGTGTTCATTAATCTTATATGTCAATCTAGCCCAAAATTTCAGGCTTGACTATATGTATATGTATATGTTTATGTAAGTCTGTATGTATGTACTCTATGTATGTCTATTTATTTATTTATTCATTCATGTAAATGATATGGGGTGCGGGTGGAATTGGTTTAGACGCTTGAAATAAGTTAGAATCTGGTTTTCACAAACTTGTGCTTCATGTTTGCTCTAACAAGAGACTTAACGGTACTACAAATTTTGTCAGGGACTTTAAATGCCTTGAAATCCAACAAGAAAGCTCATATATTTTATCTGTACTGTAGCTATTTTTCCATTGACATATTTTGATGTACGTTTTAGATTATTATGCTTATCAAGATGTGAATAAATTTTTTAAATGTACATAAAAATGTGCACTGTCAAATGATGTGAGATTTTTTTTTTTAAAGAAAACGTGACAAGTGCAATAAAAATGTATATGTTGGCCTACACAAAGTGGATACATGGACTAAGCAGTGAAATCACACATCATATAATTGTTTAGTCATCCTAAAAAATTATTAGTGTCCATCATCAAAATATTTGGTGAATTTCCTGGAAATAGCTTGAATCGTCTTGCACGATTGCTTTTAAAAACATCAACAATCTGGGCTTTAAGGTAAAATTCTCTTATTAGGTATCGGGAAAAACACAGGGTTAGTCAACTTACTAGCGGTGTGAACCTACACTGGTCTCATGGTTCGGTTCGGTTACGATTATCATGCCATCGATCCGGTTCAATTCAATATCTCCGTGCATCACGGTGCATTGACAATACTTTCCATACACAATTAGATTTTTTTCTTCACAACACAATATTTTTTTTGTTAAAATCTATGAATATATTAACATTTATATATTATTTGTAATAAAATGTTGTCCTTTAATACAAGCAGTAAGACATATGAACTGTACCTTTAATTTTACCTGCTCAAAGAAAACACTCTTTTTGAATGTTTTAGACAAATCTCCAATACATGCACAGAAGACAGCATGAGCATTTAGAGCTAATAAACTAATGTAAATATTATCCCACTTGCTTTTTGAACGCTGTCAATCGAGCTCTTATACTCCTATGATTGATCATTGTCTTCACCAACTCAACAAAAGGCCTGCAATTGGCTTAATGAACGCGCTGTTCACAGATGAGTGACGCAGGAAGAACATGACGCAGTTATAGTCTATATGCGCATAATACACGGTTATCACAGGTAATCCATAATAGACAGTGGAGAAAACTTGCACCTCACGCACGCTCGTGTCTGGATCCACAAGTATCGCCTTAACAGCCGAGAGGAGAGGAAAAGTTACCTCACGAACACGCCAGCAGGTCAAATGTCCAAAGTGAGAAAGAGAAAGGCGGATATGGAGTTTTATAGCATTTCTCCCTAGTATTGAAATAGCTGCTCGTGTGCTGTGCCTTATTCAGAGTCAATGAAAGACTTTCCAGCACACTTACAAGCAGTTGAATTGTGAATAATTATTTACCTTTTAAGTAGTAGGAGCGTTTTATTTACTCGCCCTCTCCTCCTTCACCATAGTATTCTACTGCGACTTTGCACATATACGTAGGAAATAAATAACGTCAGTATGTAATAACCGGTTATGATCTGAACCGATATCGAATTGTCCCCATCTGCATTGCAGTGCATCGAAGAAACAATTAATTTTGACAACTACAACTTACAGCAAATATTCTTTTTTATTGTTATTTTGTGCCACATACAATTTTATCACGCAATATTCTAATTATCCATATAAGTTTTACAGCTTGAGATAAAAACATAGCTTATATCTTATACTCTTGACTATTCCTTCTAAACTCTCAAAAGAGTTTTGGTTGTTTGCTTTTTACTCCTGCCGATTGTATTTTTTCTTCCGAATTCCTAAAAGGTCATCTAGATATATTTATAAACAAAAGTATATAGGAATCATGAACTCCATCACTCATTACAGATATTATTTCTGCAGAAACCAGAATGATGCAAGCATACAGGCTAGCCAATAAAAAATATCTTTCCTGCAGCACTGAACCATGTAGAACTGAGACCTAGAACTGTATCCACAAGAAAAGATGCCAGATTTGAACAAGAATTCCAGTGGATGGCTTTGTCCATATAATATTGACTTTTCATTTTCAATGCTGTGTGACAGTTAGATGACGTTGAATAAGGAAGTTTTCAAATGATTAAAATACAGTGCTTCTTAAACTTTCTTGGCTGCTTTAAGACTGTAAGTGAGGCCAGTGTCTCGTTAGTGTTGTTTCAGGCGGTCTGAGAGGAGGGTCAGGTGGGATGCAGGTTACAGAGAATGCAATGAGCTCCTGTCGCTGATCCAGTGTCTACAGACTGTGCAGAGGAGGATGTGGAAAAGATGATCAGCTTACACAGTCTCAGCCACCTGTCTTTAATCTGCTCTCTCAAAGCTTACCTGCACTTCACAGCATTTTATCAGTATGATCCTCAGGAGAAACCACTGCAGAGGAGTGGATTTTCAGTTCACAGTAGAAGGACGTTTCATGCAGTAAAAAAGTTTTGTGAAACTTTTCGTATGAATACATATCGTTGACAGTAAAGCAGTGGGTTTTATTTGCAATACAGGGGCGTATCGCAATTTTTGCATCATATTTGTTGGATGCTTGAATCAAAAGCAGCTTGCAGTGGATTTGGTACCACATTTTATCATATAGGCTGTAATAACATCTTGAGAAAATAGAGTTTAAGTCAGAATTATTAGACCTCCTGAATTATTAGCTCCCCTGTATATTTTTCCCCAGTTAATGTTTAACAGAGAATTATGCAACACATTTCTAATCATAATAATTTTAATAACTCATTTCTAATAATTGTTTAATTTTATCTTTGCCATGATGACAGTACATAATATTTTACTTGACATTTTTTAAGATACTAGTATTCAGCTTAAAGTGGCATTTAAAGGCTTAACTGGGTTAATTAAGAGGGCTAATAATGTTTAGCTTAACATGGTTTAAAAAAGTGAAAAACTGCTTTTATTCTAGCCAAAATAAAACAAATAATACTTTCTCCAGAGAAAAAAAATATTATAGGAAATCCTGTGAAAAATTCCTTGCTCTGTTAAACATCATTTGGGAAATATTTGATAAAGAAAAAAATTCACAGGACGGGCTAATAATTTTGACTGTGTATTTTACAACTGTGTATCCTTTTGACTGGATAAAGGAACCAGAATTTGAATGCAAAGCATGTGTTGAGTAAGACAAAAAAACCAAGCTTCCTTAAATAAACATTCAGTGAGTAGTATGTATATGGCTATAGTAATGGCAGATTTGAGAACGAATCGTTCTTTTTAACCAGATCTTCTAAGTGAACCAGTTGAATCACTTCACCAAATCGAACTGAATCATTTGAAATTGTTTGGATCTTCAGTGAGCAATTATCTACCAATTACTAACATTTTTTTTAACATGCTTGATATGCCCTCTGACTTAAAATAAATACATTTCCTGAGTTATTCAGTTACTAGAACAGTATTCTGAGATCAGTTTTGAGAACCGGTAAACTGATAATACTGCGCATGCGTGATTCAGCAGGTGGTGAACCGAGCACGACAGCCTATTGTGACAAACACAGAAGCACAGTACAGTATCGTCTAAACAAAATTTGGACTAATGATGGTGAACCAAGAGCTTAAATAAAAGGATCTGGCAAAAAGTTCACACAAAAAAGTTCATTTCATAACAGAAAATCATAATGGAATTTAAATAGTGAATCATGCTTTATTTTAGTTGCAAAACTTAATTGTAAGACATTTTTCTGATAATGGTGATGTTTAAACTGACTGAAATTATGATTGCTGACTAGATATGTTTGATATGTTGAGTCCTACACTGAAATAAATAATTTAAAGATGATTTCTTGGATTTAATGCATTTTTTAAGTTAAGTGGGAGTAAACAATTTATTTGAGTTGAATTTAAACAAACAAATAAAGTTGAACGTTACCAAAGACTCTAGAATACACAAGACATGTCACTTGTATCTTTTTGAATGGGGAAAAGTATAACGGTCAATATGGTGAATAAAGCCACGCCTACTAGTACAGGAGCCAATCATCGATCGCTATATGGCAAATAAAGCCCCTTTCTAGTACAGGAGCCAATCATCGATTGCTACAGTCTGACAATACTACGGGGGAGGGGCTTGGACCAGACATCAGTTTGTGCAGATTTTGTGTGATTTAGATGTTTAGAAATGAAACTAAAGACACATTGTTGTTTAATTTTATTGGTGATTCCAAATATAAAATTCAGGGGTAAGCTTTGCAAGCAGTTTTGGAGAATTTGACGTTTCCCTTATTCAGTCAAAATGCCTGTTTCAAAGATGGCTGCCAAGTGAAATGACTTGCCTTAAAGGGACTTTGATATTACTAAATTTGTTCAACCCATATAAAGTGTTTGCAACTGTTTTTTTTTTCAGTGTAACATGGGAGGATTGTCATTAAATCATTGAGGATGACGTCATTACATTGTATCGTAAAAGTACCGGTGTCCTTTTTTTTAAACGAACTGTCCGAAAGATCCGGTTTGCGAAAAAAGATCCAAATTTCACATTACTAATAGGCTAAGTGTTGTGTCTAATGTTTTGTGTAAAGTGGGCAAGACGTATAATAGCTGAAGTGTGGAGGTAATGAAGAGGTTAATGGTTGCACATTTGCAGCAAGCATGGAGCGATCCAGACAAATTCAGGTCAGCTGTCGGACATGATTACTATTTAGAGTGGAGAAGGGATCCAGGATGCGGGGAATTGCTGCTCTCTGCTTACACACACTTGCATAGCACTCTCTCTCTCTTTATCTCTTTCTCTCTTTTACTCACTGTCACACCACCCCTTACTCACACAGCCAAGTGTCTGGCCAACTCTTCACTCCCCAATAACTCTGTGTGTTAACAGCCATCGGGTTTCAGGACAGAAGTCAGAATCCATTAGTTTTCTCTACTGAGAAATTGAATCGTTAAACAATGAATAATACATATTAAGACCGACCTTCTTACTGTGTTGTTTTTAGATTTCACAGAAGCCATATGTCCAGTAATTTACATTTAATCCCAAAAATACTTAATTACTGTATTATAAGAAACTGCACAAGCAGTAATACTGAAGAGAGATTCATCAATGTTGCCGTGGAAACAGGAATTGCAGCACAACTGCTCACAAATGGCCATATTCTCTCATAAAGAGTTGCAAATGGTGTGATCAAATCACTTTTAAATATGGTGTTCGCTTGCTGCAGTTAAGCATGCCAATTTATATATAAACTCTAAGAAAGGCTGCTTATAAAGAAACAGATTCATTCATTTATTTTTTTTTTCAGTTTAGTCCCTTTATTCGTCAGGGGTCGCCACAGCGGAATGAACCGCCAACTTATTCAGTATGTGTTTTATGCAATAGTTCCCCTTACAACTGCAACCCATCACTGGGAAACACCCATACACTCTTACATTCACACACATACACTACGGACAATTTAGCTTACCCAATTCACCTATAGCGCATGTCTTTGGACTTAGGGAAACCAGAGCATGCGAAGGAAACCCACGCAAACATGGGGAGAACATGCAAACTCCACACAATAATGCTAACTGACCCAGCCGAGGCTCGAACCAGAGACCTTCTTGCTGCGAGGCGACAGCGCAACCCACTCTGCCACCGCGCCACCCTAAATAAACAGATATTTTTGAGATTTTCATTTTCTGCCATTATAAAAACAATTTCACCAGATGACTAGAACAACTCTTTTCGGAAAGAATTAATTATTTTTGTGAATAATTGGGGTGATTTTGTAGAGGGAGAGCATCTGCATAAAATCAAATAAATGAGCACAGTTAAATACAGTAGAGCAAACATACAAATAAAATAATCAGTTGTTTTTGGGTATCCTAATACTGGGTTCATACCTAACAGAAAAAGAACAAGAATGTCTCATGGGATTTTTCACAGCATGCCAATATTTAACTAGAGTTGATTTTTTAAAACATGCTTGGGACAAATGATTGAGGCGAATACTATGTATTTGTGGCAAACACATTACTTATGGCAATTGCGTTGTGCATTTTCACATCATTCAGGCTTTAAACTTGCTTGGAATGTTTACCTTAATTAAATAAACTTATAGTTAGAGTTAAATGTGAAATAACATGCTTAAACTGTAGTGCCTTGTAAACTGTGATTTCTACTGATTTCAATCCTCTGTGGAGTCAAGTGACAAATTACACATACTCAAATTACTGTATTTAGGTAGATTTCTTAGAGAATTGTACTTTACGAAGCACTAAGTCCCTTTATTTTCACTTGAGGATATTTTTAGTTCTGTATTGTTACTTTTACTCAACTATTTTTCCTTCAATCTGCAGTCACTACTTTATTTTTCACTTAGATTATTGATTGGCTAAGTAAAATAATCAGTCCTGTGATTTCATCCAATCAAATTGCCCATAGAAAAATTGCACCATACAGAACAACCTCATAACACAGGTGCTTTATACAGCAAACATCTACAGTGTGAAAGCATTAAAAATGTCCAAGAAAACACAAAATCATCTCACGCAATGACCAAAAGACGGTTTAGATGATGATGGTCTATACTAAAACACTATAAAATCACCAAATGGCTTTAAACAATCACTAAATTACCTACAGAATGATACATTTTCACACATACACATGCATAAATAACATGTAAAGGCATCAGCCTTTCACAGTGTAATATACTCACTACTCTTGAGTACTTTTAAAAGGGCTACTTTTTACTTATATTTTGAGTGATACTTTTACTCTACTTAATTTTAGCCCAAGCAGTTACTTGAGTATGATTTTAAGTACTCTTTCCACCACTGCACATCCTGAAATGTGACTATTGTTTTTTATAGTGGAATGACATGATAAAACAGTTTTTTGTAATAAAATAACACACAAGAACATATTAGGTCTGATCTTGGATCTGATCTGCAACCGACAACTATATTATTTGGACTATATTTAAGTCCAAAAAGTCTTCATTGTGTGTATTAAAAAGAACAAAATATTTCACCTTATTCTTTTCCTAGATTTTTGTTTTTCACTGCAAAACAGAACACACACATAGAGAGCCAGTTGACAGCAGTTGACTTATTTCCCTCCATATTTGTTTTTCTTCTCAATATATGTTTAATTATGTAAAATTTTGTGTTTGTCGAATTGCCACAGTACAATCGTCACTATATTAGGCAGGTGTGTGCTCTTGTGGTCTGGTCGAATCATCTAGTGTGTGCTTGAAACTTGTCTGTGGTCTCCCACAGAGTAAGAATTGATCAAGAGTTAATTTTAGAGTTTGTGATTTTGTTTTTTGTATACTGCATTTTTTACAGTTCTTAATTTTATTTTTATTAATGTAATTTAACTTCATTTGTTTATTTTTATTTAATTTTAAGCTTTTTAAAAGGTTAAATCTTGCTTAAAAGAATATTGAAATACCTCAGCAAATAATAATTCTGGAACCAAGGTTGTGGTTGTGTTTGTTTACATGTGCATATCTTTATCTGTACATTAATGTAATGTGGTATTTCTGTCATCTCTTTTATTGCTACTGCTACTTCTCTGTCTGATAAAGTTAGTTGTCTGTGAAGTAAAGCCTTTGGTTCCTTTTATTATTCTCCACCGTGCAAGTAAGCACTGAGCTGTAACGTCTGCTGATGGGAAAACAGTCTCTTATTGAAGACTGAATTACCTCGCTTTCATTTATGGGACCAGTGACCTGCAAGAATGGGTCATAGTGTTCATGTGAATGGACAGATTTAGCTCATGTTCTGTTCTTTTATCCAAAAGAATGCCTTGAATAAAACTGGCTGATTCTCATTAGTTTGATGTAGCTCAACGATTCTCTTCTGGGTAATTTCAACGCTGATTTAAATGCCCTTTCATGAACAAATTAAATTACGGTGTATTGCATAAAAACTCATCCCTGTTTGAACTAAAACCTCTCTGCATGCTAAACTATTGAAGAGTTCATAAATCAACATTAATGTTTGCTGTAATAAAATAAAATAGAGACAAATAGAGTAACGTAATTGGATTAGATTGAATTATAGATTATAGACAGAAAGCATGATAATGACAGACTGTGTGAATGAACTTTGAAATATAGTTTTTTTAAAACCTAAATATGTTGTCTATATACTATAGTTTTTAAGGTGTTTTGTAACATACACTTCAACTGCTCAATAATGCAAATTTCAATTAGCCAATCACATGGCAGCAACTCAATGCATTTAGGCATTGCAATCTGCTGCAGTTCAAACTGAGCATCAGAATGGGGAAGAAAGGGGATTTAGGTGACTTTGAACGTGGCATGGTTGATGGTGCCAGCCTGGCTGGTCTGAATATTTCAGAAACTGCTGATCTACTGGGATATTCATGCACAACCAACTTTAGGGCTTACAAAGAATGGTCTGAAAAAGATAAAATATCCAGTGAGCTGCAGTTCTGTGGGCGCAAATGCCTTGTTGATGCCAGAGGTATGAGGAGAATGGCCATACTGGTTCAAGCTGATAAAAAGGCAACAGTAACTCAGATAACCACTCGTTACAACTGAGGTATGCAGAAGAGCATCTCTGAATACACAATACATCCAACATTGAGGTGGATGGGCTACAGCAGCAGAAGACCACACCGGGCGCCACTCCTGTCAGATAAGAACAGGAAACCGAGGCCACAGTTCACATAGGCTCACCAAAATTGGACAATAGAAGATTAGAAAAACGTTGCCTGGTCTTGATTTCTGCTGCAACATTTGGATGGTAGGGTCAGGCATCATCAACAACTTGAAAGCATGGATCCATCCTGCCTTGTATCAATGGTTCAGGCTGGTGGTGGTGGTGTTATGGTGTGGGGGATATTTTCTTGGCACACTTTGGGCCTATTAGTACCAACTGAGCATTGTGTCAATGCCACAGCCTACCTGAGTATTGTTGCTGACCAAGTCCATTCCTTTATGACCACAGTGTGCCCATCTTCTGATGGATACTTTCAGCAGGATAACACGCCATGTCATAAAGCGTGAATCATCTCAGACTGGTTTCTTGAACATGACTTCACTGTACACAATGAGTTCACTGTACGCAAACAGCCTCCACAGTCACCATTTCTCAATCCAATAGAGCACCTTTGGGATGTGGTGGAGCGCAAGATTTGCATCATGGATGTGCAGCCGACAAATCTGCAGCAACTGCATGATGCTATCATGTCAATATTAAGCAAAATCTCTGAAGAATTTTTCCAGTACCTTGTTGAATCTATGCCTCAAAGGATTAAAGCAGTTCTGAAGGCAAACCTGGTACTAGTAAGGTGTACCTAATAAAGTGACCGGTGAGTGTACATGCTTCTGCTTACAGTTTACAGAATATAATTCTCACTGTAGATCACAATAGTGAAATCACAGAACTCCGTAGTTAGCAGTTAATGGTGCAGTTTAGCTGTTCTGGACAGTGTTTATTGTAACTGCGGTTTGTAACTTGACCTAGCTGATTTTTAGCATCTTTGTTATTTTAGCAGACACATTTAAATTGGCGAACAAAGCGGCTTTGAAGTGTCAGGCAGTCTTTCTGCACTGACACAAACTGAAGTAAGGCTTGTGTTGACACGACCCCAAAGACAGTCATTATTTATTAAAGCTGTGCTCAGTGGAGAAAGGAAAAAGAAGCCTTTTCAGCCTTATAAGGCCCAGCTCTTCTAAAAATGTCAGGAAGTGCTGGATAAGAAAAGACATGACTCATTGTTTCTCATTTCGAACACGCCAAAGCAGATCTAGCCTTCTTTTTTATATTGTTCCGGGCAGATGGAGTGTTTTATGCTTCCTTAGCTTGTTGTCTGTTTCTTTTGTGCCTCTAATGAGCAGGTTCACACTTAAACTGTGTGTTTTTCGTATCCTTTGCCCTTTCATTTATTCAATATTTGAGATAATTTAACAGTGCTGTCAGTTGCCAATAAGAAAATAGTACTTTCAGCACTGTATAAATAATTTTGTCATGTTTAAGTCATCTTTTAGTGTAATGCCATTTGTCCCTCTCATTATTTCTAATTGACTTGTCATTACCTTTGCCCTTTCTGCTTTCTCATCCCACACATGTAGGTTCTTAAAACAGTGCAGTGCAGATTTAATTTAATTTGCACAATTAATCATTAAAAGATCTGGATTTTAACACCTAACACCAGACAAGAAATTGCCTGTGTCTATAATAGCAATACATGGTCAAACAAACATTAAAATCTGTATTTCACCTATAGACATCAGTGGACATGCACACTGTTAACGACTGTTGTAAATTACACAGTATTTAACTGTATTATAAACTTACTGTTGGACAGTTATGCAGTTTTACTGTATTTTAAAGTCACTTTGTGAAAATTACAGTATATTTTACTGTAAAAATATACTTAAAATTCTGTAAATACATATACAGCATAATTAATGGTGCTGTAAATGTAAATACAGTAATTTTGCTGTAATTGATTTACAGTATGTTACTGGTGAACTGCTGCCAGTGAGTTACTGTAGATTCTACAGGAAATTGTTAGCAATGTGTCCGTGAGCAGGTTGGGAGGTTTAGGATTTTATCTAAAACGCCTCACATTTTCACATTTTCAAAATGTCTGTGCTGAAGGCCATTGGAAATATTTTTAATTCAGATTTTTGAGAGGGTTAATTAGGGAAGGATCAGCCTAGTGCAAGTCTGACTTCATTTGTCTACTTAGAAACATTGAAAAATCATGCTCCTGTGATTCTCATTTTTTACCAGATTAGAGTAACTCAATATATATCGAGTAACTCAATATATACCACTATATCCACTTAGAAGTGAGTGAATCAGTATCAAATATAGCTCCTTTTCTTTAGACGGTCTTACAAATGAAAACAATGACATCATTCTTCAGAAAGAGTTATCTTGTGTTCAAACTGAGCTGAGTGTCTTTAAAATCTAAGCAACATTTCAGACAAAGTCTCTTTTTTCCCGGATCTTTTTTTCAAGACACGGAAAGTTCATAAAAAATTCAGCAAATTGTTAATGGTCCATCTGCAGTGGTTGGTCTTGGTCAAGTGGTTTTTAAATTCTGTCATCTAACCCCTTTAGCCTTTTCACAAACTTTCCACAAACCCATTTCTGTGTCTTTTGCTGCTAGATTAAAGAAATAGGAGTCTGACTCAGGCACAAAAAAAGGACTTGATTGCCAGCGAGAGAAAAAATGTTTGTCTGGAGCAAGTCTTTCCAACCATGCCTCATATGCACCTCTGTGCCACAATGCTAAATGATCTGTCAGACAGCAGAGATGGAGCTGGAAAACTCTTGAGCGGTTAAATAAAGATCAGTACATCATTTGGGGTTTGGCGTCAGAGAGGGATATTGGTCTGGAATATGCAAGTTAGCTGATCAAAAACTGAAATCGACCTCACCTCATTCATTAGATGTGAAATACACCCTGACAGCACCAGAACTTTTTCCTCAATCTTTATCCTTTCACTCTCCACTGTCTTCTTCATCTGTTTACCTTATTTTCTACCTTGCTGCCTCACCTCTATCTGCTAATACTTTTTCAGAAGCAAACATACTGTACCAATGTCAAACAGCATGGGTTTGACTTCTGTTGGACTGACTGAGGAATAGAGACGTCAGATGAGAATCAAGCATGACTGTGAGGATCAAGACTCAAAGTTCTCTTTTAAATATGGACTGTTCAAAAGTACTGTTCAAAATTAGGGAGATTTTTTTTTGAGAGAAGTTAATACTTTTATTCATCAAACACACATTACACAAGTGTTCAAAAGACATTTATAGTGCTACCTAAGATTTTAATAAATAATAAAATAAAAAAAATAACTTGTTGGTATGTAAAATTTGCAACAATTTAAAAAACTCTTTTTTCACATTGTCATTATGGGGTATTGTGTGTAGAATTTTGAGGAAATAAATGAATTTAATCCATTTTGGAATAAGGCTGTAACATAAAAAAATGTGAAAAAAGTGAAGCGCTATATGAATACTTTCCGAATGCACTGTAGGTGCAATGTAACTTGTCAACAAAATGTGCAAAAGGGACCATCAAAATAAAGTTATAATGGTATAATTTTTATTTTTTTTAAGAATTATACCAGTTTCACATGTGAAATGACACCCTTCTGTGCATTTGATGTTTTTCTTTTGACGTGTAGGATCACTCTGGTGTAATCAATCTTGGCTGGTCAATGGAGTGTACCATTAAACCGCTGTGATTAAAATATTCATGATCAGCTGCTAACTTGCAATAAATTTATCAATGTTTATTTACATTTATTTATGGTTTGTAAAATATTTTTAGTTTGTAAAAATGTCTATAGGCAGCAATAATCATTTTTTTTACATAAATACACAATGTGTTTTATTTACATCAGATAGACACCTTTTACTAGAATTTTTTTTCTATTCTATGATCCAATCGACCAGAACACATCTTAATACAAGATGTAAACTGAGTCTGGGATAAGTACTACTCAGATTCAAACCCTGATATTCTGTGCATGCTTGTTTAAGTGAGCAGTGATTTGAAAGGGAGTGGTTTTTAAGATTTATGGGGTGTTTTAAAGTCACTTAATCTTTAACACTTCATTCTGAATTGATTAAAGGGATAGTTCACCCAAAAATGAACACCCCCAAGCAGTTCTAAACCTTTATGACTTTCTTTTTTCTGTTGAGCGCAAAAGAAGATAATTTGGAGAAAGCTGAAAACGTGTAAGCTTTAACTAGTAGGAAAAACAAATACTATGAAAGTAATATCTTCATAATATCCTCTTTTGTATTTAACAAAAGAAAGAAAGTCAAACAGGTTTGGAAATTTTGGGCGATTTTTTGGGTGAACTATCTCTTTAAATTTGTTATTCTTCTTGACCAAATATAAGTTCTACTGAGATTCATCTTAAACCTGGCATCTGCTGTTATCAGTGGTTTTCTCAGATGCAGTGGGTAACCTGCTTTGACTAGTGTTTCATAAATACTGTAATTGCCCATGTCATAGGCATTTTGCATAAGAATGAAAAACATTACACAGTGATTTTGCAAGGGGTCAGGTTTGGTGTCTGTCAGAAAGCTGATTGGTTTAAAAGTAGTTCTGTGCTTCATCTACACTATTGACAATGGGCATTTTCACTCAGTTTTTGCTAATGTGTTCACATCTTTTCATGTGTCCCTGTAAATCTAGAAGGCATACTGTATGTTCCTGCGAATGGCACGTTTTGACTCAACCATGTAACATTTGATTCGAGACTTTGTGTTTGTTTGGAAGATGAGGGCGGATAGATCAATTAAATGATGCTATAAAATATATGTAGTGTAAATATCTGTGGAAGGTTGTGCCCTTGCAAAAATATATACTTACCAAACAACTGCAAAATAACATCTATAGGATAAAAACAGCATTTAAATATCATAACATTAGTTTTATTATCATCATCAGTATATTATTTTGCTTAGGTCGGTATCTTGTAATTCTGTTATATGTTACACCTTTATTAAGTCTTTTTATGGATTATTATAAGTAGAAATTCCTTGATGACATTTTAAGGATTTCAGGAAATGTTCTCTTTGAAGAAGTACCATAAAAATGAGTGTGAGATTTCTGTTCCATTATGCAGTGTGTTTCCCTGCATGAATGAAGCATGAATCATGGACTGCCGCTGACAGTGAATTATCTCTGGTTTGGTCAGCGTATGGAATTATGATCAATGAACACTCCATGTCCTTTATGAAATAAAGAAAGTGGTTTTGTGGAACATATATTTATGAGGCTCCATACTTATTCTGTTCTGTTTTGTTAACCAAATGAAACCATATGACACACGTGGAAGAATTTTTTCCAAACCTTGAGGTTTCATAGAGTTTCACAGATTTTATTTAGTGGGTTTTTTTTCTGACCCTACTTTTTTTAGGATGTTACACCACTGAATGTCTCCTTTTAGAGTTATCTTTCATCTTATCTTTTGAGATGCCCTTTCAAATCCCTCTAAAAGATGTCAGCCACTGCATCAGTTTGAGGTGGATATAGCTAAAGCGAAATAAAAAATATTTTTGTATTTTTTGCATTTTTAAATGCATTGATTGGTCTTTAATGGAGTGTCCAGCAAACAAATGGCAACTTTGTGTTACCATGTGCTGTGTTCAGTCTTTTTATGTGTTAAAACATGCCTGTTGACATTAAGATGGCATAACTAGTACTGCTATTTTAGTAACATCACAGGTTTAATGCTTTATTCTATGTTATGAGCTTTCTTCAAAATCATTACATAAATTACAGTTTGTATTAAATCCTAAATCATCACATCTTTCATTTTGGATAAGGTCTCTCCTATTTTACAACATTATTGGCTTCCAATTAAATTTTGTGAAAACAAATAAATAAACATACATCAATTATAACACACTCAACAATTTGGCTTCTTCTTATCTTTCAGATCTTCTCCATGCTCTATCCAACACATTAAGATCAGCTTCTTGACTAAAGCCTAGCTCACACTTTTTTAATAATCCTATACAATTGTAGCTTGACATTATGCATGAATATGATTACCATGTTTGACTGTAAGATCTCCAGTTGTCATAATGTTAGACTGAACGACAATAAAGACACGCCAAAAACACGTTAGACACATAAAAAAAACTCATCGAGAGTTTGACGTCATCCATCCATGACACATTCAGTAACCCACGTTCTGAAATGATGAACATCAAACATAAACAATTGTTGTGTTAATTTTGCTCACAACATGCCTTGGTAATAAAACCAGAAGAAAAGCTGTTTTGACATTTCCCCACAGAAGTCAAGCTGATTAGTGTTATCAGATTCTGCACTCCTATTGGTTCTTAGTTTGACTCTAGCTGTAGCTGAAGTCACATTGCAGGAAGGTCTCTGAAATCTTCTCTCACTGCCAGAATGCCATCAGAGGGAAAGTTTGATAGCAACCACCCTTAATTGGATGTTGGTAAACATGTCAAACCAGTGATCAAAGACCACATTCTTAGCAGAGGATTACAGGGAATTTAAGTATAACCCAAATTTGTCTCAGACAACCAAATTGTGGCTGAAATGACAATGTTTCACAAGCTTTTGGTTATTTTGCTCCCTATATGGAATACACTTCCTATGAAAGTTAGCAAATAGGATTTTAAATATAATCCAAAGAATTACCAGTTCAGGCAGACTTAATGTTTGTTGTCTTGATTTTATTTAGGGCTGCACAATATTGGAACAACCAGATATTGCAATATTTTATTTTTCTGCAATAAATATTGAGATACGAATACAGTTTCACATATTTAGGAGTGTGAATAGCACTATTACAGTTTTTCTTTGAAAAATTCTAAGTAAATATAATTTAATTATAATTTATAAATTGTATAAGTTCTGTATAAATACAGTAATTAAATACAATTCTGTAGGTCCTGGTTAACTATAATCCAGACTCAACATTACATATATTGCAATGTAGCTATGTTGAAACAATATATTGTGCACCCTAGTTTTCTTGTACTATCACTGTTTTATGATTGTCTAAAGTGCTTAAAAATGGCATCTATGAATAAAATGTATAATAATAATAATAATAATAATAATAATAATAATAATAATAATAATAATAATAGAACTAATGACTGACCAGAAACAAGAGTATCAAAAACAATGGCTACCAAAGCACCATGATTTGTACTAACTGTCTTGTCATCAAAAAGCCCCTCAAAAAGAAGAAACCCCTACAGTTGGGTCACCACTGCGGAATGAACTGCCAACTTTTCTGGCATATGTTTTATGCAGCGGATGCCCTTCACTTTTACTGCATGTCTTTGGACTGTGGGGGAAACCGGAGCACCTGGACATGGAAAGAACATGCAAACTTCACACAGAAATGTCAACTGGCACAGCCAAGACTTAAACCAGCGACCTTCTTGCTGTGGGGTGACAGTGCTAACCACTGAGCCATTGTGTCACCTGAAAGTTAAACAGTAATTAGTAAATGACCCAAATGTGATGGTAGGCTACTGAAAATCAGTTGAACATGCCAGTCTTTCTGTTGGGACATCATGACGTACAGTATGTGGCATCTGTTGTTGTCCACTATGACACAGTTTGTAACACCATCAGGGTGAGGAAATGATGGCAGAATTAAATTTTTAGGTGAACTATTTCCCAACAGATCTCTCAAGTTATTACTAAAGTTGAAATGTGAAAATGAAAAACCAGTGAACCAAAGCCTGGAAATGAGAAGGATGTTGAAAATGCCTTGCTCATGTTCTCCGCTTGCTATGAAGTGGCCCTTTTTCTCATCAGGACTTGAGTCACCGTGAATAATGCTGAAAGTCTCAGGACAGCTGGAGGACTAACACTAGCCCGCGATCACTTCTTCTCACCCTCCAGCCTGTGGGAAAAGCAGCAGCGCTCTTCCTTCAGACACTGCTGTTCTAGGGTTCCTCATCATCTGCTTAGGAAGGGGTGTGGATGTGGTGACGGGCAGAAAGCACCTATGTGGTGTTAGTCAGCATTGCTGTGTGTTCCCGGGCCGGACACTGATGTGTCTATCCTGGTTGGACTGTGTCATCAGTATGCTGTTCTCCTGTGGCTGTCCATCATCTCTGCTGGATGGCCATTCTACACTGTCACCAGTGTGGCGAGGCGGTGCATTACAAGGACCCGGGCTCGTATTACTTCCTTTTGGGCGCCAGTCTGCAGTGTGTTCTGCCATTCCCGTACAATTGTTTATTATATACGTGGGAGCACTTTACATTAAGTTTTCTTTAGTTAATGTATTTATTAACATGAATAGACAATAAACAATACATTCATTACAGTAATTATTCATCCTTGTTAATGAATTTATTCATGTTAACTCACTGTGCAAACTAATGTTAAAGGTCCTGTGAAATTAAATATATATATATTTTAGATGTTAGTTTTAGTCTGTTAGTTTTAAAGATATCTATTAGCTAGTGTACTCTAAAACAGTGACAAAATTAGTGTTTAGAAGGTATAAACCTAAAGCGTGCAGTTTGTCACTTAATCGATCAACGTTTTTTTCACATTACCTCATACTTCATTTTCTCATTAAACCTTGACCAATTAAATACTCTCTAGCATCAGACATGCCTTGCCCCCTTTATGACACTTTTTATTTGATTAGATTAGATTAGATTCAACTTTATTGTCATCACACATGTACAAGTACAAGGAAACGAAATGCAGTTTAGGTCTAACCAGGAGTGCAATAGCAGCAAGTGCAGGATACAGGTATAAGTTATAAAGTGCAGTTATAGAAAAACTATGGTGATATTTACAGATGGATGTACTATGAACATTACATACAGGTTGTGTTAGCTATGAACAGAGATTTACAATAGATGGATAAATGTACAGGTTGCTATTAATAATCAGAAGTGTGCAGATAGATAAACATAATTACAAATGTATATGTACAGTGGATGTGTACATAATTTACAAATGTACATGTGCATGTACTTGTGCATGTGCAAAAGTACATGTGCATGTACTTGAGCTCGACTGCTCTCACTGGCAGAGCTGTGAGAAAACTTAACGCTATGTTTTTTTTATGTGGATGAGCTATACTCTGTCCCACCTGCTCTACATTTTTCAGTTAATATTACGTCAAACATCAAATAATAAATGCACATTTCAAAGCACTTCACGGGACCCTTAACAAGCATGAATTTGGATTTTTATGACGTATTAGTAAATGTTCTTCATTTTAGTAAATATAAAACTAATGCAACCTTAATGTAAATGTGAACAATTATGCACTTAAGCAGCAATTAACAATTGCATTAAGAATGTCATTGCATTATTACATAGTTTTTTATCTAAATTAAAACAAAACACAACATCAAATAAATTGTTCAAAGCTACAAGTTAATGCATTTTTTTTGCAGCAATGAACAGAATGAAGAAATTATATTAATTTTGAGATTAGCTAAACATTAAATATACTGCTCGAAAAATAAAGAGAAGTGTTGCCTTTATTTATTTGAGCAGTGTATATGTCACAATCTAGCCTATGGAGATCTACACATATGCCACCATATGAACTGCAACTACTATGATGCGTTGCACTAATCAACATCTGCTACAGCTGTGATAAATCTGGACTGATGCACACACACTAATGCACACACATTCTCGCTGATTACCAGGACTATAAACACAGAACAAAGACACACACGCACATTTCGTGGCTGAGTCTTGTTATTGTAACACTACAAAGAATTTCCCTGTCTTGCCTAGTCTTGTCTAACCGTGTTTTTGACACACTGTAAAAAATAAATTCATAAAATTTACGGTAAAAACCGCAGCTGCGGTTGCCAGTATTTAATCGTTAAAAATATGGTACAAAGGTAATTTCTCATTTTTACAGTAAACTACTGTATTTTATTAATTTATAGAGGTAATTTGTCTGTATTTTGAATGACTAACATCTACACATCTTTTGTTACACAGATTTATGCAGATTACACAGACAGGTTAACAGCCATATGCATGTTGTGATGAGAAAGTTCATACATAATGAACCAATGCTCATCACAAACAACTTTTCCCACAAGCAGAAAAGTGTATCAGGTTAAAGAAGGTGCTCAGTTTCATTCACGCAGCTACTAAACACCAGTATGGTAACAGGCATAAAATTAAGGTCATGAAATAAACATTGTTTATCAACATTAGATGTAACATAAATTTCTAATGTACATTATTGATGGGAAAACAACTAAAAAGACCCATAGTAATGTCAACAAAAAGCATAAAAAGTGATGTGCCATGCAGGGAATTCTGGGAAAGTTAATTTACAGTTATTCAACGTATATATTGAGGAAACATACTGCTAACCAGGTTACAGATTTTTACTGTAGCATTTTTACAGTTTTTTTTTTTACAGTGCACTTGGCATAGTTTGTTTCCATTGTTTTCGTTTGCTTTTTGACTACGTATTTTGGATTACCTTTATGCTCCTGTTTGCTCCTGTTTTTGACTATTTCCTGTCTGACGATTCTCTCTATAGAATAGTATATCAAGGGTTTTGTGTTACACAGATAAAGCATTTGTACTTTTAAGTTAAATTACCAGTATTGCATTGAATTTGCACAAGTTTGTTTTTGTTTTCTTTATTATTCCACCGTTTTTTTTGTCTGTACTTTTTAAATGTAATTGTTTTATTTTATTTGCTGAATTTTAAAAACTAAAAATTCATATATTTATTCAGCTAGGATGGCATTAAATTGATCATAATAGAAAGTTAATACATTTAGAATATTGTAAAATACTTCTGTTTAAATTAAATATTGTTCTTTTGAACTTTATACTGATCAAATAATTTTGGATTTTAGATTAAATGTGATTAATTCTGCCGTTGTGAGTGTAAGAGACTTCTTTTAACCCAAATTTTGAACAGTAGTTTATTTCCAACAGTTTTTAATAATGTTAGTAATGATGTTTAGTAATGTTTGAAATATAGCAAATCCCTATTTTTTGTAATGTTTGATTTGAAGTGTTCTTGTCTTAAAATAAATACTATTTGATTTGATATTTTGCAATGCAGTTATGATGCAATGACCTTCATACAGTTTCAACAGTGGCTTAAGTGTTCAAATACTTTTTGAGGCCACTGTGTTCAAGTACTGCAGAGTTCCAAATACGAATGCAGCAATGAGTTGTTCATATATTAAAACTGTATTGATACAAAACAGCCTCAAAACCATTGATGAACCCAGTGCACCTTATTGATAGATGGAGCTTTGTAAGAACTAACTATAGAGTTTGACTTCATTTACAGTCCACTCACGTTGAGATATATCAGCACTAGTTTTGACTCCGTAAGCTCTGAAGGCTTTTTACATTCATAATGTGCTCACTAGGGCTCAGAGGTGAAGAATGTTTGATCCTCAGACCTGAATTATTCTGCTCTGGACTCTACTAGGAAAACTAAATCTGTCTAGCTCATTTCTGCAACGTGACAAAGAGTCTGCTGAGTATTTCTATAACACTGTCTCATGATTATTTAATGTTTTTGAAAGAAATCTCTTATGGTCATTAAGGCTTGGACTATATATATATGCTTAAGATTGAATATTATTGTCTTAAATCAGGAATCAGGAATATTCAAGTTAATCCTTGAAGTTGCTTTTTAAACTGAATATTAATATTTAGCAAAATAACTAGAGATATTAAATGTATATGGTCATCATGGCAAAGACAAAATAAATGATTAGTTATAAAGTTTAAAATAGGTTAAAATCTTCTCTCTATTACACACATTCATAAGAGGGCTAATAATTTTGACTTTAACTGTATGCAGTGTGTGTGTGTTTGTGTGTTTGTGTGTGTGTGTGTGTGTGTGTGTGTGTGTGTGTGTGTGTGTGTGTGTGTGAGTGTACCAATACCAGTTCATAACCATCCCCCGGCTGTGTGTTTGTGCGGGTAATCAAAGTAAAACAGGAACTGGTGTGTACGAAGTGCATGATGGAATTTCACTCTGACGTCTATACCTTCTTTCTGAAGAGCATCCCAACAACACATAACAACACGTCCTGTTCTGGTATTTCATATTAAGTTGTGACTGGTTACAGTCTTGTAGTTAAAAGAGTGGTCCTCTAATGACTTTTCCTTGTTGCATCTTTCTTTTGCTGTATTCCCACTGTTTGGTCTGTGCCTCTCTCCCATGTGTCTCCTTTCTTTTGCACCTTTTAAAAGTGCTAGTTATAGGAACTAGGTTATTGCCATATTCCACAAAGGCAGTCCCTTTTCTTGGTTTCATTTGCACAGCTGTTAGGAACTCTGAAGTGATGTAAGCATACCTGCCAACACTCCCGTTTTTTCCTGGAGTCTCCCGTATTTCAGACCCACCTCCCGGTTTGTCATTTCTCCCGAAAAACTCCCGGAATTTCAACCCCTTCCCCCGGTCCTCAGGTGATTGGTACAATCTGTAACACCCTATTTACACGGGGCTTTAGTGTCAACACTTGACAGAGGGCGTGTCTGAAGGCAATCGGCTACTGTCTGAGCTGGTGTATTTTGTATACAGCGATCTGATTGGCTGGCGCTTCCGCCGGCACTTAAAAAGTTAAATCCATACAGTCATTGGTCCCAACTTCTGCAGCGATCAACCCCACTAAAGTGGCGCCGACGAATCCACAATGCAGTTCGGCAACGCCTGTCGTCACCCGTTCAAAGTGAATGGGAAGCGTTGAAGCTGACGCCCCTGCCCCGTATATGGGGCGTAACACCACTGGATCGCCGACAGACCAGGCACCCCTTCCGGTCGCTCTGCTCACCCCCCCCTCCCCTTTCTTGCAGCTTAGGTCAATATTATGATATACCATATACCATGGTAAAAGCTTTAACAATTAATTGCATCAAGAAAGTTTGATACAAGCAGAAGCCTAGCATCCAGCTGGCCAATCAACAAGCTTCTCCCGACTTTGATTAAAAGTGGACTTGTCTTGATCCAGTTGCTTGCTACACACCAAAGATAGCAGCATTCACACTTATTCAAGTAAACCACACTAACATCAGAGTTTATTTTAACCAAAACAAACTTGCAAGGCTTCAAAAATCACCCGTTTCTTCTTTGCAAATATCTTTTTTTTAAGCTTTTGTACTTTTTGTTCTTTTTAAGCTTTTATTTCTCTCCCAGTGCGGTAAAGTACCAACTGTCCTATTCTAGGGAACACAAACTAATGAAAATGTGCCTTAAATGCACTGCAAGTCGCTTAGGATAAAAACGCCTGTCAAATGCATAATGTAAATGCTTGCCCTGAGTAAAAGGCTCTGTTCCCATGCTTTCTGTATGCCCTGTCAAGAGCTTCTGGTCACCATATCTAAATCCTGTTGGAGGCCCCGGGGAGGTTAAATGACGGGAAACAGTAAGCGGAAAAACAGGAGAAATGAAATACTCGTTCCTGAAGATGAACAAGCGATATGATGCATCTGCTGTGGAGAGGCCGACCTGGATCGTCCATGAGTTGAAAACAAAATGCACAATGGAGTCTGCCCATAATGGACAACATATACAGTATCTCCCTTCCTTTCCTTTGACTTCTGTTCGTCTTTTGTGACCTCCAATCAGTTAGATAAGAAAGTCGTACACAGAGGTTGCAGTCATTACTGCTGCAGCAAAACAGGACTATCAGTGCAGAGCATTTTTGTTCCTAAGGCTGCTTTGTTGTAACAGAAGGTTTTGCTGATTAGTTGGTTTCTGTCTTTAAGGCAATCCTGCTGCTCTGACATCTTCATACAGTACAAGTGTGAATTGTTACAACCATCACTCCGTTGTTCTAACTGATGTGGTTTCCAAACAATGCAGTCTAATTAAGATTTAATTGCTAACTGCTGCTTTGCTCCTTCTGCAACAAAATTCTGGATTACAATCTCTCTGCGTCTCCTTTTGGAAGTTATTTATTCTCACAGAGAGTGTTTAGAGGCTCTGGAAAACATTTGGGAGAGAAAACCGAATTGTTGAATTGGGTCAGTGGCTGTTCCTTGAGACTTTTATTGCAAGAAATTAAAAAGAATAAATGTGACATTTTGTGTAAAGTGTTATTGTTAAATGCGAAGATTTATATAGCCTGGTATGTGGGCTATTGTTCTGGCTGTCGATCTTCACTACTGTTCATCATTTTGGAGCCAGTTTTTTTTGAATGATAAAAAATACAATAACATGCAATAACTTGCATTGTTGCCAAATTCTAATTTAAATCAATCTTGTATGCGTGAACAAACCTTAAAATGATTTATGCAAACAAATTAAGCAGCACAGATGTTTTCAACAGTTAGAAAATCAGCATATTAAAAAGGATCATGTGACACTAAAGAGTATTGATGCTGAAATTTTGGAAGGAATAAACATGAATAAAATAACTTTAAAATACTGTACCACATAAAACAGTGTGTTTAAATTAGAATAATATTTCCCAGTTACTTAAATTTCTGAATGATAATACATCTATTTATCATCAATATAACTATATTTGTAAGACATATTAACCTTTAAATGAGAACATGTTTTAAACAATGATATATCAAGCCAGCATTTAAATGAAAATGTCATGACAAATTTTGCTTTTCCACTTAACAAAAAGGAATTGAACAAATTTGCATTTAAGTCAATCATTTGAAGTTTGAAAATTCAGTCTTTTTTATTCTACGTCAATTCATAGAAAAGGATTGTGAGATACACTTTTAGTTTATTTTAGCATAGCACACAACACTTAGGGCTCTATTTTAACAATCTAGGTGCAGAGTCTAAAGCACATGGCGCAAAAGAATTAAGGGCGTGTACGAATCCACTTTTGCTATTTTAAGGACAGAAAAATATTCTCTGCGCCCCGGTGCATGGTCTAAAAGGGTTGTGCTTATTCCCTTAAGTTATGGGTGTGTTTTGAGCACAACGTGCATTAAACCAATCAGAGTCTCATCTCACATTCCCTTTAAGGGTCAGTTGCGTCACACCATGGCGCATTTGCTATTTACATGGCCGATTTTGTAAGTGGAAAAAGGATAAGGAAACTGTGTTGTTCGCACTCCACTGAAGACATCCATTAGCCCACATATTTAATTTTGTTTGTTAAGTGCAAGGATTTGCTTTCAAAACTCAGTTCTAATTTTTAGCAAACAAATAAATGAACAATAATAACAAAGTGTGGTCAAAAAATAGAGTTATATCCAAACACACGTCCTATTTTTATGCCCCATATCCAAAACCCGACAGGTGTACATATCTAAACTTGTTTTTTTAACAAATATAAATATGCATATAATAAATAATACTCACAATACTACTAATTTACAAATGCAGATTGTCATGAATAAACTGAAAAAAGCCCCCCGAGATGAGCCATGGAGGCAGTGATTTTTATATTTATATAGAAATTAATAATTTTTGTAATATTTTAATCCTTAATTTTTACATATGTAACAATATTTGTGTGTTGCTGTACATCTGATGTGTATTAAGCAATGTGTAAGCATTTTGGACCTGCATAGGTGCATAACTAACTCGCTGTGCACTGGACTTTAGACCAGCTTTTAGTTGGTCAATGACGCAGTCTATTTCAGTTTTTCAAAATAGCATAACGCTAATAATGTGCCTTAAAACATTTCCTTTCTAGACCAGAACATCCATGAGTCCACAAAGTGGAGCAAATGAATATGCTGATTCAAATAACGTGGTGCAAAACATGACATTTAGGGTTGTGCTGGTCTGAAAATAGCAACAAATCGCATCATACACGTCTTGTGTCTTATTGTGCCAGGTGGATGATAGGGCCCTTAGTGTTATGTTAAAGACCACAATTTATCAACCTTTTTTATTAACGGAAATTAAAAAACTGATGAAAATGTGACAATAAATGTCAGTTCTTTGTTTAATTAGTGTAAGTTTAGTGTGTGATGCATATTTTTTAAAATACTGTCATACCAAAGCTGAATCAAATGCTGCAACAGGCCAGAGAAAGCTATGCTTTATATACAGCATGTATAGAGTGACTTTAGTTAAATCATTTTAAAGCTTTCATATAAATGTTCTTTGTAGTTTGGCCTACTTTTTATTGTATGTTTTATCATATGGTTTAATTCACATTTAATGCGTGTAGAACTGTAGATTCAAAAGAAAGCCATTCAATTATTATAATAACCGTTGTGATAATGAAATTGATTCAGGCTCTGTTTCTCTTTGATAATTGTATTCTGCACTCCATTTCATTTCCAGTCTCTCCCTCTGCATAATAATCAAGTACAGTACTTCATGCCACCTTTTGCACTAAATTGTTATTTTCCTGTTGTATGTCCTCCATCCTTCTCGCCTTCCCTTTGCAGCTCTGAAGGGTTAAAAGTGTGTCCTGGTCAACGTGTGAAGGAGTTAGTAGCCAGCAAGGGTGTAATCCCTCCTTTATTAATGTATTGTTGTCACGGGGGTCAGGTTCTCTCTTGCAGCGACAGCCTTTGAAAAGTCATTACTCAAGCTCAGACAAACAAAGCTCACGGCAGGCAGCTTTAGCATGGTTACAAGACCAGGCCTGACCGTTAACAAGGAAAAACTCTTCATTTACCTTCCAAAGGGAAACCTTTCCAGTTATAGTGCTCCCTTAATGAGCTCTACTGTACTATACAGTATATCGGTTCTTCATCCCTCAACTCTTAATTGGGCCAAATAGAAGCAGACCAGCATGTCATGATTTATTGCTCTACCTGGCAAAAATAACAAGATCTATTTTCTTGTCGACTTGAGCATGTTGCTGGTGTTATTTCGAGGAAAGTGCTCCAAAGCTGCCAACATTGTACAACCCAGAGTCTTGACACTAAATTGAAAAGCGCTGGCAGATGTGACAGGACACGGGTGCGACTTCTCACTCTGTGACTGCTACAGTGTAATTAAACACCGAACGAATGTACGGCGTGAAGGCGACGAGAGGAGAAAGATAATGAGGCCGCTGCTTCCTCGTTCCTTATGCTCATGCCAGAGTCTCAAAACTGTGGGTGGATATTGTCTTGCTCTCCAAACAGTGGTGTGTTTGCGTTTTATGCTCTGCTTTCTCCATAACAATCGCTGCATGCTAATTACAGCATTAAGCTGAGATAAAGGCTGTTGCCTGACAATTAAAACATAATCTTCTAGGAACATTCCTCTCATTTTCATACAGCCCTAGTCACTCTTAAGCAGGGGGAGGTCCTATGTTGTAAGAGGACTCCAGTCAGACATATAAGATGTTTGTATGGGCGTCTGCACCCACTGAGTGATGTGAAAGTGTGAAGGCTTCTGCTTTAACCCCCCATCGGCCTGGAAATAGAAATGGCAGGCAAAGTAGAGAGTGCAGGATCGTGTGTTGATCAGCCCATTAAATTGTCATTAAAAAGCTGTCGCTTTGCTGCGGTCCACTTCTTCCTGTCATATTTGGTTCAGGCAGACTCAACAACCAGCTACGTCAAAGCCTGTTTTGAAAGCAGAGTATGTGATCGAGAGGCTCTGTTTGAGGACACTGGAGCTCAAGAGTGTTATCCACTATGATAAACAACTGCCGTGTGCTGAACCTTGGTCATGGAAAGTCAACGCTGCCCATGGTAAACAGAAACACAAGCCTGGTGTCGTTATATTTACGCCCAACCTTTGATATTTAACAAAGAATCCCTGCTGTTGTGATTCATGTAACTGTTGCTCAAAAAATACTATCAATGTAGAGACTGTCATGGTAAAAGGGTTGTAAACTGCAGTGTTTGTACTGTTCTCTGTAGTTCACTTCTAATATTAACAAGATTTTAAAAGTAATAGCATATTTTTTTAAATATATTTTGTTCCCCTCATCAGAACACACCATGTGAATAGCTGTTTTTGCCTTTAAAAGTATAGGCATAGTTTTAAATAAGATATACAAGATATACAACCAAATGCTCACTGGTCTGATTCACTAACAATTCATTCATTCATTTTTCTTTCGGTTTAGTCTCTATTTAAAAGGTCACCACAGCAGAATGAACCGCCAACTATTCCAGCATATGTTTTATGCAGCAGATGCCCTTCTAGCCACAACCCAGTGCTGGGAAACACCCATACACTCTCACATTCACACACGCACTCATACACTATGGCCAATTTAGTTTATCCAATTCAGTTATAACCCATGTGTTTGGAGTGTGGGGGAAACGCCAGCATGGTAAGAACATGCAAACTCCACACAGATATGCCTCCTGACCCAGCTGGGACTTGAACCAGCGACCTTCTTGCTGTGAGGCCACAGTGCTAACACCTGAGCCACCATACCGCCCTTAAAAAGTAATAGCCTATTTTTTGATCCCCTCATCAGAACACACCATTTGAATAGCTGTTTTTTGCTTTTATTAGGATAGGATAGCATATTATACGGTAAGCAAAGTTGGAAAGGAATCTGGAAAGGTTTGTGAGCCGGGACTTGAATGGGGACATCTGAATCCCAGTGATATATATGCTATATGTTGGCACACTGCCCTTGAGGCTATCAGCACCTGTCACAATCACCAGTGTTCTAACTACTAAAGATTGCTGGAAAACACTTACATTCACACAAACTACAAATCCACCATGTTATGGACTACATATTCAGTCATGCAACACACACACACACACACACACACCTGCTCCAAGTCACCGTTGATTGCTAACACTCTCACAGCTGAAGCTGCTCACAGACTGATTACTTGGACTATACTGTAAGTACAGGGCTTGTAGAGCTGCGCATCAATGGATTACTCTTCAGTGTTTGAACTCTCAGCAATGAATATTAAAACACACTGACATGAACTGAGCTAATCTAAACTGAACTGAATTTAAGCTCAGAAAACTGAACTACACTGTTTCAATTCACTATGATCTATGTGAAGCTGCTTTGACACAATCTACATCGTAAAAGCACGATACAAACAAAGATGAATTTAATTGAGTTGAAGTACAGCTCAAACACACACAATGTTGCTGAGTCTTGTCCACTGTTTATGTGACACTACAACACGTTTTCCTTTGCCTTGCTTTGCCATGTTTTTGATCCTCGCATTGTTTGTTTGTATGTTCCTGTCTGCTGCCTGCCTCTGACCATCTGCCTGCCTATTGACTACGATTCTAGATTGCCTGTATACATCTGTTTGCCCCTGTGTTGACCGGAACTAAATGCCTACTGTTTTTAACCCTCAATCTAAAAATCAGGTCCCAAAGTTTAAAAGAACAACAGTTTGTCACCAATGGTCACTTCTTTGTGTATGTGTGACAGCCTACATCCATCATAAATGGACACAGTAATTTAGGTTAACTGTAATTTAGCTTAAAATCCTAAAATACTGAGTACATATCAGAGGATCTATGAAAACAGACATAACTGCAGTGACCACAGAATTGTGGTACAAATTTACTTTCAGATACAGTATATTCTTCTTTCTGAAAATACTGTCTTGGCTTTATAAATGAATCCAATGTAAAATATTATTACAGTTATTACAGATGCAGTCTAGAACTTCATTAAAAATTAAGCTCATTCACTCTTTTCATATATTGGGATTACAATGAGGGCAAGGCTAAGTTTTCCTTGTGGCACTTTACAGTGTCTTGTCTATGGAGCGTCTTTTAAATGTATTTTTTTGCTTATGTCTGTGTTTGCCTCTTATTATTTACCTACAGATGTGGCTACTGAGAATGTGCAAGTGAATGAATGTGACCACACGCAGTGCTGTAGTACTGTGCGGCTGAGCACAGCATAGTCTAAAACAAGAAAGACATGACCAGCAGGGGGCAGTTATGTAACTGAACATACTGAAATGATATACTGTAGCAGCGCACAAACGGAGAAGCAAAGAAAATTAAATAGGCTAATCATGATTACTACACAGTGTGAATTAGTGGGTGGAGCTAAACAAGCAGTGATATAGAAGCAGGCATTGATCTTCTGTGGAGGTGTAGTTTAGCCACATTATGACTTATTATTGTGTTCTGGCGATATAAGCCAAGCTCTTACAAGATGTTTTTAGAATACAATGACTATATATTAAAAGATCAAGCGAATTGTCATTTCTCAGTCAGTGACCCCTTTAAATTTCTAAATAACCCAAGAAAGTACATGCCTGACTACAGGATAAATCAGATAAATATAGGAGACAAAAAGTGTCTGTACTACATGCATATAATCAATAACAATGTAATTTTGTTTCAGATACACTTTGATGCTATCATACACCATCCAGCATGTAGGTGACTGTATTCTTTAGTGAAATATTAAACATTAAATAAGATTCTTAGCTGTGAGCATGGTCCTTAGTGTAGGCTTATAATCAATGGCTACTGACAAAAATAAACATACAGGCTAGACAAAATGAATAACAGTGGCTCCTAGTGATACATTAAGGTTTAATAAGGAAAAATTATTAGTCTGACATGGATGGAAGGTCAATAACATAGAAAGAAGGTACATTTGTTGAGTTATCAGTCAAAATGGTGCTAATACCATTGCATATCCTGGATGCTGGATCCTATTGTACAATATAGGCTCATTTTTGCATGTGCTCTTTTAATTTGGAAGACTTTTCTAATTTGCAATTTTCAATATATTCAACATTACGCAATAGGATACTCAAACTCCAGACTGCTGTGAATGTACTGAGGATTGTTTGCAGACGCTGTGGATCGAATGTAATAAAGTTGCAAATAATCCCCAGCATGCACTGATATAGAGCTCAATGTTACTCCATGAACAAATCTAAACACCCATCAGAATAACACAAATAATGAATGAATTTAGCCTAATATGAACTTTTGGGGTGTTCATTGGTACTTGAATTTTATACCAAGGCATACTTTTGACAGAAAATGGACATACAGGAAATGTATGTCTCTCTGAACAATGTATAGAACTGAGAAGTGAGAACTATACAAATTTCATGAACCTCAGAAGAGGCCCAGAGGGCTGTTTAATCATGCAATACTCTGTACCTCCTTGTCTTGTCGTAAAAGTTTGCGACTCATTGTCCCCAGAGTTTCTCATAGCCAACATCAGCTTTTAGTGTAACTGTCTGGGCAAGCAGGACCGGTCCATTGTAAACATTGTCTCCTTGCTGAATATGGAAAGTGTGGGTTGTCCCTGTAAATCTCACTCTCTAAATGTTTTTTTTTTTTGGTGCCGCCAACATCTATAATGAATCCATGCTGAAAAACATTAATCAGAGACCATTGTTCTGATATAGTGAGGAACTGGTGTAAAGCATCTGTGAAGCTATATTGTGAATGCAGATCATACAGCTTTGAATGCGGTCGTGCGTGGCCTTTACATGAGGTGAGGTTGTGGTGGAAATCCTAGTGGCACATTCTCTGCGGAGACAGAGAAGACAAGGCTTTAATGAGGCCTGCTGTGAGAGGAAGAAAAATAGAAGAAAAACGAAAAAAAAGCTGAGAGAAAATGAATAAGAGAATAAAGGAGCATGCTGCTGACTGTGGAGAACGTTTTCAGTTGAGACATTCACATAATGAGCTCATTCCCATACATGTGTATTAAAATGAATATGTCTCCAATCTCACAGTGACTCATTTGTTGACTTAATTATCATTAGAGAGAGAGAGAGTAAGCAGTAGAGACATGAAGAGATTATTTATTCATGTCACTCCAAATCCATGATGTAATGTTAGGAGATAATTTTTCAGAATTTAAATCTGGCAAATGGGTGGCTCTTCCAAAAAATGAAAATGCTCATAATTGATAAGCCTTAATGTTGCATGCAGAATATGACTTATTTTTTCTGTGGAAATTATAGGAACGTATGTTGAAGACCTTTTGACGCATTTTGTCTTACGATTGTAGGTCAATAGAGTCTGAAACAACATGCATGTATTGAAAATTATGCAGATCTCAATGTGAATTTAAATGGTCTCAACTGAACCTTTGATATTAATGGATTTCATCAGCCAGCATCTAGCTCTCTGCAACTCTTACATGGTCGTCCATGAAAGCTAGGTTACTGCCGGAAGTGGTGTTAGTGAGACCAGTAGGGGGCGCTCAACCTGTGGTCTGTGTGGGTCCTAACGCCCCAGTATATTGATGGGGACTCTATACTGCTCAGTGAGTGCCGTCTTTTGGATGAGACGTTAAACCGAGGTCCTGACTCTCTTTGGTCGTTAAAAATCCCAGGATGTCCTTCGAAAAAGAGTAGGTAAAATTTGCCCACTGGCCTTTATCTATCATGGCCTTTCAACCATCCCCATGTCATAATTAACTCTGTCTCTTCTCCACCAATCAGCTAGTGTTGTGTGCGGTCTGGCATAATATGTCACCATGCAGCACACTGGTGGTGGATGAGGAGATTCCTCCAAAAATGTGTAAAGCACTTTGAGTGTCCAGAAAAGCACTATATAAATGTAAGGAGTTATTATTTTTATTAGTATCTTGCATCAGAGGGAGAAATCCATGACACTAAACAGTGCTCAGCATAATTGAGTACAGCACAGTTTGAAAATGAATATTTTTACCCATTTCTCAGTGAATAGTATTTTGGTGCATTTAAACAAAACTGATATATTTATAAAAATATTATTTTAGTCACCAAGCATATTCAGAAATTGAACGATAATACAATTAAATTCAAGCAAAATATCGGAAAAAAATGATTACAACCTACTAAATTTCAACAAAAAATTTTGATAGATTTTTCCTCTTTTTAAATTTTGTATTTAATATTTTTTCTATATCATATACATTTGTTTTTTTCAGTGTTGGATTGTGGCTGGAAGGGCTGCTGTGGCTGCTGCGAAAAACATATGCTGAATAAGTTTGCGGTCATTCCGCTGTGGCGACCCCCTTGATTAATAAATGGACTAAGCTGAAAAGAAATTAAGTGAATGAATGTAAATTTGGGTGTACTAGTTTTTGGACTGTTATCATAGGTTTTTTGTTAGATAAACTCCAGATTTGGCTTCAGTAGTGACTAATCTAATGTATATGCACAAATATAATATTGTATAGCTTCCTATTAAAAATATGAATTTAAAAGATTGTAAGGATATTTGTGAGGGGTGTACTTATATATATGCTGAGCACTTTGTATGTACAATAAGACTAAATGTTTATGTAAAAGAAAAGGTTCTATTAACCTCCAATGACGAACTATAAAAATAAAGGATTTATTATATATAATATATTATATATAATACAGGAAAGATTGCTTCTGTATTCAGTATTAAATCTAGGGTAGGGAAGAACTGTTCAATTATAGCATTTTTTGTATTTGATAGGCTCTCTCTTGAGTAAACTCGCTTTATAGGGAAGAGAGTCACGGTGCGCTGTGTTGTCAAAGAATGCTAATGGAGTGTCTGTGTACTTTCATCACAAGCTCTTTAACAGCTTCCACTGATGTGGAACTCTTTGAAGATGGCTTAAGGACTACATTTGATAACACAGGAGACCTAAGATGCCTGAGGCTTAGGTATTTTTTTATAAACACATGCCAGCATTAGGAATTACAGCACTTAATTTTATTTTTTGGTTCATATTTGTTTGAAAGTTGTAGTTTGTGGTTTACTGCTGGCTTGTAGACTTTTTTCTAAGCTTTATGCTTTTTATCATAGCTTTTCATGTGGTTTAGCAGCACCAAAGAGAAGTTGAAAGTAATGTGCTATTAAACTTATGGAGAGATGTGTTAAACAAATTTACCAAAGACATTAAATGTAATGTTAAAGATACTGTATGTCTCACTTGTGCTTTCAATACTGTACAGTGATGGAACAAAACTTACAAGTTACTGTTGGTTGTTGTCGTTGTTATTGCTGTTGTGTTGTTCAGCCAAATACATACCAATCCATATAAATTCCATATTAAACAGTAGAGCGTGGTGCCTTGCAATGCCATGTCCATGGCTTTAATTGCCATGGCTTTAATTTTCCATAGCTTGAATGGAAGTCAGTGGGAAATAAAGCAACTGTCATATCCACAATGTAACATAACAATTACAGCACATGTCACTTTAAGGCGGAAAGACCCTCCCATCATTATGTTTGTACAGTGTTTAAGACTAATATAATACTAATATAATAATTTGAATGTCATTGTCAGAGATTACCTGTATTTCAACACATCTAAATAAGTACCTTTTCTATCCTCAACCCACTTTTGTCTTTTTTACTTACAGGTGGCTTTCACATTGGACTCTTAAACATCTTATTCTCACTGGTAAAGCAAGATAAAGCAGAGGGAAAGGGTTCAACATCTGCTTAACACATCAACGGAAGGCTGTCACCAGGTGGGCTATATACTGTGGCTTTGGAGAGGACTTATTCATGCCCACAGGCCTCAGCTGTTCACAGTGGGGATGATCTGGTGCGCTACACACAGGCCTATCATTAGGCCATTGGGGCCCATGCTAAGGAATGGATAGTTTTCCTGTTAAATGTTACAGTGCAACTTCCCTTTAACTATGGGGCACCGGTGAGGGATTGGTTTGATAATCCCTTTTACCCTTTTGGAATCAGCTTTAACAGGTTTTTAGAATTGATATACGTTCACATTTTATATGAAGTTGTCTCCATAACATTTATAGTTTTAAGTGATTAAAGGAATATCACAAAATTTACTTTGGATTTATGAATAAACAAAGACCATGGCGGCTACTTATCGCATTGTGGTTAGCAGCATAAACTGTTACAACAGCGTTGTGATTGACCGTCGTGTTCAGCACACTGTACACTACTGTAATGGACCCTGTGGTGCGCTAAAACATGGACTAAACTGCACAGTTGCTCACCGCAGTACTTGTGCTGAACTTCTCGATATCCCCATATCCAGAACTTGCTCTGAAAGGCCCATCAGCCTTCATGAGTCTAAAACTTTGGAAAATGGCAACACTGGGCCTGTTGCCTTCTGTGATGACTACCACCAGGTAATCCCCAGAGTCAAGAAAGGATTAGCCATCCAAAGCTCAGCAAGCCTCAAAGATATTACAGGGGAAGCAATCAACCTGGCCAGTGGGAAAATCAAGGAGTTTTCATTTGAGAAGATCAAGTACTCCTCCAGCCATGTGACATTCAGAAAGGGCCGCAAGGTTCGACCAGACTCTTTCAGCAGGAGGTCCACAGATCTAGATATAATCTATGGCCAGTTCACAGGCAATGATGAAAATTGTCCTCCATTTGGCCTCTTTCAGAAGTCTGTACTGGAAGAGCATAAGCTAAGTCGCAGTGCATCCCTGGAGCAGAACCTAAACAATGTTGCCACACTCTACTTGAACAGCCTCACAGAGGAAAACCTAATAACCCGCATACTGGAGAAGACCAAGGCAGACAGCAGTGCCTCAGGAGAAGACATAAAAGCCTGTCTTGACATTCTGCTCAAGTGCTCAGAAGATCTGAAGAAGTGCACAGACATCATCAAACAGTGCATTAAAAGAAAGTCAATGGGTGGAACTAGTGATGACTCAGGGAATCCTGAAATCATTTATAAAAATGTGATGGCTCGACTCTCTAACTACCTAAAGAGACTTCCTCTTGAGCTGGAACAGGGACAAAGTATAAGGCAGGAGCACAGTGAGCTTGCTGAGCTAGTCAATAGTATACATGGGCTGCAACAAATCCCCTTCTCTCCTATCTTTGGCAATGAACAACCTCCACGATATGAGGACGTTGTTCAGTCTCCTCCACCTGCGAAGCCTCGGAGTAAACCCTCCCAGCCAGAACCTTCAGAGGGTTCTAGAGAACTTACAGGCAGTATGAAACCTATTCAGAGTGTCCCTGGTTTGTCAGAACGAACACCTCCATCAACTAATGGGTTCTCCCATGGCAGCTTGCCTACAGCCTCCAGTAGCAGTTCAACACCATTTATCTGCCAGCATACAGTTTCAACCAGCCGACCGGACACATTTTCTTCTGCAAACTCTTTCTTGTCTATCAGTAATGAAAACCTTTGTAAGGATGCAATGGAGACTTTGTACATTGAGGAGGAAGATTCAGATATGGGAAGGATGCCTGACAGGCCAGTTAAAGGGGATGGGAAGCACAGCTGTAATCTTTCAGAGTCCAGACAATACTCCAAAAGAACTACTGGCTACTCAGAGCCTAGTGGTGGTGTTTCGGATAAACTACATGAGCTTAGCAGAAACGGAACCACATTTAAGCTGAAAAATGACTCTACAGTTAACCAGATGTACTTGCCAAAAAGCACGGATTCTAGACTGTTCTCAAGGTCCAGCTCGCACACGAATAAAGGGGGAGCCGATGATATTGATAAACTGCTGATGGACCTGGAGTGTCTTTCCCAGAACATGCAAAAGGAGCCTCCATTGCCTCCTAAGCTTAAAAATTGTGCCCTACAGACAGGTTCCCCCCAGCATTTGATTGGTAACTCTGTGGCTAAGGATCTACCTGTAGTGGGTTTCTCTGGACCCTCGGTGGCCAAGCCACCAGAGCCAGGGGTTGAGTCTACTGAAGAGGATGATGGAGCCCTGCTGCTCAGGATTCTGGAGAGCATTGAAAGCTTTGCTCAGGAGCTGGTGGAGAGTGGAGCTGGGAGAGGAACTCAAACTAAGGAGCGAGAAGTCATGCGTCTTCTCCAGGAAACGCTGGCCAGCACCAAAGCAGAGGTTGCCCCACTCCCCCTTCCTGAATCTGAGACTGCACCTACCCCTCCACAAACACCACAATGTAAACCTGCATCAACACTTTCAAATACACCTACTGCCATACAAATCCCTGCTTCTACTGTGAAGGACACAGGCTCAACTCTTCTCATTCAACAGACACCTGAAGTCATCAGGGTGAGTTCAACTAAACTAGACCTATGCAATGTTTTTATATGTTAACTGTTTTTATATATTAACATGTCTCTTAGAGAATCAGTACAATGTGTTATTTATTGGTGTACAACTGGAGAGGTGACATGGTAAAAATAAAATAAGAAAGAAATAAGGGAACCTTTTAAAAATCATGTTTGAAATTGAATGTACCCTTGGCGTTATCTGCTTTGACACTAGTGGATGTTTGCTGTTTGCTGTTTGTGAATATGTCCTTAGTGGCAAAGCTGGATAAAAACATCTTTTAGTTACTATAGAGATGAAGTCAAATGCAGATCATTCTAAGAAACAAAGTAATTCACAATACATGTAGGATTTTTAAGAACAGTAAGCAGCTTTAGTGGATAAAGGGATTCGGATTCATACACAAATATAAGAAAAATCCTGCAAACAGTCACTGATCCTCAAGAAGACAAACTTAATATTAAGAACCAAAAACAGTTCAACTTTCACATGATAATTGGGGTATATTCAGTTATTTTGTCTTTTGAAATATATGGAAATCTGTCTTATGTAAAAGCATTTAGGTTATACAAAAATGCTCTTATCCCATTATATTTTTTCCTATATAACATATGAGCAGAACTGTGTATAGCTTATAGGCATAATGGAAGTGGAAAACCTATTTTACCATTAGTTGAAGCACAAAATTATTGCCTTCATAAACAGTAACCATTACATCAAATTTTCTAACTAGAACACTGTGATATGTTCATGAACTGGGGAAAAAAAGGCTTTCTGTAAAAGGAATTAAATGCAAATTTTGTCACTAATAACTGACCTCTTGGTTTAATTTCAACTCATTGTAGTTTAGTTGTTAATCATTTTAACTTGTGTAAAAATAAAGTTATTTCTTCCATATTCATTACATTTTCATTGTAATTTACTTAATGATTTCCCGGGTGTACATTGATGTGATATAGTGTATGACAAAGCCTAAAACCCTTATGCCTGAGAAAGATAACATGTTGCAGAGAAGCTCACTGCAGTTAACTGTGTGGTCAGTATCATATGTCTTCTAGATCTGGCTGTCACCTTTAGTCCGTTTTTCTGCCCATCCATCATGCTGGGTAGAAGAAAGGACAGTTTGTCATTCTCTAGTTCATAGGTTTCGGGTGAGACTCTGGTATGTACTGGATGTACTTGTTTATGTAATGGCATCATTCTTTTTTTCTTATTTGACCCTTCATTTCAACACAAATCAGTTTCTATTACAATTTTTTAAAAAGTAAAAGAAAAGCATACAAGTGCAAAACAACACTTTATTCTTTGAAATATGCAAATAATCATTTAGTGCAAGTCTTGGGAATGCATATTAGTGTTTCATGACCAATTTATTAGTCACTTTTAGCACTCTAAAGTGTGTCAAGCTGTTTATATCCCATGTCAGTCATCCTGTCACATTTAACCCTTGCTCTTTATGGGTCCTCTGTTCTACCTCTCTCTCACCCTCTTTATCTTTTCTCTCACTGGTAAATCCTCACTTGTTTATTTTCCTGGCTTTGTAAACTAATACCATCTGAGGTTCTATCTCGGGGCCTGCTATTTATGACGTTGCCATGACATCTGTCAAGAACGGAACCCCCTTAATAATGGGACTCCTCCTCCAATCCTATTTCTGTACCTGCTCAGTGCATAACTAAGAACCCTTATGGTTGGATGAGTTGCATACTTGTGCACGAATACACACGTACACACCCCTAAACTAGTGTAGAAAATTGCCTTTAAGGAAGGTAAATTAGGTTTTGTAGATGTGTGCCAGATAATGTAGCGTATTTTTGCTTCCCCATGATACCAAATCCTACAGACATGTTGTGTTGTGTTGTGTTGAACAACAAGGCTGAATTAGTTCACATTAAAAGTATGCATGCTGTCCTTTGATCGTTAGCCTAATTTCAGAGTTAACGTGAAAGATGTTTAGTTAGAAAACATACATGTTTTGATACTGCGCACATCCCCCGGTAACCGCCTCTGATTGGTCCACATGTTATTTTGGGATTGAGTTGTGTGCTGTAGCCATGCAGTTGGTGTAGAGGACACGCAGTCCTTTTCCAGAGCATTGGTAGGTCAGAGCAAGAGCAGGCCACAGGGATTTTGGCACAGACACTGTTAATGGTGTTGATTTGCCCAGGGCACTTCTCCTCCTCCTTGTCATCTGCAGACAAAGGTGTCAGGAAGACTAAATCAGCTTACTCCCCGCCTACTATTTCATTCCACTAAGAGACTGGCTGTCGCCAGAGGGAAAACGGACCCAGTGTTGCCGTGGGGGTCACGGCTAAGTTTAGGAATAGCTTTCTGCTAACCCGATCCCTACTCTGGCACTCGCGGGAGCAATAAAAATAAGAACGCTACGCCAGGAGCCCAGCCCACTGCCCCATTTAAACACAAAGCTGCCAATCACGGAGATAAACAAGGCTGCAAACACGTTAGACCCGTGCACGTTCTCTATGTGTGGTTGTGTCATACCTGTTTGCTGTTTACGATGGGCATCTGGGGTCTTGTTTTTAACAAGGTGCACCTGCAGTGCTTTCCTTGTTTCATCTCATTTAGTTCCTGCATGTGTCATCACCAACACAAAAGCACCAAATGGATCAAGATGTGGCCCATCTGTCATCTGTCAGCATCTCAGCATCTTGGGAATCAGCTCCAGATTTAACAGTTGCTCTTGTGCTTTGCTACAGGACCTGAGTGTGGTCTTTTTGTTTGTACTTCTCTTTTTCTGTCTCATGGCTCATTGCTAGACCAAACAGCAGGTGAGCTTGAAAGTGGACGCTCAGTCTGGTTTTGGCCTTCTTGCCTCTGTCTCAGTGCTGACAGGGTAATCTGAGGCTCTGGATGCTGAGGGCTTGTGCTTCTCTCTTGAGATTGCTTACTTACCACTTCTCTTCTTTCTTGGTTTCACATGTGAAAACTATAGACTTCATGTTGGCCTGGAGATTGTGAAGAGAATTAAAATGAGTCTTCACTCAGTTGTGAAATGAGTTGTTGCTACTAGTAGCATTTATATGCATATATTTTGTTGATTTAGTGCCCATAAGACTTGCTGATCAGGTCAATGTATAAGTTCATTCATTTTCTTTCAGCTTAGTTGCTTTATTTATCAGGGGTGGCCACAGTGGAATGAACCGTTGACTTATCCAGCATATGTTTTGCATAGCGGATGCCCTTCCAGCTGCAACCTAGTACTGGGAAGCATCCATGCACACTCATTAACACTCATACACTACAGCCAATTTAGTTTATTCAATTCACCTTTAGCACATAGTCTTTGGACTTGTGGGGGAAACCGGAGCACCCGGAGGAAACCCATGCATACATGGGAAGAACATGCAAACTTTACACAGAAAAGACAACTAATTCAGCCGTGACTTGAACCAGAGACCTTCTTGCTGTGAGGCGACAGTGCTAACCACTGGGCCACCGTGTCACCCCAGTGTATAAGTATTCACACTAAATAAGAGTTTTAATCTGCAGTTCATGTGGATATTTTGATTTGTTTTGTAAATAGTACTTTACAGATGTTTCACATGCACACAAGTACACATGTGTACATACACATACACATGCACATACACTACACATACACATACACATACACATACACATACACATACACATACACATACACATACACATACACATACACATACACACACTAAAGAATTTTATAGATAAAGGACCTATTAAATTGAGCAAAAGTAGCTCTAAAGTTTCCATTTATAATGTTACAAATGATTTTATTTCTAATAAACTTTAATCAGTTCTTTTACTTTGAACTTTCTATTAATCAGAGGAACATGACAAGTAAATGCCATCATGGCTTTCATAAAAATTGAAGCAGAAAAGAAGTTTTCAATTATTAGAATAATAAAAACAGCCATTGAAATGGCATTCTAGAATGATTTCTGAAAGATCAGATGACCCTGAAGTAATGGTGCTAATAATTCTGCTTTGAAAGATTTATGTAAATGTTTAATTTAAGTTTCATTGAAATGTTTGCCTAGAATGCAGTTATTTTAAAATTAAAATTATACTTCCCACAAGTAATCTTCCTATTGATCTTTAAAAGCAAATCTGACCTTTGTAAGATGAAGTGAATTATTTCAGAAACAACACATTTGTATGTTTACAAACATGTATTTAGATAACTTAGTTTTACATTTTCATATCAATATCAGCCAGTTTTTTGACCATGCATTGCTTTAAAGGCTATTTCAGTGCAATTAGCATCCAGTTAAACTGCAATGTTTGACTATTACAACTTTTGCACAAAAATTCAATGTGCAAGAGTCCTGCAACTGTTTATCGTATTAACCTCTCAGATTTGAGTCCTGCATGTCAAAACTTTCCTCCTCTTTGCCCAGAGATGGTTCTTTTTATGTTTGATGGAAGACCTCTCCCTATTGGTGCGACCGCATGGTGCAGACAAGGCAATATGTCCTTCACTGCACCTGTCAGGAAGTGCTGTTAATCTCCATGGTGAGAGGGAACACCCTGCTTGGCAATATGAGTGTTACAGCCAATATAAATCAGAAGGATCTCTTCCAGGAGCTCAAGCCAACTAGTCATGCTCAGAGCCACAGACACGCCACAGTGGGTTACCACTGGCCAGGCCGTATTCATTGAGAGCAGGCTGACTCCATGCCCCTTTTAGAAGAAGTGAAGAGAAACCCCAGAGCACCCTTGTGGAGTTTTGTCGATTGAAAACTAGGCCTGAATACTGAGGGGGGCTGGCCAATGCATTTAGTAATAGCTATATTGTCTTCTTGATATATCAAATTAGGGGTTATGTTGTGAAAATGTTAAATGTTTTGCTCTGCATAGTTTCACTCTCTTTTTTCCTTATCAAGACAAATCAATTATGTGACACACTGAATTGTAAAGATTGTTATAAAATAACAGTGTTATAAAATAAATCAGTGTGTAGCTGATCCTTTAAATCAGGGGTTGGGAACTTTTTTCAGCATTTTTAAAAAGAACCATTAGCATATATATTTATATACTAACTAAACATAACAGGTTTAAATGAAACCTTTATTTATGTCCATGCACAACTCAAAAATAAACAAATATGAAGCATCACATTTTGAGCAAGTCCATGAATGAAGGCAGGACAATATATAGATTTTCTTTTCGCCATCACCACTCATGAATGTTGTTTGCGTTTATGCAAGGTTACCATAGAAACGTAAGTTGTTTGCCCTTTATTGGTTTTGCAATTCAAGTTTATCCACAGCGCCACACAGATGCATTGATCGTAACCTCCTTTTATTGTTAATTGAGTTATTATTCATTTTGCTGAAAAATTACAGTAAAAGGAATTGCAATTGTATTTCAATAGGAAACTGATTTCTAGTGACTGTTATAAATCATAAATTATTATTGAAATGAGACAGCTGGAGAGCCATGGTTTTTTGGTCAAAGAGCCACATGTGGCTCACGCCTTAAGTGCAATATGCAGCTAAAAAGAACTCAATTCTAGATTGCATGTATGGGTTTTGGAAGGAAAGCATATGAATCTGATGTTTCAGTTTTGTTTTTAATCTCAGAGATAGATATAGATACATGTAAATATGCAAATATATAATAAAGTTACAATAAAACATTAATATGATTTTGATAGTTTGATGGGCTGGTTTATTTACGTTGTTTAAAAATATTTATGCATCAAAGAAGAGTTGTTCACATTTGCGTCCCAGTGGTATATAAAAATCAGTATTTTACAGCGTTAAAATGTTTTTATTTGTAAAAAGAATTTACATTATTTTCAAGAAAACATTATTTTAAAACTTTATATTAATTTAATGCATTTTTTTTTACCATGATTTGTGAAATTTATGATTTTTGCTTCAAGTCAAACTTTAGACTCTTTAAGATCATTATGAATGAAATTTTTGAATTATACAGGGCTAAACACTAAGGATTTTTTTGTTTTCTAATGGCCCGGTTGCTTTTGTAATAGGTTCTGTCTTAATGGAAGATCATGTAGAGGGATGTGTTGCTTTGGTTTTCTTTCCCTAATTAGAGAATTTCATTTTGAGAATTTGATGTAAAAATGTCTAACAGCTGATAAGCTGAAAAAAAAAGTTTTGACATGGATTATTGGTTATTGGGTGTCAGTCCAATTCGGTAGCTTTACTTGCCCATGGGATAAGTAAGACCTATTTAAAATGGTTTAAGAACTTCAACACTGTATTTTAGCAAATTTAAGACTCAAATTTTTTTCCACTGGGGTCAATGTGACCCCAGCAATTTAAAATCTCCAGAATATGATTTTTTTTTTTGCCAAAAGTTTAGTGTCAGGTAATTGATGTCTTTGTTGACTATTTAACTACTTTTGTACAGGGCAATGAAAAAATAATATCATGTTAATTTTATGTTTACCAAGTTTTCCCCATTAAATTAGGAAAAGTCATTCAATCTAAAGCAAAAAAAGTCAATTATATATGTACATACGTTTAACATTGAATGGGGTCAAATTGTGCAAGATACTGTGGACACTCTGTTTATAAGTTTTAGCCATTTTGCATTTGATTTTCATTTTTATTTTAGTTCAATACTATTTATTTAGTATCTTTACATTGTTTGTTTATTGATTATAAAGTCAATCATTGATTATTTTATTACTTGCCAAAGAAAAATGTAAATTAATGTATAGTACAATCAACAAAAATGTCCGCTGTTGCTGTATTCAGTGATTATGCTTATTAAATACTGTACTTAATAACAAAACATGCTTTTTAGCCCCTGTTTTTTTTGCATCAATAGAATGCTGCATCCAAACAAATGCTGACATTTAAAGATAACCAATGAATCCTACACACAAGATTAAAAATACCATAAAGCAACATTATAGTAATGCACATTTGAATGCTTTCCTTCTGCAAGTGTGCTGATTAAGAGAACGAGCAAGCCACTGCAATTACACACCTGCACTGAACCAAGAGTGACAGGAGATCTAGAGAAACAAAGAGAGAGCAAAAAAAGAAAGCAAAGGAGAAACAGTGGTATACTAATGATAATGACAGGATTTGAATTTCTCACACAGTTCACTTTGTACACCTGTACACTATTTTATTTCTTGTACACCTGACAACTTTTCAAAGTGCATTTTGGTATTTCACAGTCACAAGTGACAGCAAATGTTTCTTTACCCACTTCCTCAAGGAACAAAGAAAGACAGCACAGAAATGAAAGCACACACACTGAGCAAGGCTGTATGTATGTCTGTTGTGTCCATCCTATTTGCTAGAGTTGTTTGCATAGGGTCAGCAGGGAATTACATCACCAGTATGGCTGTCTTGCACTAAGAGGAAATGAAATCACAGCCCAGGCCTGAGTCAAGAAAACCCCCTATGCACAGCATCCTTCTGTGAATCACAGCCTGTTGCTATTTGCAAAGGGTTTCCAATACAAAAAGTAATGGAGGAGGCTGAAGCTCTGGACTGAAACAAGACAACAGCCTCCTCAAACAAGAGTGCATCAGTTTAAGCACTGATAGAGATTCCTGAGTGACATCAGCCCTTGGGTTTTATTCCCAGGATTTGAGATGTCTGAGGGAATGTTATAACGCTGTACTTAAGCCTCCATTTGTGTTGGGGGCTTCTTAATTCCACAAGCTGGCACAGGGATTTCACAGAACACGAGAGATCTGTGTTACTTGCTAAACCATGGCCAACAGTGGCTTTCTTTTTTACACTCCAACAATGAATCTGTTGCTCATTCATTGTCTAATGTTTTGGCGAATATCCGGATGGGATGGTTAGCCTGTTTTTGCATTACAGGATTCATGTGAGCTGAATTTTTGTGTAATTTTAACATTTATTTGTCAGAATTGTTGTTTTATGTCTTTTTTAGGAATACTACATACAGAGGAGATTCAAATTAGAGAGAGATATTTTCTTAATGTCCATGTCATAAGTATATTTCATAAGTTACATATAATATTAAGCTTATTATAAAAACATTAATGTGATATTTAATAAAGATACAAAAATTACCACATTTTTGCTAAAAGACCTTCTGATAAACATCCAACCCAGGCTCATTCTGAAAACTTACCGCTATATAGATTTCAGGAGAGTGGCAAAGATGTCCCAGGAGCTACGTTTTTTTACCGTTTTTGTTTTTGCGAATCCACCAAAGGCCGCTGTGTATGCTTTTTGAGATCCTAAATTTCTCTCGCGAGTGCCATTTGTGCCTGCTGTTCTCGTGTAAATCCACCAGAGGCCGCTGTTGACTGACTGACTCACTGACCGATCATCTGCCCCACCCTACCCCCAACCAATAGTGTTTTCAAAAGCACTGATTGACCCATCTACCCACTTCCCTAAACTCAACTGACAGTTTTAAAAAGCAACTCAGAAAAAGTAAAACCCTCTCCTGATTTTTTTTACCCCGTTTTCAGATTTTACCACATTCTCACCCTGTTATTTACTTGTTTATTTTATTTTGTAGCTTTAGTTTTTGTCTTTCCCGCTTTCTAGAACTGTTCTTCACCAGACTCAAATCCCCTCATCGTGGTTAACTCCCCTCTGCGTCTCAAGTCCGCTGACGTACATGGAGAGCTAAATGAACAAACTGGTAACCGTGGGAAAGCCGTCTATATGAAGGTAAGAGGTCAGCTGGAAAACATGAAAAGGAGTGGTGTCACACTGCCCCGTAGCGCTTGTTTTAAAGACGAAATGCATCCATACGTACTTCTGGCTACATAATTCGCAATCTTCAGAAACATATATAGAGCTACATTTTCAGAATGAGCCTATGTTGTAAACATCTGCCTTCACACTGCCATGTAACATTATAATAGGCCCATCTGCTTCCAAAGCCTCCAAACCATCACACTTCTTCCTCCACTGACTTCTAGAGACACTTTGACTTCAATGTTTTAAGGAGGATGAACTCTTTCATTCACACACACACTCATACACTACGGCTAATTTAGTTCATCCATTTCACCTACTGTATACCACATGTCTTTGGACTGTGGGGGAAACTGGAGCTTGCAAACCAGCGACTTTCTAGCTGAGGCAACAGTGATAACCACTGAGCCACTATGCCCCCATTATGAACATATAGTTTTATAAATAAATTGAACTAACTTTCATCACTAAAGTGAAATTTTGAACAGTTCTGTTCACAAAGCATGCTCGTCAGCAAAGGTTTGTGGACCACCAGTCTTTTTGAGGGACTTAAATAAGTTACAGTAGTCACATGATAAAGATGTAGAGCCTTTTTATGTCAAACAATTAATAAAATTACCAACAGGGGTCCGTTCTTCCTACGTGGAATACTCATTTGAATTTGATTGATGATTTTATGTGATTCAGGATAGTTTTATTTCAATTCAGAGTTCATTTAGGACTTATTTTTAATACTTCTAAAATGTTTCATAGCCAAACTTTTGATATTGCACCGTGTGTATATGTGTGTATACACTAGCGGTCAAAAGTTTGTGGTCAGTTTTTTTTTAGGAAAATTATTCTGTTCATCGAGGCGGCATTTATTAAATGTAAAAAATTTTCAATTGTCCCACTTTATATTAAATAGCCTTAACTAATATGTACTTATGCCAAAATTAATAATTTGTTACAATACTTATTGTGTAAATACATGTTTTTACATTGTACTTATGCTTGATTAAACACCTATATGTAATTACATCTGTAATTAATTTCTATAATTACATTTGTAAATACAATGTTCCATCCCTTACACCTTAACCCACCCTTAAACCTGCCAATACCACCAAAATTGTCCATAACCCTGCCCCTATCCCAACTCAAGAGCACCACAAGTGTTCTCAAATACATTGTGAACACAGTAAGTACATTGTATTTATTTTTTAATGTGAGTAAAGGACACTTAATATAAAGTGTGACCAATTGTTAAATATTTATTAACATTTTAAATAACTGCTTTCTTATTGTATGTAATTTCAAATGAAGTTATTACTCCAGTTATTATTGCTTTTATTACTATTACCATTAATAATAATAATAATAATATTAATAATAATAATACATATTAGAGTGATTTCTGAAGGATCATGTGACTTTGAACTGGAGTAATGAAGCTGAAAATTCATCTTAAAAATCATCTTAAATTTTTTTTTTAATTATTTATTAATAAATTATTATTAGTTATTTTATAGTTAAAAAATATTTCACAATTGTATGATTTGTACTGTATTTTTTATTAAATAAATGCAGCCTTGGTGAGCAGGAGAAGCTTATTTTAAAACATTTAAAAATCCTACTGACCCTAAACTTTTGACCGGTAATGTATGCTCTGGCTGGATGTCAGAATGGGGGTGTCCAGTAGTAATAAAGCAGAGCTCTTCACTTTAACATGTTGCCTGCAAGTTGTTATCCAAAAGATTACTCATCATCCTGCGGACCGAGCAAAAGACAAATATCTAATTTATAATGGATTTGCAAAACCTTCCAGACTACCCATGTGCCCTGCATTTGAGTAATCGGAGCAATGCTGCTTTTAATGCCTGAAGCTCAGCACAAGTGCTTATTAAGAGACAATGAATACAGGCCTGCCGAATACAGAAAGCCCAGTTGTCATTGAACAGTGTTAATGGCTGATTTTATCAGCTTACTAAGTGCTGGAGACAGAAGCGTTTTAATGGACTCTCATCTCGACATAATGAACCTCGTCTTGTCACAGTCACGGTCACTTTTACCTGCTCTGATGCTCGCAGAGTTTGTTGTAATATGTACAATCTATGCAATTGATTTATTTTAAATGACCCTGCAGATCTTTGGAAGAAGTAAAAACATCGACTTCCATAGTTTGTACAGATCCTTCTTTTCCAAATCACGGCACCTGGAAAGTTGGCAGCTTTACACGAAAGGAACAAGTTAGCATTGGAGAAAAAAGATTTTAGTTTTGGCAGGGGTTGGACTCTGTGATTGCTGTTTTGTCAGTGTTTTTTATAAGATCCATGTTACTGAGTTCTGAGTTCTGTGGGGTTTTTTTTTTTTTACAGCTGGTGGGAGTGAGTAGAGGGAAAGCAAAGTGCAAAGACAAAAGGGGAATGGAAAGTAAGGTGTCGCTGTGCTCTTCAACTAAATAATCTGATCACAGTGTTTGTAATGAGGTGGCCACTACAGACACAAGGAGTCAAATGTTCCCGTGCTTTAAATTCTCGGATAATGACTAGCTGACCGGAGAAGAGTGAGTGAAATATTCATTTAAGCATGGATAATTGACTCTGACTCAGCTTTAAAAGTAGCGAGTGCTGTGGAAATCTATGGCCTCCAGTTAGCATATTGTTTTACTGTAAATCTGACTCATTATCTGTGTGGTCTATAGCAGGTGTTCTCAACGTTTGCGATTTACTGGAGAAATATTAAGAATAATTAAATAATTTCAAGATTTTGTCTAGTTTACCATGTCTACAATTGGCACTTTTAATGTTGCATCACATCCAAATATTGGTTCTTCAATAAAATAAATTAAAATGATTGAGGGTTTATTTGAGGATCTATTTTTTTAATTTTTGATATGGTATGATGCAATATTGTTTACAACTATCAATAGTTTGATAAGAACACATCTGAAAATGCAGGTGACAGAGAGTGAGCTGCTGCAGAGAAAGTGCATAATCCAATTAGTCCTTAACAAGACTCATGCTTTATATTAAGGACTTAAATAACTTGTAAGATAAAGTAAACAAGTGTAGTTTGAAGCATTTCAGCATTTGAAGCGTCAGATCTTCTGACAAGCACTGAAATGCTATATTCTCCATCTATAAATGTTAAAAAGTCATCAAACTATCTTCATTTAGTTGTCAGGGTGCATAAATACATGCCAGATAGGTAGAACACAATAGCATAGGAGAATTTATATTGAATATTGAAATTATGTATCTGTGTTATATTTTTTGCTATTGATTAATAATATGCCATTTCATTTGTAGAATTTATCCCTACAAGTCTTTTGTGAGTAACTGTATAATGACTGTTGTGTGGGGTGATCAAATTAGTTTATTGAATTTAACTGCTTTGAAAGGCACTCTTTTTTCTTTGAGATTGTAATGGAGGAGTGTTGTGTTATGTTATTTTAAACAATATAAACTACATGATTACAATATTGCTTTGTTTTTATAGCATTTAATATATAAACATTGTTTCATTTAACAACACAACACAAAACAAACACCAACAAGAAAAAAAACAAGTACATTTTTTTAATACAGCAAATATAGCAATGTAATTTACACACACACACACACACACACACACACACACACACACACACACACACACACACACACACACACACACACACACACACACACACACACACACACACACACACACACACATATATTTGCAAAATGATTATCCCTTAACAGATTGATGAGCCTTTTTAAGCGATATTGAACTAATATTATAATTAGAGCTGCACAATATTTCGTTTCAGCATCGATATCGCAATGTGATCATTCACAATAGGCACATTGCAAGTACAGTATGTGCTATATTGAAGCTGTAATATAATTGATAATTTGCAAGTGTTTATTGAGGCCTATGACTGTGTGAGGGTTTTAAAAGCATTCATGCATAAGAAATTGTACTGTTTATAACTTTGACAAATTAATAACGATTAATTTATTGAATTGTTTGAAAACAAAGACTATCCAGTATTATTTTACATTTGATTATTCAACTACTGTATACCTGAATACAGTTTGATGCCTGGGAAAACAATAAAATGCTGTTTATTTAATTTGTCTATTTTTCATTATTGAATTTATCTATGCTTGTAGATTGTTTCTTATATTTTATACATTCTTCTGCAGAATATATTCTTTCTGAAGTTTTATTTAACTCATCTAGTGACATTGTATTCATATCGCAAAATATATAGCAGAATAAAAAACAACACAATGTTAGATATATTGTGCAGCCCTAGTTACAATGTTGTATATTATTGCACTATAATATACTATATATAATATAGTATTTTGTATATTATAATATTATAACATACTAATATTTTTCAAGCGATATTTAACTAAGGAAACTGTCACAGTATTTCCTATAATATTATTTCTTCTGGAGAAAGTCTTGTTTGTTTTATTTCGACTAGAATAAAAGCAGTACAGAATAAACCATTGTTATACAATGACTTTCCTAATAAACATAACTTGCCTAATTAACCTGACAAACCTAATTAAGCCTTTAAATTGCCATTAAATCAGAATACTAGTATCTTGAATTATCTATATATACATTCATTTGTGCACGTCACATGACACATTTGAGCTTCTAAAAGACTTTTCATTTGCATTTTAAAGATGAATAGAAGTCTTATGGTATTGTAAAGACATGAAGGTAAACGTTTTCATTTTGCAGTGATTTAACCCTAAGCCCATTTCAAAAGCCATATGGGTCCCAGAAGCTTTTGAGTCTTTTTAGTTAAGACCTTTCTGGTATTTATACAGTTTCATAGTCTGCCATCTAGTGCTTGAGAAAAACCTCTCAACAAAAAGCATAGCATGCTCACAGCATGTCATGTATGGAAAAAGACAAATGTTTGCCTGGCATCACTAGGTCTTTTTCCAATAAGCCACATTTGTTGTTGTTACTCACTCCCGTTTTCCACCTATGATCCTGTATTAGTCCAGGGTATTTAGGAGGTGTGAATCAACAAAAGATTCATCCTTGTCAAAGATTCCATCTCCATCTCTTTAAAGGTCCTGACTGGTCCATATATACCCTGTCTAGAGTTAACTAGAAATTTGAGATGTGACACAATCCATGTTAATGTCCAAACTTTCTGGCGTTTTATCCACTTAAAGCTCTTTCCCTGTTTAAATGTGTTGGCAAATATAGTGAAATGATGAATGGACGGGCAGATGAGACATTTTTGGAATGCGGGTTCTGTGACCTTGTATCTCCTGGGTGGTAAACAGCATGCTTAAAAGGGTTTTAAAAAGTCTGACAAGCACTTCAAATCTGGCACTAATGACTGTGTGAGAGAGATGCAGAAACGCATTGTATTTCAAAGCCTCTGTGTTCAGTTGAGGTATTACGCTTGACAGTCACATGGTTTGATTGATAGCAGGAGCTGTTTTCTCATGAGTATTTATTTGAACCCTGTAACCCGTATGAATGAAGTGATTGTAGGAATATTTTGTACAAGCTGTTTTCACAGTATTAGCTCTTTGAACTCTTTAACCGGTATGAATTAATAAATTAGAGTGATCAAATCACCACACGATCTAAAGCTGTGTCTAGTATTAAAATAATATGTGTGTACATATAAACAATTTTCTGTACAATCATAGCTTGTGTTTTCAGTCTCTCTTCAGATTATATCCAAAAGAAAGAAAAAAAATCTATAACAGGTTTAGAAAAACTCAAGCATGAGTTAGAAAATGTCCACGTCTTTAACTTTAGCACATATATTTTTGAGCTCACACCCCCATCTGCTGGTAAGGGTGGTTGGTGCAGCAGGTCTTGGTTTTGTAGCAGTTCTAAAGTTTTTCATATGATTATACAGTATGAATAGATGATCTATATAAATAGATTTACAGTACAATTCAGGCGGTGATACTTCCTGTTGCACATAATGATATGACAGATGTAGAGCTTTGAACAACGTGAGCACGTTGTTCAAAGCTCTACATCTGTCATATCATCATGTAGAAAGAATATATATTTGTATAAATTAATTAATGAAATGTATTCAGTATTGTATCCCTATAAATCAGAGACACACAGTAATATACAGTTAATTTTCATTCTTTTTCACATCTTTTCCAGTTGATGTTTTACAGAGCAAGGATGTTTCACAGTACTTCCTATTATATCAATTTGTATAATTAATTTGTATACATTTCTTCTTTTTTTAAACTGCTATGGTCAAAATTATTAGCCACCTTCAGGTTTGTTTTAGTTTTTTGGCTACAGAACAAATCACTGTTGTCCAATGAATTGCCTAATTACCCTCATTTTAATCCTTTAAACTGCACTTTAATTTAAAAACTAGTTTCATGCAAAAAAAAAATATATATATTATTATCATGGTAAAGACAAACTAAATTTCTTAATAAAACTATTATGTTTAACAATGGTTAAAAAGGATCTACATTAAACACAGTTTAGGACTGATAATTTTGCCTTGAAATATGAAATTCAGTTCACATGCTATTTGCAAATATATATATATTTTTTTACAAGAATCACAGTCAAGATAGAAACAATATAGTACAATACTGTGTTTTTACGTATCACTGACTTTAAATAATCAATCCGCATCACTTTTCTGTAACACAACCTAAGCATACAAAGAAGTATGTTAGCATGGTAGAGACAGTATGTACCCCAATGTATTTATGCATACCTGCAAAGCTGGAGAACATACTGCTTCAGTGGTCAACAAGTTCATTTCCTAAATGCAGTACTTGGTATAAAAGTGCAGAACTTCTTAGAGTTAATATAGATACTGACTGGCATGGCAACAGTGAATTAAATGGTGTTTTGTGTTGCAATTAATTTATACAGAAAGAAAGCTACATCAGTATAGCCAGTATATTTTTAGTAAAACTTTATTATACATATTTGAGAGAAGCTCTTCAAGATAAGTTTTTTTTTCTTAATACACTTAAAATAGGCTTTTTCAAAGGTTTCTCATCTACTCTGAAACTGTGCATTCTTAAAATGTGCAAAAAGCTGATATTAATCAGAAAGTTTTCAGACATAATATAGTTCTCACTCTATTCTTCTGGCATAATCATAAGTCTATTTTGTGTATGGTTTTAAATGCAGTAGCCTTCATGATCTGCCACACTGGGAAAAATGTTGTCATCATTGTAGAATGTAATAAGAAAATTGCAAAAAGTATGATTTTTTGAATAGCACAAAGTGAAAGTGAATAGCACAAAAGTGTGGACGCACAAAAGTCGATATACAGTATATTGGTAGAATATGCATTTTTACATGATTAAATATGAGTATCTATTTTCAGATATTTTAAAAATGTTTTCTCTTGGCAGAGCATTTTCAAAATCTTACTAAAATCTGGCAAAAGCTGACTAATATATTTGTTACTATATATTACTATATTTAATGTACATGTTCTTACAATAATCACAGCGGTTTACATGAAAAGTGCTGACAAACTGTCTTTACATACAACTTTCAGATTATTAACATTATTCGGATTATTCAGCGCAATCTCACAGCAATTCGTAACTAATTAGTACAATTTAGAACAATTTGCTCATCACCCAATGACGGTTGGGTTTAGGGGTGGGTTTTGGTTTTGGTGGCTTTTTAAAATCGTACATTTTCGTACAACTGAACTTGTATAAATTAGCCACTAAATTGACGAAACTTAAAATACTTACATTTTCTCGTGTGGTCAGACTGGATTATTTGCTTAGAATGTGAATTTTTGTTTCTTTTACTATTATTGACATAACCACTATTTACTGGATACAGTTTTAATCTGTTTGCATGAAATGCAAAACACATTTTTATGGATGTTATTTGGCAAAGTGATGAATAGTGCAATAGATATGCTGCATAAGTTTCTATACACTAAATGAATTTACATGGCAGAAACTATGCAGTTGCAGACAACAGACAATTTAGCAGATTGAAGTAAAAGTTCTATATAATAATCATAATAACAATAATCATTTCACAGTTTATTTATGCAGGTTGGCTATGTGTATATAAACTGGTAATTATTTGTTTAAACTACTCATTTAAAATGAGCTGAATAAACAACGTTATAGATATTTTGGTGGGACAACTTAATTGTTTTATGTTTAATCCACTTAAATACGAAAAATTGTGTACACTCAAAAAACGACATTTGCTGTTTGTGTAAACCACTTGATTAAAATAAGCTGAAACAACACAATTCTTCAGGGTTTTTAAAACTCGATTGTTTTATGTTTAAAGTACTTAAATGGGTAAAACTTAATAAGTTAACTTAATTCAGATTAATTGTGTGAAGCCCAGCATTTTTTTTACAGTGTATAAAATTAAACTTGAATTGAATTGAATTAAAATATGGAGTTGTGTGAACACTAATAATACCATTAAAGTTTTTACATGGCTAATGTTTATTGCAATAAAAATCTGCATATGTCACATAGTTTAATGAGATTATGGTTAATGTTATTATGAGCTTAACTGCGTTTGATTAGTTTGAGTATTGTGTTTACATGAGCTAAAGTTTAATCACAATATTCCAAACTTCCCAATTGCAATCACATTATAAGGGTGCATTATGAATGTTCAACAAAAAAAATACATTTTCAGATGTACTGACACTAGTAGCTTCAGTAATGTGAATGTTTTTACTGCTCTCAGTGTTTAGTTTTCTCCGTTATTTGGTTGTTAAAACGTGAGCAGGTCTTTGGCTGGGCTGCTCTGACCTGCCCTGAAATAGATGGCATTCGACTGGTAAACAACAGCATGTGGAGATTGCATTGAGCAAGAGCCACAAACACAGGACTGCCACAAATCAATGGCAACAGTACTTCATGTAAATGTCAGTTCAGACAACTGACAAGTGTTTGTTTCATCTTTGAGCTTCCCAGTGAACAGTGCTGTCAGATATTCACATAAGTTATAGAATACTTCTCAGTCAGCAGTCTGCACTAGGCATGGGATGATAACCGTTTTCGAGGTATACCACGGTTTGGAAAGTTTTCAAGGTTTTAAAACTCAAAATGTTCTGTTATACCATTCCTCTTCAGCAGAAAAGCTATCTAAAGATGCCATTTTTTAATTGTAAAGAAATCTATGTTTTTGAAACTAATAAAGACAGCAAAAGTCAATGAATTACAATTATTTGAATTATTAAGCATGACATGTTTACTGTTGCTAAATATTTTAAATGTTTCTAAGGGAAAAAAAGTTTTAGTTTTTTGCCCAGACATTTAAAAAATATATATTTTAGAGCAGTAATCACAATACCATAAAACCGTGATATTTTTATCCAAGGTTATCATACTGTCAGTATCATATACTGACCTATGCCTATCTGCACGCATTATATGCTAAAATTACAGTCTCCGGCCCGAATGTTATAATTATTGATATATATTATGCTATAATAAGTAAAGTGTAGGGAAATTGCATGAGATGCTTTTATATTTTATTTATTTATTTTGCTATTAGTAGTAGTTACAATATATTTATTTGACACCGTTGCAAAAAACATTGCTAGTTGATCTAATAATCTTAATTATTTTATTTATCAAAAAACAGTTAAAAATAAAGATAATAATTAATATTATGGTAACGCTTTATTTTAATATACAATTCTCACTGTTAATAAACCATTAACTAAGACTTTTAGCTCTATAACTTTACTTATTAATAGTTCGTAAGGTAGTGGTTGGGTTTAGGTATTGGGTAGGATTAGGGATGTAGAATAAGATCATACTTTATAAGTACTAATAAAAACTCAATATCATAATTGATAAAAAAAAATGCAGGTAATCCAGTAGGTAATAGTGGGAATTGGTAATTTAACTAAAGTGTTACCATTCTTATGAATTAATTTATTCATTCATTTTCCTTCAGCTTAGTCCCTTTTTTCATCAGGGGTCACCACAGTGGAATGAACCACTGTCCAATTATCCAGCATATTTTTTCACACAGCGGATGCCCTTTTAGCTGTAAAGCATTACTGAAAAAAACACCCATACATGCTCACATTCACAGTCATACACTATAGTCATACACTAATTGACTTTATCCAATTCACCTATAGTACATGTGTTTGGAGTGTGGGGGAAACCAGAGCACCTGGAGGAAACCCACCAAGGAGGTATAAAAACAGGGAGAACATGTAAACACCACACAGAAATGCCAACTAACACAGTCGGGACTCAAACCAGCAACCTTCTTGCTGAGAGGTGACAGGGCTAACCTTCTGAGCCATCGTGTTACCCTAATATACCCTAATAATAATAGTTATAATAACAATGATGATGATTTATTTGTATTGTTGTATTAATATTTATAATCGTGATTGTAATGGGTTTTATTTTGATTTTCAAAATCTTAAATGAAAAGGAAAAGAAACTGTATATAAAGTATGTGTCAATGTAAATATTATACATTATACAGCAGTATATATATTTGACGTGAAAACATCAAAAAAAAAGTAAAAAATGCATTTGAGTATTAAATGTATGACTTGAAATTCCTCTTTCAAAACGTGAAGAAGTAATGGACTTTTACTGTATAAATCTCCAAAATTCACATGCCTTTAATTAGGACTGGGCATTTAATTAAATAAGAAACCAAAACCGACATCCAGTCGACATCATTCCCCCATTTTTTAAAATCTTGTTAATACAATCCCTTTTAAAACTACTAAGTGTGGATAGACTGAACACTTGAGAGTTTCACTGACAGCTCAGTGAGAGCATTGTTTATACATAAAGTATGCACAGCTATGACGCGCCACAAACTCACATATTCTCTCATACATCCATGCTACATGTAAATCATATTCTTTGTTGCCAGTTTATTTGCTCGTACCTTCTGGATTAAGTAAATAAATAATTACATTGAAAATAAAAGAATCGTTCAATAATTAAAACCAAGGTAAAGTGTTCTCAATTAATTGAGACTTGGATTTTAGGTCATATCGCCCTGCTCTGCCTCTGACCAAAGCTCATTCTGAATATTCTGCATGTTTTAGAAAAACCATCCCATCCTCCACGAGCCCCTTCCTTTTGTGATGTGCAATTTTAGTGGCATCTATTTCGCCGGCTCCACCTTGTGTCTCTTCTTAGAGGAAATCCAGCTTGGAATAGAATAGGCCCTCATAAAATCCACTTCCTCAATTCAGCCCTCTGACGAATGTGTGTGAGGAAATAATGTCCCTTTCATGCCCCCCGCATTCCCCAGAGGCTCTCAGAAGTCCAGGTAAAGGGTTATCGCTATGGTGATGGCATTTGGCACTTCTATTTTCAATCAAACAGTGTGTGTGTGTGGTGAGGGTGGGGTATTTGTATGTGTTTCTAAAGTCTGCCCAGTGCCTGTTGCAGAAATAAACTGCAAATTAGAAGCTTTATCTTTGAGGATCATTTTACACACATGGCAGCGGGTCCTGCGTCAGAGCGGGTGAGGATGAGATGGGCTAACCGGTCCCGCTTCTCTCTTTCTGCACTGCTGCGGCCTCTGCCATCTGCCCCCAGTCACTCCAACTGTTTGGGTTCAACATGATATAACAGAGGGGAGATATGTGTACAGGCTGGCTTATGCGCCATGAACACCAGTTTGCTTTAATACTGTGTGAAAGGCTAAAAGGATAGTGTCGATATTAACAGGATGGTTGTGTTGTTATGTAACTTGGGACACATGAGGTAGTACATTTAATGACACAAATAAAATAAATTACATTAGTATCTAGACTATGTTAAAGACTGTTACTGTATGTCATGCTTTTGGGAGCAATGAAAATGTTACATTACGACGGACAGTTTCTGTGTCAATTGAAATGTAGAACAGCAGATTTCAGATGATTTTTCGTTTTGTTTTTTTTTGTTTTTTCAAAATTGCATCTTGTATTCATCCATAAAAACTTATTTTTTATGTTAAGGGATAATTTATTTAGGTGCACTGATCATGCAAAACTTAGAATACAAGAACGTGTATTGCAATCAGTCAGAGATGGCTTTATGATAAGTAATAATTGTTGTAATCTGGAGCATTATTTGCATTTAATTGTTTAAGTGAGATTGATTAAAGGTGCAGTAGGTGATTTGCCTAAATGCTATCTGTTAGCATACTATATTTAAAACACCTCCTCTTGAAATCATGCGAACGCGCACATTAAAGATGACAGAGACCCACTAGATCATGTCATTCGCCAGTTAGAAAACTTCATAACACTTTATAATACCACAATTCTGAAAGAAAAACTTTTTATATCCAGCACATCTTCAGTTGTGTAGCAAGCAAAACTTGTCATAATGTGCAGTATTTCATTTATGCGAGGATCGCTGACCTCACTCTCTCACACGCTTTACGTAAAGCGACAACTGTATGCTTAGTGGTTGGCCGGCAGGGTGCTGGAATTACACTTATTACTAAGACATACTTACATGCTATTTCTGACCGAATATTCGGAGTAGTATGGTGAACAATATAGGGAGTGTGTCATAGGTTGTCATTGTTCAAAAATAAACTAATGTGAATATTAAACCAACTTCACCTCAGTAAAGCAGGCTAGGCAGAATAACGCTATTTACTTCTGTTTTGTTGTTAAACTAAATAAAAATCTACATTATCAATGCTGTAAAAGGTCCCTTATGAAATTGGAAATAGTCACATCACTCTTTCCCCGAAAGATTTTAGTGGCTGAACAACACTTCTGTGCAAATAACCCATTTGTAAAACAACTAAATCTACATCAGCTTTGTGTGACTAAAATAGTTTTATAATATAACATTCCCTGTCTAAAAGAAATACTTCAGCCATGGTGTCATCTCTTCTCCAGCGTGCAAAAGTAACACCAATATTGATTCAGGATTTGAAAAAGTTTTGATTCAGTGAACGCGACGAGCATGCACGTGCAAACAGCGGATCTGCGTAAACAGCTGTGCAGTTGTACAAATCTACAATTGTTGACAGACAGCTTGGGCTACTTATAAGAATTATGGGAATTGTCAGCATGACAAATTTTAATTGGATGAACTTTTTTTTGTCTGGATGAACATTTTTTTGTCTTATGCCCTCCTCAGAAGTAAAAATTAATCAGATTTTCTATCTGTAACTTTCTGTATTTGTCTCAATATCTGTCTCTGTCTTCCTATCTGTCACTGTCTCTGCAATGTCATTCTCTTTTATGTTAACACACAAATGTCTTTAACTTATTTTAATTCATCAGGTTTTTAGTTATAAAAAAGTTTAACTTAATATTTTAGACTGATTGATGCAAGTTGAGATGACTAGAAAAGTAAAAAAAAAAATGTTTAGCCAAAAATGAAAATGGTCCCATTATTTACTCACCCTCAAGCAATCCTTGGTGTATATTACTCTTTTAGTCATGTAAACACAGTCATAGTAGTTTTAAATTTTATTTGGGCTCTTCCATGCTGTATAATAGTGTTGGGTAAGGGCTTTCATTTTGAAGCATCCAAAAGCACATACATCTGTCGTCAAACTAAACCATACACGTACATGTTTTTGTGACACAAATATTTAAAATTTTTAATTATAAACTCCAATCACTGACTTTTGACAGCGACTGAGTGCACATTATGCGCGATTAGGATTAGACAGGTCTCACTTTATCCAGTAACCACTTATCACATATTTGTTTAGCATAGAAGAAGATGAACAAGAAAACTGATTGGCTCACCATTACTTTATAACATTTTACAGTGTATTACATACAGTGTATTACAATGCTGCATACAATGTGTGAAAAAATTCTGTTACAAAAACACATTGATCTGCTTCATAAAACATGTTTGAGGACAAAATTGTGATAATAAAAGTCACTATCCAACATCTTTAAAAACACAGAAAAGCCAGGATAAAATTTGTAACTACTCAGACTGTGTTTGTCTGACAGGAAAAAAGTAACATACAGCAAGTTAAAAAAACAAAGTAGGTTTTCAAGCATGACATTATCTTCTGTCTGTCTCTCTATTTATCTATCTATTTTTCTCCCTGTCTATAGTATGTTCATTATATTCTCTGTTTATTCCTCTGTCAATCGCTCTATCTATCCATCTGTGAAATGCAGGCACAGTTATCCTGTTTCTCTTCTTACTGTTGTCTGCTCTCCTAACTTTCAGTAAGGATCTAATATAACACCTCGGTGCCCATCCTCCTCCAGTCTCAGAGGCCTGTCCTGCACTTGCTGTGCCATAAATCAAAACACTAAGCATAGCTTTGAAAGCTGAAATTAAACTCGGAATAACTGCTTTAAGTCAGCTATGTGCTTTTTCTTAGTATTTGGAGCACGAAGCAAACACCTATTTTTGCCCAGGAGGCACCCAGTACTGCCTATTGCCAATGCCGAATGTACATTGTGAGGTTATAAAGTGAGTGTGTTGTGCAGGCGAAGAAGTGCTTGCTGGGCTTCAGCTGGCAATGGCATCCCAACACTGCGCAACTGAGACCTGCTGAAAATTGATGGAATGAAAACATTATTATTCCCACAAATGCAACAAATTTAGCCAGATTACAGAGTTATCGGACTATGCACATGCCGTTTAGACTATTACACCACAAGTTTTTCTAAATCCTAGAAAGCCAGTGATGTTGTAGTGAGGAAACTGTCATGTAAAGGTTAAGAAGATCGTTTTGATAGGTCATGCCAGTGGACAGATGACACCCGTAAAGTGCTCCGATACTTCTGGAATGCCATAGAGCGGATCTGCCGTTAATTGAAGACTCAGCGTGGCGCTGCAGTGTCCGGGATGATGGGAAAGAGACAGGTGTGATGAGTCGGGATCCTGTCAGAGCAAGAACATACTCAGCACCTGCAGAGCCATCGAGAGGCCCGGGCACTGTTACAGCACGTCCTAGGACAAGCTGGCTGGCATAAGCAGGCAGACAGGTGTGTCTCTGCGGCTGAAAGGCAATGCAGAGGATGAATTAACTCTCCTTGCTCATAGGATTTCCCAGCGTTGCACAGCTCTGCTAGTCTCAGCGAAACCCTTCTTATGCTAGCAATGAAACGCCCGTCCCTCTTTTAGCACCCAGAAGCTGTGACTGTTTACATTCAATAAAAATGTATCACACTTCTATCTATATCTATCTATCTATCTATCTATCTATCTATCTATCTATCTATCTATCTATCTACCTACCTTCCTACCTACCTACCTACCTACCTACGCTGTAAAGGTAGAAACCATTGTCTTTATTAATTTTATGGTAATCTTCCATATTTCTTTCATTTCTAGTGTTTATTCGCCATCGTTTTGGAAAAATTGTAGTAATGTCAGCATAAAAAGTGACGTGTCGTGAAGGGAATTCTGGGAAAATCATATTATGCTTATTCACCAAATAAATATTAATCAGGTTGCAGATTTTAAATGTATCTTTTTTCACTGTTAAAATCACTGCCATTTTTATATTCTATCATCTATATATCAGCGCATGTCTGTCTGTCTGTTTGTCTCTCTGTCTATTTATCATTTCAGGTTATATATTTTAAATACAGTTGTCCATACACATTTCCCCACAGTCTAAAGACATGCATTGTAAGTGAATTGGATAAACTAAATTGGCTGTAGTGTATGAGTGTGTGTGTGTGTGTGTGTGTGTGTGTGTGTGTGTGTGTGTGTGTGTGTGTGTGTGAATGAGAGAGTGTGTGGGTGTTTTCCAACACTGAGGGTTCACAAGTTAGTTTACTCTCCGTGCTGGGTGGCAGCTGGAAGTGCAGCTGCCACATAAAACATGCTAAAGTAATTGGCGGTTCATTGCGCTGTGGTGACCCCTAAAAATCAGGGAATAAGCCAATGGAAAGTAAGTGAGTGAGGGTTTTAAATACAATTACATTTGCTGTAATTCAGGAAGAACACATTTTATTCAACAAAAAGATTAATTCACTAATACATTAAGCAGCAAAACTGATATGAATTCATTATATTAGAGGCTGTCTTCAAGGCTGTTAAAAAAAATAAGCTTTGCCATCGGGTATACAATTATTTATAATATAGAAAAAATAATAATTGTATTAATTATTTTTACCATTTACTTGAACTGTTGGTTTGTGCAACAATACTGATTCTAAATATTAAAAAAAAAATCTAAAGATTATTTTGTACATTATATTTAATATTATCTGCAGTCCACAAAAGACATTTCAAATGAAAATGGAATGTTTCCTGCACCCATTGAAATATAGCTGTTGTAACAGTCTGATGATTTTAATTGGAGCTCAAGACCAATATGTTATGCATTTCTCAGCCAGCACTGCACAACACTTGGAATCAAGGATGCTGCAATATAAAAATACTTATGTCAACAATGTTGGGGAAATTCATCACAAGTCTTTAGAACGTGACCCTGGATCCAGAGCAAGTGCCACTGGGCTCTACAGCCACCCACCAGGCAAGGTGACACTCCAGTATTTATATTGTTCTGCAGTAGAGGACAGTAAAGTCCTGGACTGGATGAGTGTCTCTTGGCCTTTTGCCATGATAAGATAGCCATCATGACTTTGTAAGAAGAGCAGTAAACTAAAAATACACAGTAAATTTACATGTAAATTACATGTAAATTTTTTTATTTTTCTATGAAGGGCAATTTATAACAGTGGTTTTAAAGGTTAGTGCGAAAAAAATTAATTAATTATTAATTTAATTAATAAATAATTGTTTGGACCATGAAAAAAATGCATTTGAAATCATACAAAAGTTTTTATGTGAGGAACTACACCTATTTCCGCTTTTGTGTGAAAGTTGGAGTTGCATCTTTTTTTTTCTTTGAATGAATTAAACATTTTTATTACTAAAGGAAAATGCTACTTGAAAAGTAAAACTGTAACGAAAGGTAAAACGGTACATGAAAATAAAAACCACACACATGTGTGATTCTCTTTACATTTCATCAGTCAAAACATTTTTATCTGCATTTTATTCCAGCCATAGCTGCATGTCTCTGTGAGATATATGCAGCTGCAGACCCGCTAAACCACACACGTTTCAGGCAATCTAGCACACACAATCTAGGCCAGGGGTGCTCAACCCTATTCCTGGCTTCAGGGTTGGAGCTGAAATCAGCTGGAAGGTCGATCGCCAGGAACAGGGTTGAGCACCCCTGATCTAGGCAAACCATATATGGTAACTAATTAACTCTTTAGGAGCATTATCGCAACCTACTGTATTTCACAAATATGATGATCGAGACCGCCGTGATACGATTGCCATTCATTAAACTGAGAACAGTTAAGGGTTCCCCATTTCAGTTATTATTTCATTATTATATCGTATCTCTGCAGTTTCTGAACTCAAATTATGTAAATAAAAATAATTGGTAAAACACTTCTGACTTTATTCACATATTCATAAACACAAAGAAAACATAACAGAATGTCTAATTGTAGGATTAAGTATAATAAAGTAATTTAGCATCTTAATATTGTCATACTTGGTTAAAATAGTTTTGTTGTAAAATATAAAAAAGTAATAAAAATGTGTCACATTAAAATAAATTACTCTAGTTAATAATTTAAAATGAATATAGTTATAAACTAGACTAATTAAGCAAGTAAATGCGATTAAATCGCTTGAGTAAAATATAGTGTTATATTGCTTTGGTGCATTTCTCACAACACTATTTACATTTGCATAACAGTTAATGCATTTCTCAAAACAATTAGTACAAACTGCAAAACCTAGTTGATAACCTGCAAAAGCGTGCCACTTGCTCGAAAGCAAGTATTCATATCAATGAAAGTGTCAGTGTCATCAAGATGAAAAGTCCTGACACCATTGTTTATGAACAAGATAATCAAATGGCTTTGTCATGTTTTTTTATTATGACACTTTACTCTCTACATTTATTCCAATGCAAAAAATAGTGATTTTGGTGACACTTCCTGAAAATGCTCAAGACAGCACTATACACTATTTGCACAGCCGTTTGAAAACTACAGTAAAGTTAGACATCACTGCATTTAGTGAGGTATCTGAGTACAAGACACTGAATATGTATGCTTCACATTTTTACTGCATACGTTCTTTGCAATTTTAATTTATTCACAGCATTGTGCAAAAGAATAAATACACCCTTATTTACAACAAACACAAACTTTATTTGGGTAGAGCTGTGCACAACTGTAAACAATATTACAGTACATATTGGAACTGAACCTACAACATACACAGGTCTGTAAATCGTTCATGAAATTGTTCAATTTAGAAGACATTTTCAGAAAAAAAGACACATTTTTTAAATAAAATTAGCTTGTCAGTTTTGACAACTAGTTCAACATTTGTGTATGTAATGACTCAAGTAATGAAATAAGGACAATTAGTTTTATTTGGAATGACTTTTCAGCATTCACAAGTTTAGTTAATTTTGACTGACATGACATAAGCAAATGAGAATGTTACAAACAGCAGAGAGTTGTATGAAAGCAATTGATGCATGTCCAAAAGCATCTGCAGTTTGTTGGAAGGAATGAGAAAGTGCTACTATGATGTGCACAAATGACCAATTGCTTTGAGAAATGCATTAACTGTTGTGCAAATGTAAATAGTGTTGTGAGAAATGCACCAAAGTGACTGAGAAAAACTGTAAATGTAAAAAGATTTTTATTACATATAAAGATGTATTATTGCCTATAAATAATAACTTGCTATTATTTTCTTTATTAAATGAATACATTATATAAATTAAAACGGTCCAGCTTAGATCGTTTAGCAAGGCCAGCAATCAAGTATCTGCTATTGACTCTGTCAGATAAATAATGACTGATCATCTATGATGACTGATTGAAAACTGATCAGTCTATTATATTGAACGGCGATCGGAAACAACGCTCCCCATTCGCCCTTCTCCATCACAATATTTATGAAACAGTAAACACTATTGTCTATTGTATATTGTGTACAATATTTATTAACAATATATATAAAAAATATATATATTATTGGTCTCTGTTGATGTTATGATTTTCCTTGAATGTCTTAAGTATGGTTTTATGACTTCTCTGAGTCGTGTTTGTAGACTTTCTGTGCAAGAGCACCTTCTAATGTTGAGTATGAATGAAAGGTGAAAGTTTATTATTGGGCTTTTATTTGGAGAAAAATGAGTTGTGCTTAGTTTTAGTCAGGTCATCCTCATGGAAGCAGCATCATGCAACTGTCCAGCATGTCCTTATCTGAACTTAAAAAAGGGCTAGAATTTCTATCTGCAGTTCTGACCGTGGCACAGCCATAATGCGCATGCTCACATGAGCCATAATGGCCATAATGCTCCCATGGGGAAGCAAGTTCGTATTCAACCTATTTCATTTTTTCACACTAGATAGTGCTCCAGAATACAGTGTGAGTCAGAAGCACACTAACTATAATCGGGTTCTGAGGTTACTCGATTCATGGAAGAGAAGTTCATTAATTTTCTATTTACGGCAGGTTTGTTTTTCAGACTAACTATTGGCCACCACAAGAATAAGTATTTTATTACATGCAGTTGAGACTGTGCATCTCTTCTCCTCCAATGGCCTGCATTTGCGTTAGATGAAGCTAATGGTGTTAGCAGCAGGCAGGCCTCTTTATGTCCCTCTGCCCTGCCCACAGAGGAATCTTGATGCGTTTGATATTCTCCTAACAGCTGCCAGAGACAGAACAGGGAATGCTGGGATTGCTATGTACAGCTGAAATGTCAGGAGGCCTCCTGTACAGCGGGTGTTATTTATAAGGCTTAAAGGAAAGGGGAGAAGATCTGCTGGGTGTCAGAGCTTAGTTACGCAAAGAGATCAGCTTCGTTACCTTGTTTTTTTTCTTCTTCTTGAAAAGTTCAGTGGTTTATTTGTGCATATAAAATGTAAACTTGGCACAGATTAATACAGCTGTCTGTCAGTAGAACCGATGTGTGAATTTCTGGAAAGATAGAGCCATTGGATAATTAATAAACACAGACACTAGATGTCAGTGTACCTTTTTGGTTTTCTATTTGTTTTGGAGTTCGCACAAGAATTGTGGATTGTAGACTAGGACTGTTTACTTGATTTTCAGAGATGAGGGAAATATATACAAAGTTTTTTATCATGCTTACCATCCGTAAAGTGAACATTTATTCACTAATTTGTGATTGAATATTTTATCGTATAATTTGTCATATTATAAAGTATGTATTAATTTTGTGAAGAAAAGTACATAGTTTTGAGTGTGTAAGCTTTGTGACATATTACTTCCTCATTACTGGACCATTCTGTTGCTTAGTTGTATGGCCTATCAGTCATCTTGTCACATCATCCACATTCCTTCCATAATTAATTAATTTATTGGAAATGCAGTAGCACATTAATCTGCCATTCGCCTGTCTTTCATGCACAGAAATCTCCTCAGGTGTTTGGATAATTATGCATTCAGAAAATATTGACCAAACACGTCTTAATAAAAGTTTGTGTTCTTGCAGATGAAATATAATGCAGAAAATGTTAAATGAATATGTTTTATTAGGATAGATATTAATTAACAATCATTCAAAAATCTTTACCTAAGTCTCACGACCATCAGTTTTGCACATATGCCATGTTTGTAGTTTGACAATTTGTATACCCTTGTTTGTAGTTCTGATTGAATTGGACAATGCATTATGTATGCAAAGCCCTGCACTTTTTACTGGACATAGTAGAACATTCATGTAAGTTTGGAATACTCATTTCATCATACTATGATTTGGGACAGACTCTGTTTTTGAACTATTTAGGAAGGATAGTATGCAAATTTGAATGCAGCATTAGTGTGTAGGGTGGAATTGTAGCCCTGTTTGTTAAATCTGTGTCTTTTGGGGGTTCAGTGTACAATTATTTAAAGACAATTAGAATTGTTTAAAATAAGTTTTTAATTTATCTCTCAACAGTAAAGAACTAAGATTTTGACTTATTTTTAAAAGCCTTGTGGATCTTTTAAATATTGTAATTGACAGCCTTGCAGTCAAAAAGGTTGATTTGAAATGGTTTACAGCATTGGTATCCAGTCCTGTTCCTGGGTGACGACTGTCCTGCATATTTAAGCCCACCTGAACCCTAATAAAGCTAATCAAGGTCTTGTTAGGCATACTAGAAACATATTGCAGGTGTGATGGAGCAAGTTGGAGATGAACTCTGCAGGACAGAGGCCCTCCAAATCAGTTTAGACACCCCTAATGCCAAAGTTATTTGGATGTATACCTCCTGCCAAATTCTGAATAAAGTTCAAATGGAGAACCTATGACATTTGAAGCCAGTTAATTTATAGAGCCACAATCTATTTTGTATTTACCTGGAGCAGGAATTCTCAACTCTGGCCATAAGAGACCACCGTCCTGCAGAGTTTAGCTCCAACTCTAATCAAACACACTTGAATAATTTAACCAAGGTCTTCAAGATTGCTAGGACGTTCCAGCCAGGTAAGTTTGATCAAAGATTGAGTTAAACTGAAAGAAAGTGGATATTGAGGGCTAAAGTTGAGAGCCCCTGATTTAGAGTTTATGATTCAGTGGAGAACGGTGAAGTGACTCATCGGTGCTTTCATTCTCCCTGAATAGTGGGCTTTGTCTACCTCAAGTGTGAAGTTCGAATGTCAGTTGCTTTGAAGCTTTCTAAAGCAGAGAGGAAGCTCTGTGCACTCCAAACATTATGCTGCAGGTACAGTGCCCTGAAACATTTTAGACTTGTCCTATTACTCCACTCCCCAAGTGCACCCCATGAACCCTCGGGAGCTGTATATTGCAGAGATCTGGCTCACTGAGCTATCTACCCTCTCTCTCTGCCTTCCTCTGCACGTAAACAAAGTCTTGATCGAGCAATTTGCACATCATCTGTGCTCTGGCTAACTTTAGTCTTTCTGTTTGGGGCTGGGAGGGGGCTTCCATTCCCATAATACAACTTGCTCACCCATACAGACATTTGACACAGCCTATCCCCCTCCCCTCTGTATCTGTGTGTTCAGCCCCCTGCTCAACAGGACAGCACGGGTACAGAGAGATAGAGGGGACTGGTCTGGGAGGCAGACCCCGGAGCGGCTCATGTTTCGCAGGGCTGCGAACCCGTTGACTATGGACTTGAGTTGAGATTTTGTGTTTTGTAGTTTCGAAAGGCAATCAGGAGGCTGGCGGCCTGGCCTCTCTGGTACAATGCTCCTGGATTCCAGCCGGCACAGTACCAGGCACGATTCTAGGAATTGCATTTTGTGCCAAGACACATCCACCTTGCATCCCTGGACAAACCCTGGCAAATGAGAGTTTTGAAGTGAGCGGACCGCTGGGAGAACAAGTGTACGAGGAACACTGGCCAGCACGGAGTTCTCTGCAAGCTCCTGAACGGAGGCTGATCCACCTTGACGGACGTCTCTGAGGACATACTGTGGGAGTAGCTTGTGCATTTTGCTGTTGTATTTTTTTTTGTGGGCTTCTTCTCATTTCTCACTTTTTGAGTCTTTTGACATTGCAAATATGATGATCAAGGAGGCCTCGTTAAGGGAAGATCCTGACTTGCGGGGTGAACTGGCCTTTTTGGCCCGAGGATGTGACTTTGTCCTTCCATCACGTTTCAAGAAAAGGCTCAAGTCTTTCCAGCAAGCCCAGGTCAGTAGCCAACCTTTGTAGTTCTCCAAAGAATACCATGGCTAACTCTCACATGCCAGACAAGACAAACTATTCACAGGCAGATACCAACGTGTTTATTAATAGGACAGTGGAAGGGGGTGAGATAGAGATAGAGGAATACAGTGTCCAAGTGTTGCGTACTGGAACTTTTGCATGGGAAGGGGGAGGGAGTGGACAGGACGGGCCAGGCTAGGCTTGAGCCACAGCTGCTCTCTTCAATACATTCATGTGGGCCTGTCCTGCTTGCTGTTTTCATCTTCAAAATTTTTGTCACACTTCAACAGCTCTGTTTCTGTTTGATTGACAGTAAGACTGTGCTGTTCAGAAATAAGCTGCCTTAGGTGTACACTGTGAATCTATAGTTTTGCCCAGAGACCCGAATAAGAACAGTATGTCAAGACTATGTATAGAATGTTTTGGACATTTCCACAGCTTGTCATTAGAAGTTTAACCTTGGTGCCACAAGGTCTTGTCAGAAAAGTATGAAGTAAACGGACATCAGCTGTCAGTGTTGGGCCTATGAATTAGACTGTACGCATGCAGTGTTTTGGAGCACCATGCAACATGTGCCAATCATATATCCAGTCTACAGAGAGTTCAGCCTGAATCACTCTACCAATAGTTAAATAATAAATATGTCCTAAAGCAAAAGTAAATGAACCCCAGCAATTATGTCTTGACATTTTAGTGGGGACAGGAAAGTAAAGTGGAAAATATCTGTCTTATTTTTGTTAAGAAGTTCCTGTCATCACATTGACAGGAAAGTTGATAAGGCCCTGCTGTGACTTTACTGATAATCCAACTATGACTATGTTAGAAGACTGAAAGACATCATCATGCACGTCAAGTACCTGGAGAAAATTTCACACAAAGTTCTCCAAAAGATCACTAGCGATTATGTTTCCATTTAAGAATCTTTAGCGTAATGGTAGACTTTAAAGTCATCATTTATTTGTAATCTTGCTAACATTTATATTTGGAATTGCATGATATAGTCTAGGAATCCAAAAAGCTTGGAAAAGTCTTATGAGCAGATCTGCACTAAATATAAAAACATATGCATCTTAGAAGTCTCCTTAATATCGGTTGAAGTCATTTTAAATTTTTATCCATTCTATCTTGCAAAGTTCAACAGGGTATACTGTATATGGCCAATAGGAAATTAAAGCTAGCATTTAGTTAGCTTTGTTTGTATAGTAAGAACACCTAAATATCTTATTGCTGGGTGATTTGCAGTACCTTTTTCCACATCCTCCATTTGCTTCAGTCACATCCTCAGCTGAACTATTTGAGATAAGTTTTGGAAAGTCACTTTTATTTTTCTCTTCCTTTCAGCTCAATGTTTTTAAAGCCTTGTGAAAGGCCTAAAAGTTGTTGCCCGCATTGATGTCCTGTTTCTTTCTGCTATCGTCTCTATGTATTTCAATAGATCCAACCTGAGAAGAAACCTGGAACTCCTCCTCCAACACTATCACCTGCACCGTCCTCGCCAACCCCACGGTCACCCAGCCCTCCTCCAGCCAAAGTAGTGGCCACACCACCACCCTCCTCCATAAACATTCCACGCTTCTACTTCCCCAAAGGCCTTCCAAACTGTGCAGCCAACTACGACGAGGCCATTGCCAAAATCGAGACAGCCTTCACAGAGTTTGAAGAGGAGAAAGCTGACATTTATGAAATGGGGAAAATAGCAAAGGTGCATGCAAATTGTGAATAGTTTTGCTTCAAATTAGATTTATAATATTGGAGCTTCTCTCTATAGTCCTGGATTGACAGCAATAAACATGCAAGCTGACACTTGTTTTGCAAAGTCCTTGCTTGGAGATTTGCATTGCCGTTTTGTATTGGCATGGCACAATGATGGATGCCAGCTCATAACATTGTGTTTTATTTTCACAGATTTTAAATAATATATAAACAATAGAATATAATGAGGAAGCTTCAACAGAATAATCCATTCTGACATGTACACCGAGATATTTAGATTTTTGAATATCTTATCGTGTGAAATGTGATATCAGCTGCTTTATTTTATTTCTGTGAAGAAAAACAAAGATTGTGTGTGTGCATGTGTGCGTGTATGCGTGTGTACGTGTGTGTGTGTGCGTGTGTGTGCGTGTGTGTGTGTGTGTGTGTGTGTGTGTGTGTGTGTGGCTTTATGTACAAGGGCTATTTAAAATATTACGAAAACATCAAACTCATGCATATTTTTTTGACAGGCATGCGGGTGTCCCCTCTATTGGAAATCACCAATGTTTATTTGCGCTGGTGGAGAGAGGACAGGTTTCGTGTCTGTTCACTCATTCATCGCAACATGGAGAAAGTAAGTGTCAGTGCATATCACTTTTCTTGAACAAAGTGCTTTATAAATCTTGTGTGGCACTAGATTCAGGTTTCTGCCTTCATTTTGTTTGTAACAGGTTATTGCACAGCTGCTATGATGATGCATCCAAGTTTGTTTACTTGTTGGCCAAACCAGGCTGCACTTACCTGGAACAAGAAGATTTTATCCCTCTGTTACAGGTTGGAACATTGTACTTTAAGAGTATTGTTTTGTTTTTAATGTCAATGCCTTTTGCTACCTTTATCCCTTAAGTTAAATGAAGTGCAAATGCAATTGTGCTTTGAAAATGGATAAATTGTGTGTCTTAGTGAAATAAGATGTGAAATAAGATGATCACAGTGAATCAACACAGCAGAAAAACAACTAATTGAAGATAGAAAAAATATTGTTGTATTATATCATATTACATTATATTATATTATATTATATTATATTATATTATATTATATTATATTATATTGTATTTATTATATTATATTATATTATATTATATTGTATTTATTATATAATATAATATTATATTATATTATATTATATTATATTATATTATATTATATTA
>CAIGQZ010001336.1:25875108-25889931 GCA_903798205.1 Danio tinwini | reverse complement strand
ATTCATGCTTTTCATCCTCAGTGTACAGAGACAATTTATGTATTTATTTAATTTCACCTGTAATCATATAGAGAGAGCAATAAATCACTGTTTATTTGACTTGACCATAGTTAAAGACATAGTTCTCCTCAAAATGAAAATTTAGTCATCATCAAGCCATATAAGATGTCTGTGACTTTTGTTTTTCTTCACCAAGCAGGCACAGGACATCAACATGATGTCAGATTGATGTTGTACCCCAACGTCATGGGGACGTTGATGTCAGAACCCAACGTCAAGCCGATGTCTATGTCCAACGTAGAACCTAAAATTAACCAAATATCAACGTCTAATGATGTTACAGCTTGACATTGTGTGGATGTTACCACTATGACGTCTATTAGACGTTGGATTTTGGTTGTCATACCTGAAGAATCAATGTCAGTATTTGACATCAATATGACGTTGGTTTAAGATGTTGGCTCAACGTTGGATTTTGGTCATTTTTCAACACAATCTAAAATCAACAAAATATCAACGTCGTAATGTTGTCCTTAGACGCTGGCTAGACATTAAATTTTGGTCACCAGACATTACAACCTAAATCTAACCTAATGTTAACATCTTTTGATGTTGTGTGCCGGCTGGGCAGTGTAGAACATTTAAAGTTTTTTTACTTGAATAAAGGTTATTGGTGATTCACGTAATCCATCTTTTTTCACTTCATAAGACACCAAGTGTATCAGCAAGAGCCATGGGTATTCATTTTTATTTTGCCTATACATTTTTTTAAATCTCCTGTTAGCCATGTATTTTTTTGAATCACCAAGGAAAAATCTTCTTTAATGTTCTACAGCTGAAAAAGAAAAGCTATTTCTTTTTTAATGATCTTAGTAAATTAACAGCAAATCTTTATTTCTGGGTGAACTATCCCTTTAACCCCTTGGTTGACCAGTTAATCAAGCCACTTAAATTCAATCCATATGGATTTGAGCTCTCTCTCGTTTCACGTTCAACATGAAACATATAACAAATTGTAATTGCAAAATACTGGCCTTTCATTGGTCAGTCAGACTGGTAGTCCTGCTCCCAATCTCACGCCATTGGATTAAAAGCACCACAAAGCTACAATGTTTACATGAAATTCAATCTATGCTTGCTTATAGTTCTCTGCACGTTAAGCCGGGATCGGAGAAGTGTCTTTCAGTGTGCTCGATGGCCAAACCTCCCTCCACTCCATCACACTCTTTGGTTTATGTAATTAGTGTAATATATTTATATATGTGAAGTGGTTTTGTTTGTTTTTGTTTGGCCAGCCATTTTCATGGGTTTACCAGTAGCTTTTTTCTTGTACTGTAGTGTAGCTCTTTTTTTTTGTGACATTTAGGACATTTATTTTATATAGCCACTGTAAATGTCTTTGTATTTTATTTTGCCATGCGATTAACTCTGCCACTGAGTGGTAGAGGACATTTAAATTATGATATATCTATAACTGCCAGTGTTATAGTGTGCATTAAGCTGACTGGGCAGGGGCTCTATAAAGAAATTCATTATGAATTCACTGACCGGAGACAATCAAATGGACATGTTTCTGCGATTAATGACATGCAAGTAGCACTTCTTAGAAAAAAAGAGAAACAAACAGAGCAATAGAACTGCTGTAGTGTGTTACACTTTTATCAGGACTATTAGATGAAAACAAGCTGAAACTAAACTTGACTAATGCTACAATCCTGGTTCATCATTTTTATCACTAGCACATTGAGCGCTATGCAAAAATGATCTTCTGGACAGCTCAGCTATTGGCAGCTACAGAAGCTGTAAACAACACAAACTTGTTAGTGTGCTACTTATTTTCTCCTTTTTATCTTTTTTTGAGTTTTATATCTTTCAATGTTTTTCTTTTAGAACTGATATGTCTTGCTTGCAGACGGTGAAAGATGAGACTTACGATCTCTTAAGTGCTCAGATGAGATGGATCTGGTGTTCGCATGATTTTTTTTTTCTTTTGGAAGATTATGAAAATAAAAAATGTTATATAATATAATACAGTGACTACAAGCTGTTTATTTGTAACTATGATATGATGGAGAAAAAGCATGCATGTGCCAAAGCCTTAACCCCTTTAGACCCGAATTATGATCCAAGTTTCTAAAAAACATAAAAGTATGTTTTCACAGTTCTTAGGGCTCCTTTAGACAAAATCAGGAAAAAATCCTGATCTAAAGCTTGCGATGTTACAAAAGATTTTAAACTTTAATTAGTAAGTGCAATCCCTCTTTTTTACATACAATCTATGAAATATTGGCAAACAAATCAATGAATTTGAATCAAAACATTGTAAATGTGGCTTATCTTAAAAACATTTTAAATGTGGTGATGTCATGCTGCTTTTCAGTGTATTGGATTTTTTTTATTACAACGTGCCGAGGCGTATACCACCATTTGATTGGATGACAATTGTCCACTCTTATGGACTGCAGGCTTTACAATAGATGAAATGCTCAGGAAACACAAAAAAACATATGGATATGTGATGTCCATTGTAATGGACACAGGGTCTGAAGGGGTTAATTAAAGAAAAGTTTACCCAAAAAATCTGAATGATCCTCAAGTAGAAAATGATTTACTCATCCTACACAATCTGAGTTGTTTTAAAGGGGACCTATTATGCAAAAATTGCTTTTATAAGGGGTTTAAACATAGTTGTATGGCAACAGTGTGTGAATATAACCAACTTTTAATGGTAAAAATGTAATAATTAGATTTGTTATAATCACACTTCTCCGGCAGTTAGTCAGATTAGTCTGCACAAACATTTTGTTTGACATTCTCTTTTCACACATGTCATCATTGGGGGAAATTCCCGCCCATTAGTCACCATATTTCCTTGTTATTCTGAAGAGACTAAAAGGCGTTCAAATTTGGAATTATAGGATGCACAAATGAACACTCTGAGACACTTTTTATTTTTTATATTTTCAGTTTGTTAAAGAGATAAACTTAGTCCAGTTTTGACTTGTTTGTAGCTCCGCCATCTTTTGAAAAGAACACAATCTCATTTGAATTTAAAGCGACATTCACCAAAACACCATGATTTGCAGGTGACACTATAATGTCAGTGAGAACCGTCTTTCGGCTGAGACATTAAACCGAGATCCTAACTCTCTGTGGTCATTAAAAATCCCATCAAAATTACATCCCAATTATCACCATCCACTAAATTGTCTCTCCACTTCTGGTGTGTGGTGAGCGCATTGGCGTTGTTGTCTTGTGGCTGCTGCCGCATCATCCAAAAGGATGCTGCACACTGGTGGTGGTGTGGAGAGACCCCCCTTGTGAAGCACTTAGGGTGTATGGCCATACACAATAAACACACTATATAAATACACATTACATTACATTACATTACCACAATTTGTGTCAAAGCTTAAAAGGGGCAGATTCAAAGAGTTATGAAAAATTATTTGTGGCATATTTTGAGCTGTAATTCAGACACACACACACACACACACACACACACACACACACACACACACACACTCCAGGGACACCAGAGACTTATTTTGCATCATGTAAAAATGAGCATAGCAGGTCCACTTTTAAATAAACATTTGGTTAAAATAATATCCACAATTGTGCTTCTAGAAAAAGTCACATTTACATAAACACACTCCTGAACCTTGTGGAAAGCTTTCCCAGACGAGTTGATGATGTGTAGCTGCAACGTGTGGGCCAACTCCATATTAAACCCCACAGATTAAGATTTGTATGTCATTAGAGTTGATGTGCAATTAAAGGCAGATGTACAATTGTAGACTAGTCCGTGATTAACTGAGTTTGACAGCACATTCTAAATATAAAGGATGAACATCCTGTCAAGAACATGATCATGAATGTTCCTTTGAGCAATCAAAGTGGGCTCTATCATCATATATTCAAATCATGCACATTATACGTTTTGTGTTTTGATATGTGCTATGTGTGCTATATGATGCTAAATCTGGTCACACTTTACAGTAAGGCTTCATTAACGTATTTAATAACGTAAACTAATTATGAACATTACGTGTACAGCAGCATTTATTAATCATTGTTCAACATTTACTAATGAATTATTAACATCAAAATTCATACTCGTTAACATTAGTTAATGCACCATGAGTTAACATGAACAAACAATGAATAACTTTATTTTCATTAGCTAAAGTTAAGTAACGAACAAGTACTGTAATAAATGTGTTCATTGTTACCCTAAGTGTTACCCTATAAATCCATATGAAAAACCTTTAATTAATATCAATTTGAGTCTTCATCTCTTACATCTCTACAGTTCTCTTCTCACACATTTTGATGAAACCGTCCCACCAGACAGTTCCGTTCTCCAGCTGCCCATTGGAAATCCATTTTAAGACATGCGATTCTCTCAGATGGAAGCGGACAGATTCCCTTGCAAAACCGAAAATGCTGCCGTTAAATAACAAAAAGTCAAATAATCCCTCTCTGGCTGTGGACATGAAAAGACTAATGTGTATCTAATGTGTCTTGAGCATATGCCTTCTGGCGAATTCCTATAATCTGATGTAGTGGAGTCTCGGAGAATAAATACTAAGCAGCGTTTCAGAATGATTTCAGAAGTCTGGGCAGGAACTCAAGCACTGAACTCCTTTAAATCCAGACCATCCTGAAGCTGTCCTCTGACTTTTTTGTTTTTCTGTTATTTTGGAGATGAATGTCTTCAGTTTTTTTTTTATTATGTCTGCAAAATGCTCCTCCAGGTGTCCATATAGCAATAAAAGAAAGTATAGGTTTGTCTTGTCGTTGACGAGCTACAGTAGGAAATATGTTATCTGATCAATTTTTGTCTTTCTTTTGTCTTTCCGTCCACCTCCTTTCTGGCAGACATGAAGAGATTTCATGACCCTGGTGTAAATTCAGAGTAGAAACACATGTCCTAAATGTTGATGGGAATGCTGTCAGTTCAACTCAATGTGAACAGCAATAGGCTTTCTGTATTGGCCAACCCAACCTCACGAGAAAATAAGTATTTGACTAGGTGCAATTTTGGATAAAATTGTAAACTGAGTCATAGAGAAAGAAATACACCAATAAAATGAAGTTAATAAAAATTCTGCAAAATGGCAAGCTTTTTTCTTAATTATTTTATTGAACTTTTATTATATTCATAATAATAACAATACAATAATAAAAACACATGAATAGAATTGAGGCAAACTAAACAATACAAGGAAACAGTTTTAACAGTTTTAATAACTAATTTCTAATAACTGACTTTTTTTTTTCTTTGACATGAAAAAAAGAAAATATTTCTTTAGGGGGGCACTAATTTTGACCTTAAAATGTTTTATTATTTATTTATTTATAGAAAAAAACATTATAGGAAATACTGTGAAAAATTACTTTCTCTGTTAAACATAATTTGGGAAAATTTGGAAAAGAAAAAAGAAATCACAGGAGGGCTAATCATTTTTACTTCAACTGTATATTGACCTGTAAAGGAAAAGGAGATAAAACATTTTTTAATTATTTCTGTTTATTTCTTCCTCTCCCTTCCTCCTCCTCTATCTCTGCAACTCGACCACTTGAAAGATTTGAAACACAAATATGTACTTATTTTTTTTATATATATTTTATTGAAATTAGGTTGTAATATGTGTCAAGTTTGATCTGTTTTGCTGCTATTAGTGTAATTAACATATCTTTTTTAGTCTTACCGACCAAGACGGTAAGTTAACATAATTTGGGTTAATGAAAAATTAAGACATATACAGATATAACCTTGAAAATCAAATCAGTTTCTCTAGATATTCTGAATTTGTAGGGTACTGTATGGGTTTGAGAGCTTTTTTATATATATTTATATAATCTATAAAGATCTGACAACATTTCTTCCAATTTTCAGAAGAAATCTCATTTGGAGTCTCAAAGGTAATAAGAATACATCATTTTTATTTGTTGTGATTAAAAATAGTTTTTGGCAAAAAAAAAAGTTATTATTATTATATTATATTATATTATATTATATTATATTATATTATATTATATTATATTATATTATATTATATTTATTTATTTATTTATTATTTTTTTATTTTACCAGAGAGATGTTTAATATGACAGACAATTAAATTATGCTATTTATACATTTATTGATTTCATATACATTTGTTCTCACTTGACAAAAACATTTGCAAGAAACAGTAATAATTTTATGAAAAATTAAATAAATTAAATATTTTTTTATAAACTTTATTTAGGGAACACATGTGAATAGCATTCAGTGAATGCAAATGTGCAATTTTGCCTTTTTAATAACTTTTTTTGAAGATTTGTTTTGTTTGCTTTATGTTCGCATAAAAGTCTACCAGTAGCTTAATAAAATTCTAATTTAACCCCTGAAGGCATATGGTCTGTTTTGAGAATGTTTTTGGTGTTTTTTTCTGTAACTTTGATAATCTCAGGATCATTGCTGTCTATAGAGGATGAGCAAGCTCTCAGATTTCATCTAAAATATCTTTATTTGTATTCCCAAGATGAAAGAAGGTCAACATGAGGGTGAGCAATTTAAAAAAATTCATTTCTTTAATTAAATAAAAAAAATTATTTAATTATTTAAATATGTTGGTAACACTTTACAATAACAGTACATGAAGAATAATGTATTATTATGTAAACTAAATATTACTTTATTATGAACTAATGAGGAGTTAATGCATGCGCTAATCATGAACCTTAACTACAACAGAAACCACAGCCAAAGTCACAAGATTTCATGTGTGAATAACACTACCTTATTTACTTGTTAGTACATGTTGTTAATTGATGTATTAAATAGCATTTAAGTTTAAGCTAAATGAAACCAACATGAACTCATGAGCTGTTAGTGTATATTATTTCATGACTTTACTTGGAGGGGCACATCACCATTAACTCATATGTAACTCCTCATTAAATTCTGTGTTTAAACTGTTTATGCTGATGTTGACAGAACACTTTTCGGTCACACTTTATTTTGATGGTCTGTTTGTTGAATTTAAGATACATTGCCAACTAATTCTGATTAGATTATAAGTATCCTGTTAGGTTGGGGTTAGGGTCAGGATTAGTGTAAGTTGACATGTACTTGCAAAGTTTCTTATAGTCAGTTAAATGTCTGTTGAAGGAGCAATATGAACAGATATTAAGCAGACAGTCTACTAATACTCAAATGGACCATCAAAATAAAGTGTTACCCACTTTTCTATAGACCATTTCAATGTGGTCATGTCATTGGCTCATGTTTCATAACTGTAACAGGTGGCAATTCAATCATAACTTCATGTTAAAACAGATTTCATAGCATTATTTATCAATATGTGGCTCTTTTTGGACTCTCGGAAGCTATAGAAATAAAAATGTAAAACAGGAAATACGTTGGGACCATTGTTTTTGTTTACATCCCTCGAAATGGTCTATTGTTAATTAGTGTATACACACTAGACGGACGTGCATAAGGAGTTCATGAGTAGTTAAGAATGGGTTAATGATAATGCGCCCCTCCAAGTAAAGTCATGATATAATTATACATTAACATATCATAAGTTCATGATGGTTAAATTAAGTATAAACTAATGTGGTAATTAATACATTAATTAACCAAAAATTATGTACTACCAAGTAATTAAGGTAGCCGTTACTCATACATAAACTCATGTGACTCATGCACATGCATTAACTCATTATTAGTTCATAATAATGTAATGTTTAGTTTACATATTAACACATCAATACTCTTGTACTGTTATTGTAAAGTGTTACTAATATTATTATATATATTATATATTATTATATATTATATATACAGAGTATAAATGTCTGAAAACTATTTGTTATTTGATCCAAAAGAAAATGGTCTTAAATGACAACATTGTGTTTGAAGTTCTTCTGTCAAGTATTTAGCACAAATACAAAAGACCCCTCTTAGTTTTGCATATAAAATAATATTAAGTCACCTATTTTCTTGTGTTCAACTTTTGATCTCTACAGACTCTGAAAAGGACAGAGAAAAAGATGGATGTGCGCTCCCCACCCAGTGCATGCGCTTTGATGAGAGGATCAATGCACACACAGACACAGCTCTTCCTGTTGCAGACGGACACCTTTGACACCAGGCAACGTCAATAGCAGGGAACACCCTATCCTGTATCAGCCAGAAGCTGTCTGTGATTAAGAGAAGTGCATATCCGCTGGAAGATGATTGCTGCCCTTATTTACTCCAAATATCTACATCTCCAGGATATCCCCGCCGTCAGCCTCCAGGACAGCAGCAGTACAGGCCACTTCACACTGACACACAACACATGGACTCTCGCTATCATGGTCTGCTGTATGACATTGCCTCGTAAATAATAGATTTTTCTGCTGCACTTATTTTAAGTGTGTTTGACCTCATTCTCTGCTTTACAAAGTTGGCTCTTTGATTTGTGTGATTTCAAATTAGCATTCAAGTGTGAAGCAAATGCATTAAGTGTTAAATTGATTTACATTCAGAGAAATTAAAAAAATACTTTTGTAGAATACAAAAAAAAATAAAATTTCCTTCCAGATTTGTAATATTTTTACTGACTGAGTATAGAATGGGAGAATGGAAATCTACTGTATGACACAGCAAGTTGTGTTCTGACATGTTTTCGGACAGGCTCAGAAGCGCACAATGTAAACCATTGCAAATCACCACAGAAAAAGCTGTTACCTGTTTTAAAGTGATACTTTTTGGAAAAACCTCTTACAAATATTCAGAATAATGTGTAGATATCGGCTCTTTGTGTATCTGTATGGACGGCTTTCCCGCTGTTACCAGTTTGTCCGGTATTTCGACATGTACGTTGGTGGACTTGAGACGCAGAGCGGAATTGACCGTGACAATGGGGTTATTTTTAAAAAATTAAATGAACAAGTAAATAACAGGGTGAGAATGTGATCAAATCTGAAAACGTGGTAAAATTCAGGGGGCTTTTCTTTTTCTGGATTGCTTGGCCGGCAAGATGTTTATGGCCGCACACGTACCATCCGGAGAGCCATGTCTGAACACCCGCTGGAGGACCCAACGGCAAATTCGCATTAGAATACCCCGAAACACGGAGTCTCTCATCCGGACAACCGTGTCTGAATGCCCGCTGGAGGACCCAACACCAAATTCGCACTAGAACACCTTGGTACGTGGAGAGCTGCATCTGAATGCCCGCTGGTGGACAGATTTCTATATTTTACACAACAAAGCAAATAAAGACAAATGGAAATGAATAACTCAGTTTTTTTTTTATTAAGAAATTATATTGCCAAAGACATGCGGCAACCCCTCTTCACTTTCAGCCTGGTCTGCTGGCAGCAATTTGCCAATGGCTGGCCCGAAGCCGTTGGAACCTGCGGGTCATATCAGACAGGGCCAACTTCACCGAAATGACTTCGGCCGTCAAAGCCTCTTTCTGAGCCCGAGCCGGATTGCCAGGCACCTCATGACGTCTTCGGGCTCTTCTTTATCTGACAACCGGCAAACCACTGCCATCGTTTCCTGCTAGTGGGTGAACAATCCAACGCTTTTTGAATTCTGCTTCACAAGGATAGGAAGAGCAAACATCGAAGGATCAAAAAGCGACGTCAATATGAAACCTTGGCCGCCACAAGCCAGTTATCCCTGTGGTAACTTTTCTGACACCTACTACTTAAAACCCCCAAAAGGGTCATGTGGCCCTGCTTTCACGGTCTGTACTCATACTGAAAATCAAGTTCAAGCAAGCTTTTGCCCTTCTGCTTCACAGGAGGTTTCTGTCCTTCCTGAGCTTGCTTTACGACACCTGGCTTATTGTTTGACAGGTGTACCTCCCCAGTTAAACTTCCCACCTGACGCTGTCCCCGGGGCTGCGTGACTTGGTCCATGGCCGGGGGTACCCCCCACACGCTGCCCTGGGACGTGTTGTGGGGGGCCAATTTTCTGGCTTTTAAGAGAGCCCATCTCTCATGCTACTGGAACATAGTGATCGGCTACTGCATGTCCCGACTATCTCTACTGGTGGAGACTTGTGCATACTCACCTTGCCCATAGTCGGCATTAGTAAATAGTGGGATTCCCTCTTTCCTTCCGTGTCCTTCTCTTGTCCCTTGGTTCCGTCCCCACCTGCTGACAGGATCGGCGTGGTCCACCTCCTCCACCTCGTCGACCTGCTTGGAGAACTGAGACAAAGCAGCATAGAGTTAGAGGTGTTTTAATGGACGACCGGGGCCTTTACCTCATCCGTGTCTCTGATGCTTCTCGGCAACCAGGGGGAGGAAGATCCTGAATGCAATGTCTGGCAAAGTGGCAACTTCTCCATTAAGGCTCTAAAAGCTCCCCAAGGCCTCCAGATCGGCCGGGTTGAGTAGAAAGCCCTCAAGATGTCGATTGAGTAAAGGAGCATCTTTCAAAAGCCTCGAGAAGATCCTCATCCTCTCCCTGCCCATTCCCATAGCGACCAGTACCTTCTTGTTGCTGGCAAGCCAGTGTCCACACGCACCCAATCTTCATTGGAATTCAAGGGTGGGGTACACGCAAGTGCTCGACTGCAGCCCAGCGATGTAGTGCCTCTCTTTGAGCCCTGCTGGCTTCTTGAGTCACTCGTTAGCAACTTTATTCCCATAGAAGCCAGCTATACCCACACCCTGTATCGGAAGCCCTGCCCACCTTTGGAATTCCTTCAGTCTCCATTTGCTTAGTGTTGGTGAGGCGCCACCCCGCTGGCGACCTCCTCTCCCACTTGGTTTACATTTGCCTTGTACAACTGCGGGAGCGTGATCTAGGCCCCTCCGGTTTGCAACCACGCACTTTAGAACTTCCCCTCGAGTCGGGGGCTGAGCATCAGAGCTCTTAACAATGTGTCCAGAGTGATAGTCAAGCGGAAGATCCGACTCACCTGCATCGACGGGATGTACTGAGTGAGCTTGTAGATACAGAGACAGCCGTGGCAGTTTTTGACGTACAACAGCGACGGTTGAAGATGCCACGTCTTCACCATTTTCCTGATTTTCCCGTCTAGGTTCTGGTTTAGCATATACACCTTTCAATGCTCTTGAGTCTTCAATGTTCATTAATTGCAGGGCTTTGCCTCTCAATGCCCATGGGCCGCAGTTGTTTACCATGTAAGCGACGCTGCAGGGCCTAACTAGGAACCTGTGGCATTTCTTTGGTTGTACCCGGAGGCTGATGGTCTGGCAAAATTCGTCCACGAATGCAAGGTTGCACACCAACCTTGGCTGAGGAGATCCAAGGCAAGGTTGAAGAGCAATGGGGACAGTGGATCCCCTTGCTTGACACCCACCCTCACTGGGATTTCGAGTCCCTCATTCCAGCCTACTTCGACACTTGTAGAGCTGTTCATGTAAACCTGCTGCATATGGGTATGGCTCGATGCGAGACTTACACCTTCTCCCCCAGATTTTCAAGGGCCGACAAGAGCTCATCGAATGGCGCCAGAATTGCAGCACTTTCCAGGGCACGGGTCCCCCTCTCAGTTCATTTGCGTCACTGCACCGTCTCCGCTGCTCTGGGCTCAGGGACATGAACCCAACTCCCTTTCAGCCATGACCCCTCCTTTCCGAATGGCGTAGGCCCATCCCTTAGGCCCTTAGGACTGGCTCACTCATGTTCAACTGCTGTTTACATGGAACCCTTTTTCAACTGCTGTTCACATAGAACCCCCCCCCCCCCCCTCCCCCCCCCCCCCCCGAGGAGGAGGAGGGTTCCTTCTGCTGCCGACGGCCGGGTATGGGCCCGACACTCCATGACCATCCATTTTCAGGCATAGTTGATTTCGCAGGTGAGTTGTTACACACTCCTTGGTGGGTGCTGACTTTCATGGCTACTGTCCTGCTGTCTATATCAAACAACACTTTTTATGGGGTCTGATGAGCGTCTCCATAGGGGGGCCTTAACACGGTGTCCTGTTCATCCTGCAGCACCAGTTTTCCTTTCCAAAAATGGCCCACTAGGCACCTCACATTTCATGCCCAGCTCCAACCCAGCGAGCCATGCTTCTTACCCATTTAAAGTTTGAGAATAGGTTGAGAATAGAATTTCCGCCCCAAGACCTCTAGTCATTGGCTTTACCTGATAAAACTGCATGTCGAGTACCAGCTATCCTGAGGGAAACTTTGGAGGGAACTAGATGTTCAGGTCGGATGACCAAATTGCACATCAAAACCGCTGCAGGCCTCCACCAGAGTTTCCCCTGCCTTCCCCTTTCCGATGTGGACCTGGGCGGCTATCTGAATCTCCCAAAGAGCAATAGGCAGAGGGGTAAGGCCTCCAGGCGGAGACCACCCCCTGTTCTTTTGAATGCCCAAAGTGAGGAGGAATGACCCCACCAACAGTGGTCCTCCTGTCAGAGGACTGGGTGAGGGGCCTGCCCCTGGGGCATAGCATACATTTCCCATCAGTCAGAGGAGAGGAGGCGGGCAAACAGGCCCCTAAACATGCCGAGTTCCTACACATGGATCTCGCTCTGCCAAGGCATCATGGCTGCTCATAGGGTGCACACATTGTCAGGGGAAGCAGCTCGACCATCCCTGCATTTAGTCACGGAGCTCAGCCTCATGCTCAAAGCCTAAATACACAAAATCACACATTTCCTGAAATCACCTGTGGCGGGGGCGAAGCAAGAGCAGATGTTTCTTGCCTAACCAGAAGTCCAACACCATGCCTCTGGTGCCTCACTATGACTTCACCAATTAATGGATTGGTTTATGGACAGAGCTCTGAGCTCTGCCACAGGTACCCACTCAGCCCCCCCTGGCCTGGAGGCAGGGGGAAGCCAGGTCGAGGCACAGCCCTTGGCTGGGAAAAAAAGGCCCTCAGGCTGGCCTTCAAGCTTGGAAACCCTCCCTTGCCTGGAGGCAAGGGGAAGGCAGGCCGAGGCATGGCCCTTGGCCGAAGAAGGAGGCCCTCAGGCTGGCCTTCAAGTTTACCCCATGGTTCTGAACACACCATACAGACAGCAACAGTTTTGCAAGTGAATATGAAATATTTTTAAAAGTATTTTTCCACCACCATGTCTCTTTAGGGGCTTCGTAGTAAGGCCTGAAAATAGTCCCCAGCAAGGTCAGGTAAATAGGTAACAGCACTGCATAATTTCATTAATTCATTATTATTATTATTATTATTGATATTACGTGTTACAGCAACAAAGTTCCTTGATTATTACTTCAGAATGAAAATATAGTTCCTAGCCATATTCATTCATGCATATGTTTTATGCAGTGGATGCCCTTTCAGCCACAACCAAGTACTGGGAAACACCTATACACTCTCGCATTTAGTATGCACTCATATACACTAAGGCCCATTTTTGTTTTACACAAAACTTTTCAATTTCTATTGATCTTAGTGCATGATGTAACTACAGAATAATGTAGCTTTGAATAGATGTAGTGTATAGCTTTTGATTAGCTTTGAATTTTTTATTTTTTTTGCGATATGTTAATGGTCTAATCCTATTTAATGATCTATGTTAATCTAAAAGTGCTCCCCTCAAAACCGGAGATGAGCTGAATGGATTAAAAAAATGGTAAAACAGCTTAACTCTAGCTGACTTGTAAAATGAGCCTATTTCCAAAAAAAGGGGGAGTGTTACTTTAAGGGTGGACAAAAAAGTACTAAGTGTTGTGAAAATACTGTCATACTAACAGTTGTCTGAATTAGTTTTGGTTGATTGCAGTCCATTACATATTGTACCTTTTGTTGAAGTTATCTGTCCATCAAAATGAATTCGTTGTGACAAGGTTTTAATGCAGTTTAAGTTGTTGTTATATCGTATTGCCAATTTGTAAACTACAGTAAATATGATGAAGATTCAGTTCATTCTCAAATCATTCATTAAATATTCAAGAATAATAATAAAAAATAAATTAATTAATTAAATAAAACATATGCTGGATAAGTTGGAGTTCATTCCGCTGTTGCGACCCCTGATTAAATAAAGAGACTAAGCTGAAGCTATATATATAGCTTTGAATGAATCTTTTATTTAAAAAAAATTATATACAAAATGTCTTTAAAAAATGTTTTTATTTAAATCTAAAAGTAAAATTATTATAACACCTTTCAATTATATAATCTAAACCATAGAGATCTAAACATGCTACAATAAAATCTCAGTACTGTTGTTATTCTAACTGTCCTGCTGATGGCGCCAGACACACATTTCCACATCGTTATTGTTCTGCCACTGACAGCCAAGGGAAATGTAGGACAAGGGGCATTGAGTTTGCTCAGCTGTGCTCCTCTGATTTTGAGATTTAAAAAGTATTTTCATCTACCAACATGATTATGCCATGAGTCATGGACGTGAAGTGGACTTAAAATAGTTTGCATTCTTGAATGACAGTTTAATGATCCATCTAATTTTCTAAATTTGTCTTGTGATGACAGACTAGCACTAGCCTGCAAACCGGCGAAACCATACAAACACTGATTGCTGCACCAAAAGCTGACCAGCTATATGAGATGTACTGGATGACTGCAAAAGGTACCGCTTATTTATGATGAAGGTGGTCTAGGGGGTAAAAATATTAAATGATAAATTGAAAGGCTTAATAGATGGACAAAATATTAATGATCAGCTGTGTATCGGCTGTTATATGAATATCTCTTAATGTGGTTTCTATTGTCTCTATCTATCTATCTATCTATCTATCTATCTATCTATCTATCTATCTGTCTGTCTGTCTGTCTGTCTGTCTGTCTGTCTGTCTGTCTGTCTGTCTGTCTGTCTGTCTGTCTGTCTGTCTGTCTGTCTGTCTGTCTGTCTGTCT
>CAIGQZ010001336.1:25844519-25874708 GCA_903798205.1 Danio tinwini | reverse complement strand
ATAGCCCAGCAGTCCCTTGTGACCCCCTAAGGGTCCCAAGACACCATTTGCAAACCTCTGGTGTACAGGTAAAACATTTTAATGTGTTTGTAAATGTTACAATTCTGATAAGATTTAGAATTTAGAATTAGTCATTTTCGTTATTAGTTCATGATAAAGTTAACTAGTCTTAAGACATTAATCTTTATAGTAAAACATGAAACCACATATTACAGTTTTTCTCAGTGGCTTTGGTGCATTTCTCACAACACTATTTACATTTGCACAATATTTAATGCATTTCTCAAAACAATTTGTACAAACCGCAAAACCTGGATAACCTGCAAAAGCGTGTCACTTGCTCAAAATGGATAGTCAGTGTAAGTGTCAGTGTCATCAAGATGAAAAGTCCTGACACCATTGTTTATGAACAAGATAGTCAAATGGCTTTGTCATGTTTTCATTATGACACTTTACTCTGTACAGTTTATCCAATGCAAAAAAATCTGATTTTGGTGACACTTCCTGAAAATGCTCAAGACAGCACTATATACTATTTGCACAGCCGTTTGAAAACTACAGTAAAGTTAGACATCACTGCATTTAGTGAGGTATCTGAGTACAAGACACTGAATATGTATGTTTCAAATTTTCACTGCATTTGCTCTTTGCAATTGTAATTTATTCACAGCATTGTGCAAAAGAATAAATACACCCTTATTTACAACAAACATAAACTTTCTTTGGGTAGAGCTGTGCACAACTGTAAACAATATTGCAGTACATATTGAAACTGAACCTACAGCATACACAGGTCTGTAAATCATTCATGAAATTGTTCCATTAAGAAGACATTTTCAGAAAAAAAATATATTAGTTTTATATGGAATGACTATTCAGCATTCACAAGTTTAGTTAATTTTGACTGACATGACATAAACAAATGATGTTACAAACAGCAGAGAGTCGTATGAAAGCAATTGATGCTTGTCCAAAAGCATTTGCAATTTGCTGGAAGGAATGAGAAACTGCTACTATGATGTGCACAAATGACTAATTGTTTTGAGAAATGCATTAACTGTTGTGCAAATGTAAATAGTGTTGTGAGAAATGCACCAAAACGACTGAGAAAAACTGTAAGCACTGGGTGGGTTAGGCTACTTTTGTTTACAAACTGCGCAACAAATAACCAGTAGCACAATTTTATAATCACAGCCACAGACTGTGTTCACTAATATGTGAACACTCATTGAACAATTCTGAGCTAGTTCGACTATTAGTAATCAAGTAAATTAGAATATTTTTTACCACATTACAATAGTGCTACTAATATGTATTATTTAAGGCTTAACTAATGGATAGTTAACATTTGACTCATAAAGAACTAAACTATTTACTAGTGTTTACTAATTAAGCAACAAACAAACATTCTGTTCATGCATTCATTTTCCTTTGGCTTAGTCCCTTTATTCACCAGGGGTCGCCACAGTGAAATGAACCGCCAACTTATCCAGCATATGTTTCACACATGGATGCCCTTCCAGCTGCAACCCAATACTGGAAAACACCCACACACTCTCACATTCACACACATGCACTATGGTCAATTTAGATTATTCAATTCACGTATAGTGCATGTGCTTGGTCTGTGGCGGAAACCGAAGCAACCAGAGGAAACCCATTCCAACACGGGGAGAACATGCAAACTCCACACAGAAATGCCAACTGACCCAGCCGGGACTCAAAAACCAACGACTTTCTTGCTGTGAGGCCACCGTGCCGCCATGAACATTGTTCACAAACAAATTAATAAATATATAGTTATTAGTTGTGTGTCATAATGCATTTGTTTTATGATAACATATTATATTACAGTTTTTCTCAGTCACTTTGGTGCATTTCTCACAACACTATTTACATTTGCACAACAGTTAATGCATTTCTCAAAACAATTAGTCATTTGTGCACATCATAGTAGCACTTTCTCATTCCTTTCAGTAAATTGCAAATGCTTTTGGACATGCATCAATTGCTTTCATACAACTCTCTGCTGTTTGTAACATTATCATTTGTTTATGTCATGTCAGTCAAAATTAACTAAACTTGTGAATGCTGAATAGTTATTCCAAATAAAACTAATAGTCCTCATTTCATTACTTCAGTCATTACATACAAAAATGTTGAACTAGTTGTCAAAATCTGTCAAGCTTATTTTATTTAAAAAATATAAATTTTTCTGAAAATGTCTTCTAAATTGAACAATTTCATGAATGATTTACAGACCTGTGTATGTTGTAGGTTCAGTTTCAATATGTACTGCAATATTGTTTACAGTTGTGCACAGCTCTACCTAAAGGGAGTTTATGTTTGTTGTAAATAAGGTGTATTTATTCTTTTGCACAATGCTGTGAATAAATTAGAATTGTAAAGAGCAAATGCAGTAAAAATGTGAAGCATACATATTCAGTGTCTTGTACTCAGATACCTCACTAAATGCAGTGATGTCTAACTTTACTGTAGTTTTCAAACGGCTGTGCAAATAGTATATAGTGCTGTCTTGAGCATTTTCAGGAAGTGTCACCAAAATCAGACTTTTTTGCATTGGAATAAATGTACAGAGTAAAGTGTCATAATGAAAACATGACTAAGCCATTTGACTGTCTTGTTCATAAACAATGGTGGCAGGACTTTTCATTTTGATGACACTGACACTTTCATTGACATGAATACTTGCTTTTGAGAAATAAGTTATCTATTTTGAGCAAGTGACACGCTTTTGCAGGTTATCCACTAGGTTTTGCAGGTCATCCATGGTGTTTTGCTATTTGTAACGTTGTTTTGAGTAATGCACTTACTGTTTTGCATATTTTAATTCTGATCTGAGAAATGTACCAAAGCGACTGAGAAAAACTGCAATATATGAATATACACTCTTATTTAATTTATTTATACGTTATTAGGAAATTGATACATTATGACACAATTTAACTAGTAACAGTGATGACTTAATCTATGAATCATATACTGTAGAATGTTCATTTGTTGCTGATAAAGAAATCTACAATAACAAATTTAAATAACTAATAAATGCTTTAGTTCTTCATGAGTCACAGCAAAACCACCAGTGTTAGTTTAACTCTGAGAGCAAGAGTTCATTTGAACACTTTACCGGTGTATATATAATCCACACTGGCCAATATTAAATTAGCATTTTCAAAATTGGTAACAATTAAACACTGGCTCAAGAGTTAAATATTTTTTTCTTGTTTTATTAGTAATTATTCACATACTTTATAAATGCAATACATACTGTTCTAGGCATGCATTATAAAACATTAAGACTAAATAATTGTTGGTTCAGATGTGATTAGTTGCATAATAAACCAATACAAAACAACATAGTTTTACATTTCATTTTTAATCAGTTACTGAATGCTAAACTGTGCATTAGCTAAGAATTAATGAATGAATATTAGTTATTAGGGCAATGGTTAAATAACAAATGTATTGTTCACGTGTCTCCTTAAAAACACATCTTAAAAAGTTAATATTTAGGTAAATTACCCAGTTTGTCTCCGTTACCTGTTAATCAATATGTAATCTTAAAATAAAATCCATAAAAGCAAGCAATAACGTGATGCGGACTAATGAGCAAAACAAACTAATCTCGAGATGGCGAGTTATTACTAGTCATTATGTCGACTGATAAAAAAATTGTGAAATCTTCCAATTATTCCCTTCGGCTCTTGTGCAGTTCGTTTATAAGGTTGGTTACGGTAAGGGGGCAGGATCAAGCCGCTCACATGTGCTGTGGGACATAATTGACATGGCCGCGGAATCTCCCCCTGCCTGAGCGCTGGTGGAGCAGGCTGGAGCAGGGATTGCCAAAGTTGTGTCTGGAGTGAAAGTGGAGCTCTGGAGTTTCTTTCAAGATCATTTTATTGCAGCGAGGTGAGTTTTTCTTATCGCTTTTTAGCTCTGTCTTTTGCCACAGTCGCGTCTGTGTGCTTTTTTCCTAACTAAACGACGAAAAAATGTTCATAACGGAAAGTTGCGTGCATTTTTGTGTCTGGATGGCGGTGACGCCGGGAGTCTGGGTTAGTTGGCCAGCCAGGGAAAGAGAGACGAAAACTCTATTTCAGATTTTTTTTTGCAGATTCTTTTTAGAAACCGTTATTTACCAGAGGATGCTCAAAACTCGTCGTGCAACTTCGTGATGACTCCCGCAGTATGCTGGAAAATTCACAGTTTTAAGTGTGCGTCGTTGAATTCCAACTTTGAGGAATTTTAGGGAGTTTGAGATGTTTCGTTTAGCACGCAGCCTTACGTAAACGTTACAATGTTATAAAAGCGTTACATTTTAGCTTCATTAAGACGTATTTTGTTGTATTTGTTAGCCTTGGTGTAACAAAAAACTAGATGAAAAGTATCAGGGATGCTTGGTTTCGCTGTCTTTTCCAGCTGTTGCAAAACAGGCACTGCTGGAATGGAGTGGAATAACATTTGGCAAAGATTTGGGGAATGATGATTGATGTTGTGAAGGATGAAGTGAAGGTGGTCAACTCCATCATGCCCTAGTATTCCAGACAGCCTATTCTTCAACAGCTGTGTCTGTTTATGGAGGAAAACATTATCCGCTGTTCTTGATGTACTCTTATTGTGCAAAAAGAAGTGTACTGACTTGATGCTTGTTTCAGTTTTTCTTTCTTTTTAATGTTTTGGTTTAATGCAACGGTGTGCAGTTTTCTTCCCCAAACGTCATGAGCACCGAGAATTAAAGCGTACTAATTATCAGCTCTTTAAAAAGACTTCTAAAGGTCGCATATAATCTCCTGTCTTGGATGATGTTGTTGGGTCACTGAAATGACGCTAGCAAAGATAGTTGGTACTATGGGGTCGGCTCCTGCCTGGATCCAGAGGGCTTATTGGAGAGAAAGAAGCACATTATCTGTGAGAAGAGAAATGTGATCTGCAGTAGATGACGTCAGGTTTGCCTTCTCCAGCTGAGTAAGAGGTTTCATAAAAAAAAAAAAAAAAGTTAAGTATTGCACATGCATTTAAAAAATCTGCAGAAAAAATTATGATGATTAATTTTACATGTTGTCATGCACATAAATCTTAAAATAATAATAACGTCTTAATATAAAGTAGGTAGTGTGCTGTATTACTCTACATCTCAAAATACTTGATTGTAATTGGTTAGCTGCAGCGTTCAGCATGCATATTTCTGAATAATGCCTGTTACCTATGACAATACTTTACAACCTTTCTGGAATGCTATATTACCTTCACAAATGTGCTAGTGTTTTCTATATGTCTCTGGAAGTAAAATTAATAAAGGAGTTTAGTATTTAACTTTCATTACGAAGCCATTTAACAAGTGAGATAATGTACAGGTCATTACCACAACCATTATCCCAGTCACAACATTGCAAACTTTTATTTATGATAAATCAGGCTGCATAAAGAGTGCGACAGTTGCGTTCCATTCATATATTTGGGTGCACTGCAACCAAAAGGTGAACCAATGTTCAAACTCACACACTAACCATGAAAATGTGCATGAAATCAGCAGAACATCTGTGTTTTTCATGCACCCAGAATGTTTGAGTCACTTTCAAAACAAAGTAGCTGTATTCTTTTTTTTTTTTTTTTTTTGGCTAATACCTGATGGATTGGGCCTGACAGCCTTTGTTTCATCAGTGGAGGTGCTGCACTGAGAGAGCTGGCATAGGGAGTTCAACTTCCTGATTGGGCATAACTACAGGAATGTGCTCTTCCTTTGAGGTCATGGGGTTGTACCTGGTGAGCTGGAGGTCTCTTTCCCCAGGGGCTACTCAAATATTGCACATAGACATCGGACCCTCCCCCATACAGTTCCCCATCATTCTGGGAGCAGCTCGTTGCTTTGATGTGTGCTGATGTTACGCAGTCCAGCGTGATAAAATCTGTTGTGATTGTTCCTAATTGCAGCAGAGAGTCCACCTTCTCGAGGACGTTTCCTGATTTTCTTTGACTTGTGCCTTTTGAAACAACTTTTTTCTTTTTCTACATTTCTTATTGCTCGGTAGATGTTGTGGAATTTGATTTGTACCATTTTGTGAAAGTTTGCATACTTTTTCTTCCTGATTTTATAATACATTAAAGATGTAATGGTATGACATTTTCATATCACAATTGTTGTGACCAAATTTATCACGGTTATCATAGGGCTGGACGATATGACAATAATTTATATCACAATATATTTCTTAATTTCGGTCGATACGATATAATTTCGATATCGATATGGACAATATTAAAAAGACAAGAAAAAACTGCCAAGAACGCACACAGTGAATATCTGTACCTACAAATGACTACATCTGAATCTGTAAAGTCTATAATACCTCCAGGCTCATAACATTTTTTTTATAAAAACAGTACAAAAAAATAGAATTAATGTTCACTTTTTATTTGTATTTAGCAATTACAAACTCTCAGACTTCGCTTATATATATATATATATATATATATATATGTATGTATGTATGTATATATATGTATATGTGTGTGTATGTATATATATATATATATAGATTGGGCATAGATTTTAATCTAGATTAGTCTTGAAATTAATCTAGATTAAAATGGCTCATTTGAATTCTGCTGATGGCATTCAAAATATGTGTGCTACCCAAATAATACGTCTTTGAAAACGGGTTTCTCAAGCCAGGTGGTGCATTAGACCAGGGGCTCATCTCCTGTCTCCAAAATGCATCACAAACTGCTTGAGAAACTGTTCTACTATAATAATTGGTGATGAAATTAAATGATGTTCAATAAGATGTACTTGTGTTTACTAACTGTTTATTCAGTTAAACATGAATGTTGAACTGTAGGCCTGCATAAGCTCCAAACAGCCATTTCATACTTGCTTTTGATGTATGTACATACAGAAAATGCTGCTTCGCAAAGGCAAGTGCACAGAGCCCTGACGGTGTGTCAAGCATTGAGTATGTTTACATGGGCAACAATACCTTAATACGATTTTATTATGATTAAAACAATACTCTGATTAGGAGTCTACCAAGTAAACAGCGATTTTTTGATTACCTTAATGCGACTAAAGTTATAACTGAACTAAACAGAAATGGAATTAAGACGTGAAGCATGCAGATATTAGTTGCATTACTGACAAACTATTAACGTCATGTAGGACTTATCGCCATATTTTCCGACAAGATCTACATAGGCGGCTGTCAGTAAAGGACCACACACACACACACACACACACACACTGCGAAATGCGGAAGTTTTTTTTTTCTTCTCATTTGGCATGCGTTATTAAGTTCCATAACACTCTCACCAGTCCTTACTCATTATTTGCGTCTAATACCCGAGTTAGTCATGGCGCTCAAATTAAATGTTCGTGAGTTAAAGTGAAACTGCCGAACTACAGTTAAAGTCAGATGGTCAGACAGTGCAGACGGTCACGGAGCTTAACTAACTGCTTTGCTGCCATAGACTGTAAAAGACTGTGCGCTGCTGAGCGCTAGCAGCGTGTCTGTGATGTATGTCATCACGCAGGTGACCACGTTCTTTCTGACAGCTGTGCACTGAAAATCAATCAGTGACAAGTGATACATGTATAAGATCTTATGTATATAATAAATATATATGTGCAAATTTATATAGAAATACCGGAAATGGGTTCAAAAATCATATCACCGTTATTGAAAAAAAATCTATCGCGATATGTATTGATATCGAATTATTGTCCAGCCCTAGATTATCAATATAGTCACTGTTTTGTTAAAATGACCTGACAATGTTCAAAGACAAATGTCACATTCACTTAAGACATTTCACCAGTTTTTGTATCTGACAGTGAACAAGCAACAGATAAAATTTGCAGCTTTCTGCAATTTTGTATCAGACAGCGGAAGCATGGATCCCTGCATTTCTATTTGCGTATTTTGTATAGATTTAAAAAAAAAAAGTACATTTTAAATTTTTTTCCCCCAAGATATTAAACCTGCACTTGAAAAACTACCTCACAAGAGGATCCATGTTTACATTGTTTTTCACTAAATCGCATAAAGATGCTTTATAAAGGCCAAAAAGGGTTGAGCAATTTGACGTAAATCTAACTGTAATTTTTCAAACTGTTATTGCTATTTTAATTTTGTGAATTTAAGATTTAACTCATTATTCTCAATAGTATGTATAATACACTTTAAATAAAAAAAGTAATACAACATGCATTAAGTGTTTGTGTGTGTGTGTGTGTGTGTGTGTGTGTGTGTGTATACAATTGACACAATGTTCAATTGGTACTAATGGGCCCAAAGTGTGCCAAGAAAATAACCTCCGCACCATTACACCACCACCACCAGCCTGAACCATTGATACAAGGCAGGATGGATCCATGCTTTCATGTTGTTGACACCAAATTCTGATCCTACCATCTGAATGTTGCAGCAGAAATTGAGACTCATAAGACCAGGCAACGTTTTTCCAATCTTCTATTGTCCAATTTTGGTGAGCCTGTGCAGGTTGTAGCCTTAGTTTCCTGTTCTTAGCTGACAGGAGTGGCACCCGGGTTGGATGTGTTGTGCATTCAGAGGTGCTCTTCTGCGTACCTCTGTTGTAACGAGTGCTTATTTGAATTACTGTTGCCTTTCTATCAGCTTAAATCAGTCTGGCCGTTCTCCTCTGACCTCTGGTATCAACAGGGCATTTGTGCCCACAGAATGGCCGCTCACTGGATATTTTTTTCATTTTCAGACCATTCTCTGTAAACCCTATAGAAAGTTGTGCATGAAAATCCCAGAAGATCAGCAGTTTCTGAAATACTCAGACCAGCCTGTCCGGCACCAACAACCGTGCCACGTTCAAAGTCACTTAGTCATCTTTCTTTCCCATTCTGACGCTTGGTTTGAACTGCAGCAGATTGTCTGGACCATAGACCATTGGCTGATTAGAAATTTGCGTTAACGAGCAGTTGGACGAGTGTACCTAATAAAGTGGCCGGTGAGTGTATATGTGCATATATATGTGAATCCAAAATGTATTAACTGTCTAAAAATTAGCTAATCACAATATTACTGGATTTACAAAGAGTTATCAAAATCATGATAACCAATCATAGTTTTAATGATGATGACAAGTTAACGTTAATAATGATAGTCCTAAAATTAGTACTGTGTTTTACTTTGAAACTGGTAACCGTGACAACACTAGTCTATATAAGAACCAGTGAATTCCGTGATCATCTGCATTGTCTAAAAAAGAAAAAATAAATGTTGAGTAGAAAAGCAGTGATGTTTTGGTCAGCTAAATCACATGCTCTTACCATTACTCTCAAGTGCGCTTTTTCCTTTGACCTCATTAGGCAGAGAAGCCAGCTTCTCTTCGACTCTAAAGCAAGATAGAACAAGTTTGTATCTGTGCTGCTTTAACCATTAGCTCTTGGGAAATATGCATGCGTTGATGATGTGGTCGTCAGCTGGTCCATGAATCAGAATCCTGCTGCTCTTCTTGAATCATTCAGAGGAGCTAAAAGCATGACTGCAATCACTCTGCTATTGTTTTAGCCTTTCCATAGGCTCTCACACATCTTTTTTGCGCTCCTAGCATCTTCCCCTGCCGTTGTGTGTTTGTTTGGCACATTGCTGCTATGTTTGCATGTGAGGCTTCTCTGTCTTCTTGGTGATTTGCTCTATTGTTGACAGTTGATTTAGATGAAGATGAAAGAGGCCTTTCAACTTTCTTTCCCACCGCTTTTTCTATACAGTCCCCTCTGCACCCGAATACACACGCAGCAGTTTGCCAGCACTGCAAGCGACGCTCTGCAGGATGCTTTTGCTGGATGCCACAACATACCTTTATGCGCTACTTTTTGCATCTTTTGCAACTCTGTCTAGAGTTAACAGATTATAATATTCGATGTAGGTTTTAGTTCGTGTCTTGTGCTTTAGTATGCAGATAGTTTGCACTGCAAAAGCCTCTTAGGAAAATTTAGTTTTTAAATTTAGCATCGTTCTGTGCATTTTGACTTATTTAGACTTGCATTTTACTTCAGTGGTAGGAGTAGTTCAGAAATGTGTAATCATTTTAATAGTTTATCAATATTTTATTACTTCATCCAATGTCAAAGCCTTTTTTTGGGTCGATTTGTGCAGGTGGTTTTAGCAAGTAAATCAAGCTGAATACTAGAATGCTGCTTGGTCTCTTAGAGCATACTCACTCTAGGTACAGTTGCCTTGAACCGTGCCGAAGGACGATTGTCCCTCCTCTTCCTCAATGGCTTGCACTCACACTGCATTTTGCCTTCCAAACCTGAGCACGCTTACGTCATCGATGATGCAACTGTTTAGCTTAACAGGAAGAGAAGCAATCTCGCTCAGCACAGTGGAGATTGCTTCAGTTATATTGTTGTAGTTGGTTGAGATGCAGTGACACGTAGTTAAATATTTTGCCAAACAGATCCACATCTTTTGATGCTAATAAATGATCTTAAACGTCATCATGCTGCACGTATTAGGAGGTTTGCTGAAGGTGCAGCTGACGTGCAGCGAGGCTTTTGCATCTTTAATAAACTATGATAGTGTGCGTTCATTGAAAAGTAAGAATAATTAATAAATCCATATGAAATTGTCCCTTAAAAATGATGTCGCGCCTTCAGTTTCGGGCTCAGGCTCAGGCATGCTTTGCATTTACACTAAAGGTGTATAGCGTCAAAGCCCAACCACACCGCGCTTTGGCAAACCTTTTCCAACTGGGCAGGTCTGCCCAACTGAAACGCAACTGGGCCCGATTCGGAGCACTCAAACTTGTTAAACGAACCAGCCTGGGCATGGTTCGGATAGCATAGTGTAAGTGCACCCTTAAAAAGTGTCTTCACAATTGACAATAGTCAGTGTACTGTTTTGTCTCCAGAGGTTTACAAAAATTTCATTGACATTCAAACAAACAGTTGCTACATTCTTCAAAATGTCCTCAACAGAAGATTGTCACACTGTTTTGGAACACCAAGAGGATATAATGACATTTTAAGAGTTCACACTTAGCTGATGATTAATTATAAAGCTTGTTTGGTATGCTGTCCTGGAAAAGAGCCCTGAGCTCATAAGATCCTCGAGCCTGGGGCTCCCTACCGTTTGCAAGGCGATGGGGGAGTTTGAGCTCAGGTAGATCTCGAGAACTCCCCTGCTGTAGTAGCTAATGAACAGATGGTGATTGCTCTTAAAAGATAACTTCTTACTTGGAGCATGTCTATGGTGCTGATTTGGATTAGTCAATTAACTTAAGTTGCATGTTTTTGGATGGTGGGAGGAAATCGGGGAACCCGGGAGAAACCCACATGAGCACAGGGAGAATGTGTAAACTCCGCATTGAAATGTCAGCTGACTTGGTAAAGACTAGAACCAGTGACGTTCTTGCTGTGAGGCAACAGTGCTAACCAAGGGGACACTGTGCCTCCCATCTAGGAAAGGAGGAGGAGTATGGGTGGAAGGGGGGGATTCTTCAAAACGAAGATGGCTGTTATATGGAACTTAGGGTATTTATAGTGGCTTAGGAATCATCTGATTGGTGAATCGAATAATTGAATAATGGGGGGCCGGCTGCAAGCAATCATAAGCATGTAATCCTCTTGAAATTAGTTTATAAATAAACTTCATTTAATGGGTTGGAAAGGATCATTTAGCAAATGGACCCTTTTCACAGGACGTTATGATGTGATTAATGGTCATCAGCATCTTAAAAATTCTGATAAAAAAACAGTTACATTTATATATGTTTTAACTCTGTGTTATATAATCTTTGCATAAAATCACAAAAACAAATCGGCGCTTACACCATTTCTAATGCAATGTCTATGTGCAGGACAGTAAATTTGACATTGTTCATCTCTTTTGATGTTGACTTCTCTTCCGGCTGCCATTTTTTTGTCTTTTTTTTTTCTTCTTATTTGAGCAAATAAGATCGTAAAAGAATATTTGTTGTAAGATAACCCAACTATGAATGTGAAAAGGGTCTATATGATAAATAATCCCATATGTTTTATTGTTATAAGTCATACTTTGAAGCCAATTGCTGACTTATTGGCAGAAGATTACAAGATTAATTATTATTATACATTTTTTTGTAGAACTATAAGTTAATATTTTAATTATTTTTTATATAAATTAACTTTAAACAAAAAAATAAAAATAAACAACCAATATTCCGTTCCATCAGGCTAATTGCAGCTGTTTTGGATGCAAAAAAAGCAGCTTTCAGTGTCTTGTTTTCCAGTCATTGTGTTGGCTGCTACTCGCTCCATGTCACTCTGATTCCTGACATGCATCCGCTCTGTCATGCCGATGCATTATTCAAATGGCCAGGCTTGCACATTTAGCTAAAAGCAGAGCGGAAAAACACTCAGTGTTTGGTCAGGTGGTCACTGGTGTACATTCGTGCTTGCATTAGCATTCAGAGTGCAGAGACGGCCGTTGTTTAGCTGGACGATGGAAACTTCAGATGCAGCAGCGGCTCATTAATGACGCTTTTATTTGACTGGAGACCGTTTTAGCCAGCATGCATGTGCAATGAGAGCCAGCCATCAGATGCAGCATTTATTTTGGTGTATTTACTGCCAGTCCAGCCTCCCTAATGTGAACTCCATCTGATCTGTTGTAATTCACACATGGTCTGTGTATGCACTTGCCGAACGCCTCAGAAGGAGCTCTGCGCGAACACATGTCAGCAGTGCCACTGTGCATATATTTGTAGTCCCAGACTTCCTGTTTTCTTATGCCCACCCCCCTACCAGCAGGACCTTAGACCAACACCTCCCACAACCCCTGCATCCCACCAGGTCTTGTTAACCCATCCCCCTCCTCAAAACTCCTCCTTATAGTGTGTGAAATGTGCAGGGCTGATGGAAGATGAGGAATTTCACCCTTTGACCTGAGAAGGCGAGGAGGGGCCGGCAGGAGGGGGGTATCCATTCTTACTGCCCAGATCTGTTTCTGCCTGCTGCATTTTTCCAGCTAATTCATATTATTCTTTTGGATTAGTACTGCCCATCTCTCTTTGTGCAATGGCCGTGTTTTGGATGTGCGAAGTTACCAAAATAAAGTAAACACAGGGGTCGTGGGAATGACAGTCATTTCTGTGAGGGCAGTGGCATCCCAGGTGGCACCAAAGGAATGCGTCAATGTTGAATTCTCGCTTTCTACAGCATTCCAGAGTCAACATGGGGTGAATAGGGTGCTCCTTGACATTCCTGTTGGGAACTGCGTATTCTCGCAGTCATTAAGTCAATGTGACTCTTTACAATTTTATTTTATTTATTATTTTAATCCATGTTTTTCTGATATGTTTTTTTTACTTATTTAGGGTATTTGCTCATTTATCATGTGTAGATATTAAAATTGTGTTAATGTTACAGATTATATATAAAGAATGGCTCAATCGGTGATTTTAAAATGAGTGTTTTTATTTATGAAGGGATATTTAAAAAAAAAAGGAATAATTCCTATTATTTGGGTTCCTATTCTTCAGTAATAATTGTTGAATTTTTATTGTGCATTAAATTATACATTTATAAAAGCATCAATAGCTACGTTTCCATTTACCTATTTTTATGCACATTTTGGATATGTGTATAAAAAAACACATTGATGGAAACACCATGATGCGCATAAGTTTTGAAAATGTGAATAAACGTATGCACTGTGTCGGCAACGTATTCTGAGGCGCACGTCATCTATTAAATAAAGAAAAGATAACTGCAGCAAATTCAGTTTTTACTGTTGATATTTGGCACCAGTTAATCAGGAAGTGATGATTTTGTTCTCTTTGACTCATTGGATGGAAACTGCTTTATTTGCACATCTTTTATGTGATATTTCAGTTTTGTGCATAGTTAATTCGCATTTTTGGATGGAAACGTAGCTTATGATGTAATTGTTATATGTGGATTAGTTTCTTACAAGTAAAAAAAAATCTGAATACTACAGTTAAAATAAATATAAACATTTACTGCTTTTTAAAATTGGTTTGAAATTAGGATTTTTTTTTTGAGAAGTAAAATGCATATACTGTAATGTGAGTTTTATATAGCACATTTATTCTGTATTGTCATACACCAAAAGTTCTTCACAATCATGAGAGGGGTCTCTCCACACCACCACCAGTGTGCAGGATCCACTTGGATGATGCGACAGAGGCCACAGGACAACAGAGCCAGTGCGCTCACCACACACAAGCTATAGGTGGAGTGGAGAGACAGCGATAGAGTCAATTCAGTGGATGGGGATGATTTGAAGGCCGTGATTGGTAAGGGCTGATCGAGGGAATTTAGCCAGGACATCGGGGTTACGAGAAGTGCCATGGGATTTGTAATGACCACAAAGAAACAGGACCTCACTTTAATGTTTCCTCTGAAAGACGGCACTCACTGAGCAGTATAGAGTCCCCTTAACTTTACTGGGGTGTTAGGACACAAACTGCAGGTTGAGCGCCTCCTGCTGGCCTCTCTAACTCCACTTCTAACAGCAACCTAGTTTTCCCATGTGGTCTTCCATCCTGGTACTGACCAGGTTTAGCCCTGCTTAGCTTCAGTGAGTAACTGGTCTTGGGCTGCAGGCTGATGGCTGTGGCATAACAAATAAATAGCACTTGCCTTTTAAACACGCTAATGCCATGTAATTAGTCTACTTCTGTATATTTGTATTTACCAAATATAGTAGTGCTGTAGAGTAAAATGTTTTGCTATTTATTTTATTTTAGTAGTAGTACTAATAATACAAATGATGTTTAATGTAGTGAATTTGTCAAGGAATGCAGTTCAATAGTTTACAATTCAACAATATGGTGGGAAGAGTAATTGAATAGCACAAATACAGAAATCAACAAGAACATTTTAACACCCACCAATAAAAATAAAAAAGAAGCATAACTTTTGAATACCTATCATGCATCATTATTTTTTATGTATGTTTTAAATGAACTGGGAAGCTTTTCTTTCAGAGAGTGACAGTTGTCAAGTCGCTCTTGCATATAATCAGTTGACCAAGTATATACTTTATTCAGTGTGGACTGTAGCAGTGTTTTGTGTGTGAGGTGAAACTAAGGCGCAGGAGCATGTCTGAGCTTTTTCAGGCCGTCTACAGGCACTGAACCACACAGGGCCGGCTGTGTTTTGGCGGCGAGCTGTTCTTTCCCCCAAATGACCCTGCGAGGAGCGATGGATGGGTTTCTGTTTAAAGGCTTTGTGTGCAGCGAGGAGGAAGTGGTTATGTTTGTTTAAACTGAGCTGCCCTCTTTGAGCACGCTCAGCCATGTGGGACAAATGAGCAAAATCTGTCCCCCAATTTCAACACCCCTCCTCCTGCCCCCCCCAAACCCCATTCCCTATCTCTTCCTCTGACTGATTTCCTCACATCCCTTTCAGTCGGGGGTTGGGGGAGCCCTGAATGTTGGCTTGGGCATTAGATTCAGCCGTACCAAAGTGTTGACTCATTCCACATTCCATAAAATGTCCATCAAAATCTGCAGTCTGGGACCAAAGTGACCACTTCCGCATTAAGACGAGACCTTGTTTGGAGCATTTTGTGGGGGAAATTGACTTGTTGCCTTGAAAACAGTAAACATTCAACCCTTGTTTTAATATGTTTGCTTCTCAGTTGAGTCTCAGAGTTGTTGTGAAAAGGAAAGAGATGTGTTTTCTTGAGGAAAGAGTTGATTGCTAAGAAATGGCACTTCTATGAGTGCAAACTTGTCTTCAGTCTCCTACATTTAGAGCTAGGAATTGAAATAGATGTGCTTTCGTCACTCCGATCACAACTGGACAGTGCTAGATTTAGGTGATAATGAAGACTGCAACATTTTTGAGCTTGTCAGCTTTTAGCCACTTCCAAAGTAGTAAAAAAAATGAATGATTGGATTGCTTTCAACACTCGTGTGGTTGAATGTGTTTAAACGACCACAAAAGACCACCCGTTTTCCACCTACTGACCAAACATGTCATCAGTGTGGGACATGATGTGAAAGAGCAGTAAATCACGGTATTCATACTACGCTTTGCACAGTTGATACAGCAGTGTAATGTGTATGTTCGTTTTATCGTACTTGTGTTTTTTGCTGAGAGCTTAAACAAAAGTGATGCAGAGGATGGTTAAATAAAAAAGAAGTGCCTTGACTAAATCTGAACGTATGTTAATACCAGATGGAAATGGTGATGGCTTGGCTGATCATTTGAAATTAAATCACTTTCAATTTGTCATCATTTGTAATGGAACCAAACATACTGCATGTATAAAGCAGGTGAAATTGGTGCCATAGACAGACAAAGACCACATCTTTTATTTTGCATCTGTGCATTTTATTACTGACTTTTTACTTGTCTTAAATATTGTTTGAAATAGGGCTGGGTGATACAGCAAATAAAAAAAAAAATCACAATATCATGTTTTATATCATTCTGTATCAATAATTATTACTGATTTTTTTTTTACAATCCATTTAGGAATATTAGGATTTTTAAAAATCACTTTATTTTATTTACCAATAATACTAAGGCAAATAGTTTTAATGGTCAAAAAAAAATGTTTAAACCAAAATATCTGATCTCTTTATAATACAATAAACATAATAAATAAAGAGAATCTTAAACTTTGTGCAACAAAGTTTGTGCTATGTTAAAGTGCAAATGCTGAACAACCAAAGCAAACTTTAAGGTGTCAATAATAAACATACAGTAAACCTCAAACTCTGCAAACAAAAAAATTATGATAATTAAATCTGAGCTTTCGAGTAAAGGAACCAACCATCATTATTTAAATACATATGGCAACATTACAAATTGTGAAGTTGAATAATAACATTACCCCTATGCTAAACAAATCTTTCAGATGGGGTGCTAGTGGCTGGGATGAACAAGAAAAGAAACCAAAAAGCCACTCTGGCGACATCCTTACATTTTAATTTACAGTCTCCTCACTACTTCTATACGGCACTCATATTCCCATTTGTTGTTGTTCTGACCTGAAGTGGCAATGACAGCCCAAAACTTGCATGTGAAAAGCACGAGCGTTCGCTTGACCATTTTCAATGGGCTTTGCACTCATGTTCCCCTGCCATCTTTCTGTAACTAGGCAACCATCAACTGTTTTGGTGTTGTGGATCTCCCTCAGACTGATCTGAACTCCATTTTCCTTTTTTTGTAACAATTTAGAAAAAGATCTTGAAGCATAGCCATGGGTATAGAGTGAGTCATGTTCATGTGTTTGTGGGAGTTCGGCTGCTTCCTCTCAGCTTGGTCTAAACACAAGTTCAGTGTGCCAGAAAAGAAAAGCACAGGAGAGCTGAGATCTGTGACCTGGCTGTTTACACTCTAAGATGCGAGGTGCATATTGGAGGTATTTAATTTAGACATTCACTGTTTTTTTTCCTGTTTGTGGACTAACTGAGTCACCGACAAGTCTAGACCATCCCACGGTCCTACTAGAAGAGCCTCTGAAGGAATATTTCGAACTTCATTCTTAAACGTCACACTCTGAAAATCTGTTTTTGCTACTTCAAGTGTGACTAAATGAGGTTATTCCTTCAAAACAATGTTTATTTATTCCAGAAATTGAAAATTGAGTTTGAAGCAGAACTTAAAGGGATGGTTCGCCCTAAAATAAATATTATAATACCTTGGACTTTCCCTCAATTTCTTAAATATTGCAGCAACAAATGAAATAAATAAAAGAATAATAGTAACTGGACATTTGATGCTATCTTTTGAGTTCAGTGGAATTTTTTTTCCTATTATGCAAGTTGATGGATATCTTTTGTGCTAAGCAGAATAACCGTTTCATAAAGCTTTGCAATAAAGACATGCAAGTTAATAAATGATGACAGAATTTCCATCTTAGGATGAACTTGTTTATTATTTTAATGATTTTTATATAGATATATATTTAAATATTATAAAGGTGTGTGTGTGTGTGTTTTTTTTTTTTTTTACATTTCGGTTTTAGCCTTAGCATTTAAAATAAAACTTTTTATTTATTTTTTTTTTTTTACACGTGTCAAAGGTAAAACTTCTAATGTTTTTGTAAATAATTGACTTGATTTGACTTCATAATAATGAAATAAATTGCTCTTTCACAGTGTTTATAAAACTAACTCAGTGTATAGAAGTGTATAAAAAAAAGTCCATTACCAAAAGACTTGGACTCAACCTCAAAGACTTGACAATTGGACTCCACGTCAGAGACCTGTGAAAAGGTCTGACGCCCTCAACCACATTGTATTATTGTGAAGCTCTCCAAGTGATCATTATCACATTGTCATATTGCATTCAAACTGTGATATTGCAGTTGAATAACAGTGCGCAGTGTAGGCAGACAGGCAGATGTGTTTGTGTTGATCTGTGGGAAAGTGTTTCTGCAGGAATAAGACGCCCTCTTCCCGCCTCTCTGTCCTCCTGCATTAACAGCTACGTGGCAGTCGCACGTCGGTCAGGGACTTGGAATGAATTTTACTGCCTCCTGGACTTCTGCCTAGTCCACATCCAGATGGTTGGATGAGCTCTCTCTCTTGCTCTTTCTCGCTCTCGCTCTCTCTCTCCCTCTCCCTCTCTCCCTCTCCCTCTCTCCCTCTCCTGCTCTGTTTGGCATTGTCAGGCTGATTTGCTTTCATTGCTGCTGAAAGATAGACTGACTGTTTCATCTTTTCAAGCCTTTTCTGTTCATATATCTCTATAGAGATCCTGTCCTTCCTTACTCGGAAACCTTCGATCATAACAATCTGACCAGTGACCTCTGGATCATATGGGACTATTGGAGTATGCATTCCTCATTTTGTTGCTCTAGCTTGGTGTAATCTGTCTTTTAATGGCTTTTGACAATGGCTTTAAACTTGGCAACTTGTTTTTGTTGAATGACTGGACACTTGAGACAAATATTAATAAACTAGACAAATATTAAGCTTGCCAATGTGTGATAGAAAATATTTTAATAAAAAAAATAACATCTGTTGGAGTGGACAAGAAATGCTTTTCTTTATGATTATGCATGAACTCCTTTTTTTAAAATAGCTTTTCTGCACAAGTAAGTTTTGAACATTTTAATTATGATGATTCTAAATGAACTAGGAATTGGATCAAATGTGTTGTTTCACAAAGTGCATGGAAACAAACTGTATGCATAAATGTGAAGGAAATAGAAGAGACTTTCTCAACTGTTAGGTTGAAACATATTGGTATTGTTTACCACATTTTAATTTTAATTTCAATTTTCCACATTTTTGCAATAATTATTCTATAATAATAATAATAATAATATGAAAACACACCATGTGATTGAAGAAATAGGGCTGGGGTATTTGGCCTAAAATCAAAATCTCAATTAATTGAATATTTTAACCGGGTTACGATTAATGGACAATTTTATTTATTTATTTATTTTTATATTTTATTAATTATATTATAAACAATAATTGAACAAGGTATCTCTGGGACAGCTTCCAATCATTGTCAATATAGTGCACAGTAACACAAAAGTACCAAGCAGAGCAGGGTCACGTGATTCCACACACGAGAGGGAAAGTAATCGAAAAAATCGACTGGGGAAAATTAGATCCAATGTGCGGACGTCTTTCCATTTTGGCGCTTTGCTTTCGTGACCGTCACCTAGCAACAGCCTTAAACAAAACAGCAGCTTGGTGATGCAAGGGTACCGTGGTTCAAAAGGAAAAAGACAGTGTGAACGCATACCAAGCGAGAAGGTGGCAAGTGGTGGACAATCGAACTTGGGTACAGTCCGGGCAATTGAACCAAGTGTGAAAGCACCCAAAGGGTTGCCAATTCTGTGTAAATAAAGCAAGCAAACAAAAAAAGTTGTGGCTTCACTTTTGTTCATACTCTTTAATCAAGGTTTATATGTCAGCCAAACTTGTATGTTAGCCAATAAAAGCCAAACTTCAATCTGTTCATCAATTGAAACAATCATGTCTCTTCAGAGACTTTGGAAAAACCACCTAATTGATATGGATTAGGGCTGCACAATATATTGTTTCAGCATCGATATCGCAATCTGCGAATCCACAATAGTCAAATTGCAAAGATAAGCAATGTTAAGTCTGAATTATAGTTGACCAGGAGGTACAGAATTGTAATTAATCACGGTATTTATATGGAATCTATATGAATTGTGCAGCAACAACAACAAAAAATGTTTTTCTTACTTGATTTTGCTTGTTTTAAGGAAAAACTTTTAATTTTGCCTTATTTCATCAAATTTTTAAAACAAAACTATATTTTTTACTTGATTTAAGATTATTATTTTTTTTATATTTGGACTAGAAATGAGACAAAGCAAAGTAAGAAACATCTTTTTTTTGCAATGTGTTTTATTCAATTTCTGTACCTAATTGCTGTTAGACTCCCCAGAAACCATCAAATGGAGCAGGGATGTCAAATTCAGTTTCTGGAGAGCCGCAAACCTGCACAGTTTGGTTCTGATCCTGCCCCAACACACTTACCTGTAGGTTTCAAACATGCCCGAAGGACTCAGTTAGTTTGATCAGATGTGTTTAATTAGGGTTGGAAGAAAACTGTGCAGATATGTGGGCCTCCAGGAACTGAGTTTGACTCCTGTGAAATAGAGCTATTCAACTATCTTGTGAAACTGTATTTATATTGCAATTTTTATTGCACACAATATCATACTTTTTCAATATTGTGCAGTCCTAATATGGATTATATATAATGTTCAAATTCACAGATTTCATAAAAAAAAAATCTTCATTTGTAGAATGACATGAGGGCGAGTAAAAACTTTTTTTAATGTCAATACTAAAAATCTGAAAACTGAAAGCATTTAAGTGATTAGTTATAGGAACAGTTGGCAGCAGATGATACTTGAGCAGTAAATATACTGAAAGTAGACATTTCTCAGTCTTCGTCTGTTCCCTCATTAAAGACTGGAGCTACTTTTTCACCCCTGTGGTTTTAGGGAGCCAGTTTAGTTTAGTCTGAAATAGTAACCGTTGGTGATAATGATGCCGTATGGTTGGCAGAAAGAATGAGAAAGAACATGTACAATTGGTCCATGCCTTTCTTCCTGCCAAAGTTGCCTCAAAGCATAGTTAGGCTGCTGTTCCCAAGGCCTGTCTGATTTCCCTCTGAAAGAATGGCATTGTTCAGGGCGGCCATTGCCTCATTTTCATATAATGGCTATAAGCCAGCGTTTTCCAGAGGAGATTTTTTTTTTTATCCTTTCCCATAAAGGCGAGTTGCTTGGCACACAGACTGTAAACCGTGATGTGGGTTCATTTGGACCAGCTCCATGGTGTGGCTTGTGTGCGGATGCTGGACTCACGTTTGGCCAGCTGGACAGGCTTTTGTTACCGTCAAATATGTGATCAGATGTACTAATCTATTAACCTCCACGACTCCTCAGCAAGACCACAGGGAGTCATAATATGGATTGTGAGACCCTCGGGACCCCCAAAACTAATCCCGCTTAGCATCCAGTAGGCTAATTTATGCGATAACTGGGATAAAATGCAGAGCGGTTGAATAGGATTGGCACGAACAACCTGGTGACGCTGAACACCAGCCTCAGCCCTACACAAGGGGTTTTTATGGCCTCAGAGGAATGTATAAACAGGGCGAATTCCTCCACATGAAAAATGGTAAATGTTAAAGAAGTCTTTTATCACAGACGTGTGCACCTCTGCTGGCTTGCATAGTCCATAGTTCAATTCAGATGCAAAAAAAAGAAGTCTTTGATAGCGACAAGGTTTATTACTTCACAAGCTGGAAATTCACAATCATTTGTGTTGCTGTGCCAGAAGCAGGCCCAGTTCTCTCCTCTGAAGAAATTCCCTGAACAAAGGCCTATTTGGAGGCTGAAGGGAGATGTCGGGGGTGGGGGAAACTCCTGAATGACGTGGTGTGGAGCGAGTCCTCTCTCCTCTACTGTCTGAAACAGAGAGTGCAGTGTTGCTGCCGTCTGCAGCATCTATGAAGCCCACTGTGTGCTTTATATGCACTGATTATTATGATAACCTATTGGGAATGTAGCTGGTGTAACCGTGTCTCTTCTTTCAGTGAAGTTTCCACCTAGATTTCTATCTTGCAGATTCTCAACGCAGCCCAGATTAATTTGTCTTACCGATCTTGCAGTACCTGTCTGATTGGATTTATTTATTTATTTTTAGTAATACTTGATCTGCATCAGTTTGATTAAGAAAGAAAATGGGCTCAATTATGTTTATTTGACTTGTCAATTGTATTTTTTTCAAATATCATTTTAATTTAATTAATGAATTCTCAAAGTGTGATTTGTTGTTATAACAAAAACAAATACTGTATATCGTAATATGCCACAAGTTTATCATTTATAATATGATAACATTAACACTAGTAGTAGTAATAGTAGTAGTTGTCATAATAATAGACATTTCTATTGTACAGTAGCTTACAATAGTAAAATAAGCAATAATAAATATTTTTTATTTTGCAGTACATTACTTCAATAAATATAAATAAAAACATATAATCACTGCTGTGTTCTGCTCTAAATATTTACAAAATAACAAATGCTCTAAACTCAAAATATATGCTTAAAGCATCACAGTAAGCACAGCCTACAGAAGTAAAGTCCGTGTTTACCTGACATGAAGCAGTACAGTACAGGAACATCTGCAGCTGACTGTGTCAATGTACAGTTTAAAGTAACCCAGTGGGCCTGGACGAGTTGGTAAGCCCTGCAGCAGTTGGTCGTAGGGTTTGCATACATCTGTCAGCAGTGATGCTGTGTACGCCTTCTGTCCTGTCTAACATGAATAAATGACTTAAATTGTCTGTTTCATTGAGTACGTTTACATGGACACCACTAATCCGAATTTAATACGATTAAGACAATACCTTGATTTAACAGTCTACTGTGTAAACAACTATATTTGATTGATTTTAATTTGATTAAAGTCATAATCAAACTAAACAGAAATCTATAAATCTGATTATTACATGTGGAGTATGCCGATTTTAGTGGTATTATTGAAGTGCAGTACAGACATGTAAACACCGCGATCAAACTATTACCGTCATGAAGGATTTTCACCACATTTTGCGACAGGATAGTCTATACACACGGCTGTTTGACACTGTTCTTTACACCTACAGAGTCAGTGAAGGACCACAGACACCTGCATCTCGAAATGCGGAAAGTTTTATAATTTTTTTTTTCTCCCTCCTATATGGTGTGCGGTATCAAATTCCATTAAAACATCACTCTTCCAGCAGTTTATACTCGCATCCAATATCTCGTTTGTCACAGGGGACATGAGTAAAATGTTGCTGAATGAAAGTGAAAGTGCCAAACTACTGTTTAAGTTGACAAATAAAAAATGAAACGCTTAAAATTACATGAAACTCTGGAGGAAACAGGGTGGGTGTGATGACTCCGTGACGTCAATCGATCTATGTGCTATATAACATGTAAAACAGGATCATGAAAGGAACATTCAAGATGCACCTCATGTAAACACCTTAATCATATTATTGTCTTATTCAGATTAAGGCAACTAATTTGATTACTGATGTCCATGTAAACGTAGTCAATGATAAGCTATAACATTCCATATGGGGTTGTTCATCACTGGGTCTGGTAAGATTTCACACATGGCTAAAGTGGCATGCTGGAATTCTTAACTAATGAACCCTAATACTTAGTTTGGTAACGTTAGTTTAGCTTTATGAAGAGCCATTACTTTGCATGTTAGCAGGTTGTAATTGGTATACTGCTGAATGTTTGTTAATCAGTGTTTAAGCAATGCTTTGATCACTTGTTTCTGTTTCCTTGCTTATTTTTTGGATCCAGAGGTTCTGTAAGGCTTCAGAAGATAACAGCAACGTCTGTATGATAATGATAACGTCAATTGCTAGAAAGTTCTGTCAATGCTGAAGAAGGAATTAACACACTGTTAACCACTTTGTGTGTGCAATTGAAAACCTTCTTTAATCTGGTGGTTTTGTGTGTTTTAAGAAAGATAATGTTACATTGTTTGTTATGTTATAAATGACTAGTTGCATATAAAAATGACAAAATATCGCCCAGCCCTAGGAACGTTTTGCTTTACAGCTGACACAGTAAGTGGCCAAACTAGAGTTAATCCTCTTTGAAGGTGTGCGTGCATGAGGTGTAATGGCAGTTCACGCATTCTTCTAACATCTGCATGGTCCAGATGTGTCACGAGGATGGAAACTAATGACTAAAACGGAAAGCCATTTTGGCTTCATATTACTGTAAAAGCAAGCCCCCTAATCTGGTTCCGATCCAGCCCATAACAGCGTCACTTACTGAAGTCGTACGTAATGAGAATAAGGTAGCGTGTGGGTGGTTCTGTCAGATGGGGTGTGAGAGCTGTGCTTTGGCATTCAGCACGCAGCATCTGCTCCGCTTGTTTACCGGAAGAAATGTGGAGTGGAACCTTCTCCGCTGATGTTCCAAAACAGCTGGCTTTACTGGCCCTCCCAACAAAAATGCAGTAAATCTTAGTGTTTGTGTGGAATTGCCGCACATTGAATGCCCAAAAGGATCATGTGCAGTTTTCCTGGTTTCTCTTATATAAGGCTGAATCGGTGCCTGGACTTGTTGCATGTTTACTTTACTGACCACTGCCATGGGAGTGAGGGTTTTTGAGGAGACCTTTGCATCGATGTGCCTTGTCCAGACACACTGACTCCTTTATCGCATGGGAAATGATGCATGATGTGGTTCAAGCCAACTTTATTGCTTTCCCACAAAACTGAGGCTCAGGTGCCCGTTGCTCCGGTAGGCATTGTGACGGGGTGATTATGCATGGAAAGTGTTGCAGCTCTGCTGAAGGTGTAAATAATGCCCTAGTCTGTCTCACTCCTATAATGGCTTTCAAAGCAGCTGCGAATGCACTCATTTGATTTACCCTCACTCACTCAAAGTCATGGAAAACTTCTCTCTCACTCACCTATTGTAATGGAATGTTCTGGGTTCAGTTGAAGTTGAGCTGAATCAACGACATTTGAAGCTAAATGTTGACTCTTGCAAAATAAAGGCTACAAGTTGGGATTCACAGAAATATAAATTCTGGGCTGAAACCAAAAAATCAAGATGAACTTGGTCAAAAACTAAAATCTTTGTATTTTTTTTATTAAATAACAAAGTATTTTTGTATGAATTTAAAACTTAATTACATTTAATTATAATTAAATTTTATTATAATGAAAAAGCACAATCCAATAAAATAACAATTGTACTTGCAGTAACATTTTATTGATTGTGAATGAGTCAAGAGGTGTTATTTTACCATTTGCATAAAGATATGTATACGAGTAGATGAGTGGAATATACACCGGTGAAATACTGAGTTATTTTCAGGGTATCTGCAGGGTCTTAAAGTCTTGAAATATCTTAAATTTCAAAAACAAAATGTTAGGTCTAAATTTTTCTATGTCCATGTAAAGCTACCCAATCGGGCTAACACCCATCTAATTACTTACATTCCATCTCAATAAAGGTTTTAATATAAAAGATTATTAATACATTTTAACTTCCTTACAATAACATTAGTTTTTATTGGTTATTTAACTGTTTTAACAGGGCCATTTGAATTTTTTTTTACCTGTGTAAGTATAAAATTTCATTAATAATGTTCTTAAAGGGCCATGAAACCCCCTGTCTCAGCAGGCTGTTTTCACACCTCTAGTTTGGAAAAAGTCAGGAAAAGTGGGTGTGTCCAGCTCTGTTTAGGTGGGAGTGTCGGGAAAGAGGGAAGGATTTGCAAATATGGGAGTTTCCGTTTGGACACGCGCGAGGCAAAACAAACACAGTAAACAGTGACTGTGTTTACATGGACATCAGTAAACAAATTACTTGCCAAATTATTAATTTGTCGATTATTAATTATTAACTGCAGTTTGGCACTTTCACTTTTTATTCAGGAACATTTCCTGCTTGTTGCCTGTGACAAACGACATATTGTATGCGAGGAACTGCTAATCCAATGTTTGTTACCGCAAGGCGAATGGGAGAAAACAAATCCTCCTCATCTCTCGGTAACTTAGATGACTCTGTAGGTAGCGTCAGAAAGCCATGTGTGTTTAGACTATCCTGTCACAAAATGTGGCGAAAATCCTGCACGGCGGGAAATATTTGATCATGTTTACATTCGGAGAGCAGCATTTGCAGCGGATCTTTCAGTCTATAATATTGTACTATACTATTGCAGTGATATTAACATACTGTAAACTTAGTAACTAAATCTTTTTGACTATAGTAAAAACTGAAAGAGCACTGCTGACAATATGAACTAACTTTGCCATCTGAATGAACAAAGATCTGATCGCACACTAACCAAATCTGTAGAGACAGGACAGTCACTCTGAAACTCTTTTTTTTAAAAGTAGACGAGCAGCAAATCCGGATTTCACTATTTCCAGATGCGAAAAGCTCTCGGGTAAAAATGTTCCTTACAAACGCATTTCTGTCGCGTGTCACATGCACTGTCATCCACATGAGTCCAGCAGCGCTCTCACAGCGGGAAAATGAAAACAAAACCTTCGTTGCAGCATATTAATAAACAGCGCACTGATAAATGCAACACTGGCGACCGGTGTCTCCAAATTCTCATTCTTTCACTTGTTTTGGCAACACAGCGTGGCGTCTCTCTGTCGTCTGAACACTGTAACAGGTCTCCGAAGCTGTCGTGCATATTAATGAAGTTGCACGTCAAACACAAATCGCGCTGATTGGTTTGAACAAAGCCTTTCTCATGAATCAATGCCACACCCTCAGAGACGTCATGATGTACTGCCAGGTACAGACAGCCAATCTCCACACTGGATTTACACGCAAGTATCTCATGGCTGTGACGCAGCTTCAAAACTTTGTTTCAAACCGGAAGAGCGAATTTGCTCAAAATAATGCAAAAACAACCAATTTTCACTTTTTAGTGCAATACATGTGTCCTAATAATGTTTAAAGCAGCGTGGGACATATATATGACTGTCAACAGCTCAAAAATAGTGTTTTGGTGTTTTGGGACCCTTAAACAGTCTTAAATTTGACTTGATGAAACCTCTAGAAACTCTGTGTTTAGAAGTTTTCAAACAAGCAATGGTGCATTGTTTTGAAATTGTATTTTGGTCAGTTAAGCAACAAAATGACATTGCACATTTTACGCCATTGAAATGTATGGTTTTTATAGTGCAGTGCTTTCCACATCTGGTGTGAAAGCTGCATCACACTGCACAGGTCCATCATTTTTGCTGTTGAAATTTTAGTGCATCCGTTACATGTGATGTAAACAACATACATTTTTGGAGGATAAATGGTATGTTTACACCAATTTCCATTAAAATAATGAAAATATTTCTTCAATTTGTTAATTTGCATAGCAAAACAAACGTCTGAGGTTTCAAAATGCTAGTTTTTAAAAATGATTACAATTACAGTTTACAGATACAAAATGTATTTTCTATTTTATACTATCTTTAAAGTCTTCAGTTACATTTTTTTTCCAGTTTGTTTTTCTTGTCAGTTTACTGATTCGCTACCTCCCTTTTATTTGCACTGGTCCTGGAAGCGCTGTTGGAAAAACAGAATGTTGTGTATTACTTGGGATATTGACTTCTGCTTGAGAGACTGGTTCCTCTGACAACGCTTTTTTCCCCCCATAAGCAAACCACACAGCTGCCATCATTCAGTCCTCTTCAATGGATTTAAAGCCATTGGACTTCTAGAAAATGTGGATCCACCTACTCCGAGCAAGCCACAACTTTTTCGGCTCCGTTTTCACTGAACAGTTGGCGGCCGAAGCTGGTGCCAGCTGATGTACCACCAGTTCAGAGGAGAGCACGTTCTCCCTCAAACAAAATATGCCTTTGAAAAGATTTGGGAACACTGGCTCTGCTGCTTTTTTATGAGGCTGGAGGATTTTTTCTCCTGCTTCAGTGTGGTTGATGTGGAATGTGAACATCAGCTTTTGATTAGGGGTAAAAGTCTGACAGATTTGAGGTTTTGTTTTTTGGAATAACCAATCGAAAGCGAGGCAGAGATGGCTCCTAAACTGTGCATCCGTGAAGTCAGAATGAGACTTGCAGATTTAGAAAGAAAAATGCTGAGACTCTCATTCATCAGGGCCAGGTCTGAACACGTCAGAACTCAAGAACTCGGGAGATTTTTCAGCAAATGTCTGGTATTCGCTGGCAGCCAGGACAGGGACGTCTGCTGTGAGGTGTTGCTTTGGAATGAGAAGGTGTTTGATTGAAATAGCCATTGAAATAATGTTCAGGTTTGCCGTTTGGTTTGCTTGCTACTTCTGCCCTCTCTGTTCTTATTAAGGGCTCTTGAGGTGCTCTTGTGTTCAATCAGGCTTATAAAAACGCTTGCGTCCCAGGCTGGCTCCTTGCACAGGGAAGCCTTTGTTCTTGACAACTCCCTAGTGCAACATGTTCAGTCTGTCAGACAGACAGGCCTCCTCTCTTCAGGTTTACAAGTCAAGTGTCCCTTAGTCTTGTTTATCTAAAGTGGCATACGTGCCGCTAGCACTGTCAAAACATAGTGGGATGATGTCTCAGGTAATTATTGACTGCTCTTTTGTAATTATTAACAGAAAACAACTTCAGTGATTGTTTGATTAAACTTAGAGAGGGGGCATTAAAATGTTTGCCAAATCGTAGCGTGCAAGTTAGATAATTCTCAAGGCTATATAAACTCTGGGGACTGGGACATCTGTGAGGGCCCTCAGCTCAAGGATGCAGGCGTTTGGGTCAATTGCAAATAAAAATAATGAAAAAAATAATAACATGAATTAGTTTTAGATTATATATATATAATAATTATTTTTACTTATTTATTGCCATGACATTTATTTCTCTGATGATTTGAAGTGATTTTTGTATCCTTATTTAAGGATAAAAGCATTCGCTAAATGAATAAATGTAAATGTATAATATATTTATACATTTAAATTTTATTTAAATTATTTTATTACAATAAAATGCTGATGATAACCATTTACTGTAGTTATTATCACTAATTATTATTGTTATTGCTATTATTATTGTTGTTGTTGTTGTTGTTAATGTATTAAATAAAATAATAATAATAATAATATATTAATAATAATAATAATAATAATAATAATAATTATTATTATTATTATTATTATTGCTAATATAATTATTATTATTACAGTTTTTCCCAATTGTTTACACAATTACTTGTACTTCAGGCACAATGACTACAACATGTAACTGATGCACCAACCCCCTGAACCAATTCTGCTAAACTGCAAGCACAATTCCTGCTTTACACTCAAATTGCAGATTTAAAACACACATTTTTTTTTAAAACACTACACACAATTCTCTGCATTTAGCACAATTTTCATGCAGAAAATCTCTTGTTTTCACAAGGAACACACTGTCATTCAAAATTGTAAAGTCAGGTGTCCTACTTTGCATACTAACTCATCACAAGTAAACACCTGTCACACATAATTGCAATGTAGCAATCAGAGCTCATCTCATATTTTTCATTTCTCCTATCCTATTGAGGATTTTTTTTTCTGCCTGGGGATGGAAAGTGTATGACCCAAATCCACTTTTTTATTTTATTTATTTTTTTTACTGTAACTATTCTGTAAATACTTCTGTTGATGGTATACGTAGACTGCGTTATGTGTAACTTTGTGTTGGTTGGGATGAACACTGTGTACACTTTTTGTGGGAAAAATACAGTCAAATATATTTGTACCTTGTATTTGTGTGTTGTATAAAAACAATATTCTGAAAATTTTTACAATGCACTTATGTAGGCCTATGTACTGTCTGTAGTAAGTGTAACACTGAACAAAAAAGGCTTACAGTAAGTCATTATGATGAATGGAAAAGAAGTGATCATAGTGTTTTACATTAAGCACATCAGTGATCAACTGGTTCTTATAAATGTCTAGTCATTTGATGGTTTGTGTGTGTCATTTGAAAACAAAACACCATTTTGAGAAGAAATTACATTGTTTTGAATGTAAAGTTTGATTTTGCAGGAGAATTGAAGGGTTTTGCCCAATGTGTGTGTTTTGTGATTTGTGTGTAGAGTTCTGAGAATATGAGACATAATTAATATAATAGTTGTTGTTTGTTGTTTATTATTATTATTATTATTATTATTATTATTATTATTATTATTATTATTATTA
>CAIGQZ010001336.1:25826450-25842748 GCA_903798205.1 Danio tinwini | reverse complement strand
ATATATATAAATTGAGCAAAATTCAAAGTGTTACAGAAACAAAAAAAAAAACAGTTTGGAAAATGTTCAGGTATTTTTTTGCAGTTCTAAATGATTCAAAATAAGGTGGCTAACTTGCCAAACTGATGACAAACAGTTCAAAACATCACTTAATTTTTTTGGTCATGTTGTACCCATGTAAATGTCTACTTCTAATACATTTGCCTCATAATTTGATGTTGCCGCCATGTTCCTGTCTCTTCGCTGTACTGGTTGTTACCAAGTTACAGAAAAAATAACATGCTCCCAACATCCAATCAAATAAGAGGAACCGAAAAGCAATATGGTGTTAACGACATCATAGAGAAGGTAGCATTTCAAGGCGTAAAAGCACAAACTGTTTCTCGATTCTAAGGCCCCGTTTACACTAGTACGTTTTAGTTTTAAAACAGCATTTTGGAATGAAAACAATCCTCGTCCACACTTGCGTTTTACCCAGCATTTCTGAACCACTCTCTGTCTACACTAAAATGATGAAAACGCACATCACGTGATCACACACACACACTCTGGCATGCACTGAAGCGTGCTTTAAGCGCATACCCATATGAGAGCTGTCCTCATCGGACTGTTTATCAAGGATCTTTCCCTGGATCTAATCTCACTTTATTTGTTAAACGTGATATTTAATTCATCTTGTTGTCTATATCTAACTACATACTCCCTGACTTTAGTCTTTTAAATCTATTACTTGTTCTCAGGTAACGTGCTTTGGCTGAGCGCAAAGATAAGTTAGGGTAACAAGGCAGCACTGGCCCGTTTGGCCCAGTAACGATTCTGTCTACTGTCCTAAGCGTCTCTCACGTTGGCCCCATGCCATCAGGCAGTGCTTATTGCTGAGCCCTGCAAAAATACATATAAATAAGTTTTTTTTAAAACCTAAATATTAAAAACATGAAAGGATTTAAGATGCTGATGACTGTTAAACGCGTCATAACAGTCTTGTGAAAAGGGTTGAATAAATTAGCTGCTTATTAATTATAAGGTAGCAGTTAGGTTTAGGTATTGGGTATAATTAGGGATGTAAAATTAGATCATACTTTGTAAGTACTAATAAGCTGTTACTATATTAATAAGACAGACAATAAGCCAATAGTTATTAGCGTGAATTGTGTCTTAAAAGTAAAGTGTTACCAAAAATCTTTATTTGAAATTACAAATGCTGTAATATTATTCATTTATTATTTATTTTTTTATTTATGATGCTGTTTTCTTAAACTCAAAACGCTTAAACATTTACAACAACAAATAAAAAAGCAACCCAATCCAGAATTGCAAGTTTACATAATCCAATAAAATCTCTTGGAATTACTTAAACCCCATTAAAATGATAAACTTTCACTCTGTTATGATTGAACTCTGCAGTAACTCCACAAATCACATGCATTCTGAACTGTGGTGCTGATCAACTGTAATCCCAGCTAAACAGAGCAGATCCTGCGACGTGACTGTTGTGTATGCTGATGCTGAAACGTTACACTGTGCATTGCTAATCTGCGATGTGCCGTTAATGTGGGCAGGTAGGCCGGCTGAACGCGCACCTCTCGCTGAATTATGCAGGTATGCACGTGTCCGCCCTCAGCTTCTGAACCTGTTGAACTCTCTGGCTCACTCTGAAAGGATGCACTCATTTAGCTCAGCCCTGCTCCAGAGAGACCTTATTACACATCTCCAGCGCTGCTCAACCAAGCCTCTGTGTAGAAGCGCACAGAAGTCTCCTGCATTCCTCTCGGCCCCCTGCGCCCACCCTCGGCCCCACCTCACCCTGAGCCGCCTGCACAAAGGTGCTCCACTCTGGGGCCGGGCTTTTTTTGCTCCCCTCTTTTCAATACCTATTGTTGGGTGCAGGGAGCTTAATGGGAGACGTGCGAGAGCCGCTTTCCCACCATATTCGAGTACCCTCTTGACTGCCAGAAGAGATGTGGCCAGGCAGAGGGTGAGTTGGGCAAGGTTTTTTCAGGTGCCTACAACATTGAGCTATTTTAGGACATGATTAGGTTGGTTGAAGTTTATATATTTTTTCTTTTACATGACAAGAACCGTGTTGCCAGATATAGCAGATTTTTTCCCCACCACAAATGCTGTCCAAAACCCACCCAAAAAAACGCCCACAGTGTTGGATTAATATTTTAATTGTTTAATTTATTTAAATCGAAATTAACCTAGTTACTTTAACTGCCATTATTTTAACCATACAGCAACCAACACCAGCAGTCACAGAACCACAACATAACCGGATCACATCAAAACACTGCACTTATTGTTGTAGATTACACTACCTATTAGAGTATGTTTTACTTTTGGGGTTATTTTGAACATAATTAGGTATTGTTTGTCAAGCAGACAACGATTCTATGTTTGTTCTTGCTGTCCATTGTGGGACAAAATTACCGAAAAGTGTCATGATAAAACACTGTGAGTTTAACTGCAGTCGCTGCATGATGTTCATCATCAGTCATCAGTTCATCATCAGTCATGTTCATCATCAGTCTCTGCACGTGAATGGGAGTCAGATTTGTCCGGGGAGTCTGATTTTAATACAACTTTTCTTCAACTCCTCTTGCAGGTGGGCCCACTACTAAGTGAATGGAGTAGGAGCACACAGTTATGTTTTGTTAAGTAAGTTGCATATAAAATTTACGTTTCAAAAATTTTGTCAAATTTTTTTACCCGCACAATCAAATTTAAAACCACCCAATTGGGTGGGAAACTGGCCAGTCTGGCCACACTGGACAAGGATGAAAAAGATGGACAGACAGATGGATGGATAAAAATGAAGAGTTTAGATGAAAAAGCCATCAGAGAGTGCCACCAGAAATGCTTCTATATTGAGCATTTATCTCAGGCCCCTGTGTGTAGATTCAGTAATTTTACTTTAATATTTAATAATAAATATTAATAATAATAATAATAATAATAATAATACATTTATGTGCTTTTCTTAAACTCAAAATGCTACAACAAATAAAAATGCAACTTAAACCAGAATTAGATACAATAGAAGAGTTTAGATGGAAAAGCCATCAGAAAGTGCCATCAGAAATGTTCCTAAATTGAGCATTTATCTCAGGCGGCTGTATGTAGATGCAGTAATTTCACTTTTATGGCAACAAATCGAATCTTTTCATTCTATTTAAAGTGAAATAACTGAACATAAACATAGGAGGTTGAGAAAGATGCTCATTTTAGACATTTTTCATATGAATGCTTCATATATAAATGCTTTTCCTTTGTGTAGAGACAAAATCATTAACAATCTCCTTCCAAGTCTGTGAAAGCATAAAAAAATGTATATATGCACTATGTTATGCATTATGCAGAACTATGCAGGCCTGTCACTTTTGTTGAAGAGACACTATGTGTTTTGGCACCTGCTGTAGTTGGAAATGGTTGTGTTGGTTGTCAAGTACTCCGGTGTAATATGTATGCATATGTTTTTTTGCAAAGAATTTGAAACCATTATTTTTGGGGGTTTTCAGGACCCAAAACACTGCTGTCTATAAAGCACCCACTTAAGATTAAATATAAAAAAATGTGTGCAGTTAAAAAAAAAAGTCTAATTAGATCATTTTCAAAATATATATACAGTAGTCAACATTCAAAGTCAATCAAAAATATTTTTCAAAACTGTCCTAGGACAAGTAGGGGTGTTGTTCAATAATTTTAGGACAACTTTGATGAAAGATGATGATCCACTTCAAATGTTGACTACTGTATTTTACACATTTCTAGCTAAGGGACGTTGATATTCATTCATTCATTATTTCATGCATTTTATGATTATCTTAAGCTCAATTCAAATGAAATTTCTGTTGGACTGAGAAAGGAGTGATAAGGTAGAAATAAATGTGGAACAAGTGAGTAGTGTGAAACGAGCTGTTGTTTTTGTAAAATGTGTCATGGCTGTCACGATATTCAAACAGTTTCTTTCCGCTCTGTCCCATCAGTCCTCTTTTCTGTCAGCCACAGATGGCTTGGTTTGGCTGCAAGAAAGGGCAATTTTGCTGCTTGATAAATATAAGCAGCGCATCACCAAGCTTCATGTGCTCACTGTATTATAACTTTGACCATAAATTGATCTATATTTAAATTACAATAAAGAAAAAAAGTGATGGTATGGATGTGCAGGCAGTCGGAAACTTTTTTTTTTTGTGCGCCCATCAGAAAATCTGATTTAAAGTTTGTGATAAACACACTTTTATTTAGTGTTCATGTAAATAATATGGTCTGATTCATCAGTCACAATGATTTCATTTGGTTTGTTGTATTTGAATGAGTCATTGAACTATTATGCCTATTAATGTCCAACATCCCTTAAATCCCATCTTTCTCTAATTTCTTTGATAACTTAAAACTTTACAGTTAAAGAAAATACAATATTATGCTGCGTTTTCTTATCAAAGATCAATCTTACTCCTGTTTATGGTGGCCTGCTTAGCAAGCGGTGTGGTCATTCGATACGAGGTCTGATTTGAATGCCTTTACAGAATATTCTCCAGGGTCCAGATTTCATTGTACGATGACAACTGAGAGCATTCCTGTATTCCTGTATGGATGCTGGGATGGTCTGTAAGGGAAAGATGGCGTTTCACAATAGCAATTACACAAGAACATTTACTATACCAATGATATGAAGATCTCACAATTAGGGCTGTGATTTATATATTACAGCACACCACATCATGATAAAATATGAGATATATACTTAGCAATACAGTATTTAGTGACACTTAAAAAAAATTGTAATATGATTTAAATTTAAGTAAATTCATTTGAATATTGATCAATATGTATGTATCAATATTGATGTTATGTGCCTTCAAGTATGTAATATAAACTTTTAAATGAATATAATATAATCTATAAATTGCATACTTTGTATCATCCACAAAAGATTTACTCTAGTTTTTAAAAAGTAATAAGGAAAAATAAATAATAGGTGAAAAAAAATCAATAACACATGAGACATAAATATGTATAATATTTATAAATAGTATATAAATATGGATATAAATGCATAAATATGTTTATATGGCATACAATAACACATGGCAAATAAATAACACAATTCTTTAATTGGCTTAAACTGCTGTTTTGTTTTGTACATTATAAAAGTTTAGAAAGTAGATAAATTTTATTCAAAAATGCAATACGTCATATGCTTAGTCGATTGATCGATTTTATTGGTCTATACCGATGTATTGTTACACCCATATTAACAATATTGCTTATTTATAAGTCAGCATGGATAGAAGCAGCTGCTGAAAGTTTGAATGTAAATATTTTGCAGGGCCCCTGGCACTGTCTGGAGCATTTCATGCTAACTTCACCTCTGGTTTTATCTGTGGGTCAAGTGTGGGGCAGGTAGCGTAGTGATAATATGATTCAGCTCTGTGCTTTAAGACCCTTAAAGTTGAAACCATGATGTCATTTAGAACAAAATCAGATCAAATTATAGTTTGTTTTTATTTCATTTCTGGTCTTTCAAATGGCCTGCCAAAGTAAACATTCAGTTAAGTTTTGTAGTAAATGCCTTCCAGCTCTCTGTGCTCTCTGGTGATTGCAGCTGCGTCCAAAAGCTCTAAAAAGCTGCCTTTGGAGTTAGCATTCCAAGGTGAAAAGGCAACAAGGCACATTTGAATCCAAATTCTGCTTCACTTCCTGTCTCTTTTACCTCATTATTAAATTTTAAAGGAAACATGGATGCATCCTTCACTGCCTTTTGATATCCCACAATCCTGTGCATTTCATTTTTAACAGATACGCTAAAAAAATTAAAGATGGCACTTTGAGGTTTCATTTTGGTGTCATTTTGAGTGTAAATGAAAAATTTATAGACTTATTGCAGACATTTAGGCCCAATTCCAATTCTACCCCTTAGACCTTCCCCGTACCCCTACCCCTCGTTTTGCGCGTTCATGTGAAGAGGTAGTAATGTCCCAATTCTCTTTAGCTTGAAGGCGTAGGGCTAAGGGGAAGGGGTATACACCCCTTCGAATGAAGATATTTCAGAACCACACTCAAAACCAAGGGGTAAGAAAATTTTCCAGAATGCACCAGCTACAGCGGCAGTTTTGCTGTACCTGGAAGTAAGGAGAGCCACAAATTAGTATTTTTTTTTTTGGCATTACTACGAATTTTTACAACAAACAAACACATGTTTTAATATATTTATAACTGCGTTCATGCTTTATCGTCATGCTTTTATAAAAAAACGCTAAAATAAAAACAGCTAAATTTTGCAATCTATAATCCCTAATAACTCCTGTACAGCAGTCCCACAACATTCTGGCACTCGATGACACTCGAATACCCTGTCAGAACAGTCTAGTGGCTGAGAATGAGCGTTTTACAGTGTCTGCTATAATGTGAATGTTGTTTTTGGTGTGTTTACACAGATGAATATGACCACGCTGTAAATGTGCAGTATAGTTACGATCATATTGCCACATTCACTGAAGATAAATACTAAAAAACAACACAACTGGAATAACTACAGCAGTCGCGATCATCTGATCTCACATAAAGCAAGAGATCACGATGACATATGATGTAGGTGTTGTAGTTCTGTCCCATTTCTTAGGTGTAAATTTTAAGCCCTTCCCCTTCACACTCGTTTTTAAGGGCCAAGGGAAAAGGGTACAAAAATAGAATTGAGATTGGGCCTTAGACTATGACAACATTCACTCTTTCCCTTAAGCATTAAAGTTCAGTCTGACCTGGAAAAGGTAAGTTAATACTTAAAGAGATGCTGTTGCTATGAGCAACGGCTGTTTCCATGGTGTCACTACTGGGTTTTCCGAAAACATCAATTGTGAACCTGATTGCCTGAGGTGTATGTTCTGTGAAGGGCATTACTGGGGAAATTCCTTTCAGCATAAACATAATCTTATATAAGCGAGCCAAGTGTTCAAGACGCTCACAATATTTGCATTAATTCTTTACGGTTACACACTTGATATTAGTTTGCACATTTGTCTTTGTCAGATTATTATTTAGGACTGCATGGTGAGGTGTGGATTTATTTATGTATGCGGATTGTTTTTTTGGATTGCTGGCAAACGTCTCACTGCCTGTGTTGATATTATGATTGAGTGAGTTGTTGTCATCTTCGCCTGGCAAAGTGTGACTTTGGGCTCCAAAACGGGCAAACTCAATATTTTTCATCAAATTAGACCTTGGCTCGTCTTTCAGTATCACCCTCAGTCCAATATCAACTTAATTTCGCTCGCTCTTTCAGTCTGTCCTCGGATTCGGTTGGATTTGAAAATGTGTGTTTCCAAATGGATGGAGCCATTGAAAATGATACTTTGAACCGCAACAGGCCAAAGGCATAATTCCCCAGATCCAGAACACCCAAACACAGTGCAGCTGGACGCTGAACCTCTCAGTACATCTTCCACTCGTTCCAGGTCAAATTATAGGCCTTTCACCTTCCCATTATGCAGATTTCAACCCAAGCAGTCCATTAGAGGGAACACTACACTCTCTCCTGCTTTTATTTATGAAGAGTTTCATGGCTAAAGAGATGGCATGAATCATTTCCTTAGTAGCTTTTCATCTGTTTCTGTTTATGAAAGTGCTTTTGTTTGTATTTAAAACTTATAATTTACATGATTTTGCTGCCTAGCTTTTAAACATTTACCTGATGCCTTTAGTTGAATGGGAAAAACATATTAACAGATATGAGCATAATAGATTATTTTTAACATTACCTTCAAATAATGGGAGTGCTCTGGTACCCTGATAAAAATTATTTACTTCAGAGTAGTGTTGTCACTACTGGATTTCGGTACCAATCGATACAGAAATTTTGAAAACAGCCATTTCCCGCTAACATTTGATCGCTGATGAGCGTGTTCTTAAAGAGCGCTGATTTGTCATTGTGTTCACATGCTCAACAGAAATGACTGTGATTGGCCGTGAAGGTCATCAGTTCACCAAACTCACTGCTGTTTACTGAGTGTAACCACTGATACAGGGACACTGGAGCATTTCAAAGTCATGTCAATCATCTGGTTTGTCTATAAGCTGACATACGAGCGATCCGCTGATCAATCGCTGTTGTAAAATGGTTAAAAAATGATTTTTAAGAACATGCTATACTGGAAATAGATGTTTAAAAAATGTCAGTATGTATTGCTACCGAATTTGAGTATCGTGACAACCCTCAGATTGCTTTAATGTGAATGACAGTATTTGTACAAACACACAGTTCTCATTCAGAAGATTAGAGCCTCAGCAAAAATGTTGTAAAATAAGACAAAACTAGCCAAAATAATTAAAATTCAATATGCTGTGCATTTTATTGACGCAAATATATATATATATATATATATATATATATATATATATATATATTTTTTTATTTTTTTGAAAACTTAGGATTTCTAGTGTATTGGTATATTGGTAAGACTTTACAATAAGGTTGTATTAGTTTGTTAATTAATGTATTTACTACCATGAACAAACAATGGACAATACATTCATTGCAGTTTTTATTTATGGTTGTTAATATTAGTTAATGAAATAAAAGTATTCATTGTTCATTAACTCTAGTTAATTAGTTAACGCAGTGCATTAACTAATGTTAACAAGCATGAATTTGTATTTTAATAATGCATTCATAAATGTTGAACTATGATTAATAAATTATGTAAAAGATTTTGTAAAGTGTGACTGGCACACCAATAAGGTAAACGTGTAATTTTATAGACCCGAAAACTCTTACAAAATGCTATAAAATATGTATTTTCTTTTTTAAAAGTAAAAAAATTAGGGGGATGGCGGTATTTATTTATGTAACACACAATACAGTAATATAGTTTTGAATTATTTTGCAGGCCCCATTCAGTTCCCACCTTAAATGTTAAACAAACAAACAAAAAAAGTGCATTACTAGTCATTTTTTGGTAAGTGTGGTTACTTTGTCTTTGACTTGAGTCTTTCCTGTTGCCTTGCAGCATCAGCGTTTCCTCCTAGTTGTGCCTTCTGTCTTCTCTCCCTGTGGTTACTCCTGCCTGCAGGAGCCAGACAGCTACTGAGGATCTTATTAATTGCCTGTGTGTGCACGCGTGTGTGTCTGAAAGTGTAATTGGCATTCTCTGAGTCTGTGCGTCCGACGTGGCTGTGTGCAGTCTGTGATTAAACAGAGCTAATAAGCAGATATCAGACAGCACTGGCAAATGCTCCTATCTGCAGCCAGCTGGGCGCATACCTACAGGTAGAGCTCATGTCTCCCCTTGGCTCCTTTTATTTATTTTTTTCTATCTGTCCTCATTTTCCTCTCCTCCTCTTCTGGACACACTGTCGGGTTATTGGCTGATGTTGCATGGTGTCGCTTTCTCTCTTTATTCAGACCTCTTTGTGGTGTATTGTTGAGATGCTCTGGTTTTCTTGTGAGCTGGATTTGGGGCTTATCTTGCAGGCAGTTTAACAGAAGAATAGACACACGGTAGTTAAAGAAAGAGGCCATTGCTTCTCTGTTTACCATAGCGCTGAATCTAACAAAACAACCCAAGTTTCCGTGCCTACGGCCCTCTCACGTTTCTGCTGTGCGTGTTAAGATTTGCCCTAATCTGACTCGACACTGTGCAGTCATCACAAACCACCTCACAAGAGCTTTTCAGTGCTCTTGAGTGTTAAATAAAATTCCATTATTAAGATGCCTGATCTGTTTACTCCATGAACTGGTTGGAAAGTTTTATATATTTTATGTCTGTATTATGCAGTGCCAAAAACTGCCAATGTACAGGCCATTACTTATTTATTAATTTCTGTACAATATGCTGAACATACAGAGTCAGTTCTAGGAAGAACAGTCCAAGTATGCGATAAGTTATCCTGCCTGTGCACACAGAATGGCCATCTGCAGCTTTCCTTATTACACCATGGTTGAATCATCCTGCTGCTGAATGTGCTCTTCGACAAGCATGCTGAGCATGAGGGGATGACAGACATTGTTCATTATTTCCTCATTTCACCCACACCCTCCAGAGAATCTCAGTCAGACTTGGTGATAGAACATGCCTTTTGATGAGCAACTTTAGCCTGTTAGCATCTTTCTGGTTGCAAAAAGCTGTTTTAGTTCTGAAACATGTATTGATAATTCACTTACAAATATAACTGTGGGTCTTCTTAGGTGCTTGATGTGCCTAGAAAGACATGAATGAGGTGTCAATATCTATTTTATCTACTATTTCATAACTTAACTATCTTAAAAATACTCTATGAGGAGGACACTGATGCTAATGAAGTTTCCAAAATATGCACAAGCAATTCTTGCATTTTTGCGTTTTTATGATTGAACTTTTATTTTGTTTGAATGAATAATTGAGTTGGATCGGGAGTGTCCAAACTTGTTTCTGGAGGTCCATTGTCATAGAGTTTAGCCTTAAGCAAAGTTAAAAACACCTGCATTGGCTAATAAAAGTCTCCTGGTGCATTCAAGTCATGTCAGATAAATCGTATTTATGATGTCAATGCATGTGAATGCCATGGCAGTGTGGGAAAAGCAACTTTTTTTTTTAAGTATTCAGTGGAAAACATCATGGAAGGAGTCAATGAATGCTTGTCATGCTTTTTTTTTTGGTTGCAGGATTATAATATACTAGTTAATAGGTTTGTATATAATGCACCTTAATGTGGCTTCATGAATTCATTTTAAATATTAAAACATGCCTGATGCAAACTCTTTGCAAACTCTTTGCTCTTCATTTTCTACAAGAGTTAAGAAACCTTGCTGTAATTTATCAAAAGAACATACAATACCGTCTTGTGCTGACAGAATTGACTTGAACACACCTGACATTGTAATTACAACTTGCTAAGTATTAAGTATAAACATTCCATGAGGACTTAAATGCTGCATCCATTCACACTAGTAACTAGGCAAATATTTTGGATCTGGTTGGCGTCTTGTCCACTCAAGGTATACACCCCTGACTTAAGGCTGATTGATACTTCAGCGTCAGGAATCATTTTGCGTGGTCGCATAGCCCTCGCTGTGGCTGATGTCAGCACTGAAGTGCACCTCTCAAAAAATGTAACTACACATCACAGCAAAGTGTAACGCAAGCTATGTGATGGGTTGGCTTGGTACAGGTGACGAGTGTGGGCGATGCTGAGAGCTGCTAGCCTGATAGAGCGAGTGTTTACAAGTGTTGAGTCCCATGAAGGAGTTCCAGATGGAGACTTTTGTTTTGTGTTTGCCTTATGATTTAAAGTTGATACATGTCTGCCCGTTCTCACCTCTGAATGAACAGGATTTAGCTACTTGTAGCATTCAGAAAAAACAAAATACCGACAAAGACACTTGACACAGAGGAACATAACATACTGCCAGCTACCGATTCGGAAGGGTTATTGCAGAGGAACACAAACAGCACGCAGCACTATAAATGCATGACTTTGCGCAAGGCAGGCGTGATCACTTGACGCAGAAGTATAAATCAGCCTTTAGATGATTGACATTCAACAACAGTCAACAGAAAACATATTTTTTTAATCTCTGGTTGTGCTTGAGTTGATTAGTAAATCTATGGCCATCAATATGCCACCATCACCACCCCATTGAACTTTACAAAGTGATACTCTCGGAACTCTTCTACTTGCAGTCAACAAATCCCCTTTACTTTGCCTAAAGTCAGGGCCTCATCCAGCAGTCACCACAATCAAGTTCTCTGAGAGCTTCTGCAGGTGGCGTGTGACTTATTGTACAGATGAGCCCCTGTACTTCAAGGCTGAAGCACATGAAGAGAAAAAGAGATCCTATCCCTGTGGAGCCCCCGTGCTACTGCTCTGTGTATTTGTACAAGACCATTGCAAGGTTGAGGAACTCCCACCGATGGATGGGAAGGACTTTCAAAAGCATCTACAGACTCAAAGGGTCCTTGTGCCTCTCTGTCAATAGCTATAACTTTGAGAGGGTCTGTCAGCCAGCTCCTGGCAATATAGAAGTCCTGTGGTTCACAACAGAGAGTCTGTTTTTCTGAGAAAAGGGATGGAAGTTTGTTTCTCTCTTTTAAAAAAAAGATGCTCCAACTATCATTTGCATTTGAAGCTATAACTTGTCCAAACGGAGATGCAGAGAAGAGGTGACGCAAATCCAGAATTCTGCATTCTCTTTTGAAGAGATTTCTATTGAGAAGCAAGTTTGTCAAATTCATCACTACCTACTCTGAAAGTCCACCAATTTAGACAGAACTTTCATTTCCAAATGGTTCATGTTTTTCTTTGGACTAGACAGGAACAGTTTGTGGCTCATTGTCCTTCTGATCTGTTCTCTCTACTTTTTTTTCCTCTTTTGTTTCTTTTTATTTGTCCATCTAGACTGCGAGAAACTGGCTGGCATGTGACAGGAGGTACTGGACATGAGTGAGTGAGACAGGCATACAGAGACTGGCTGTACTTAACGCCTCGTTGCCCAGAATTTAATTAGTCTGTGTCATATTTATGCATAAATAAAAGTAGGAGCTGCCATATTTGCTCAGTCTTGTAGCCTACAAATCTCTTTCCTTGTTTTAGCCTTCGTAAAGCCCTAGACGGACAGTTGTGCTCCATGAAATTTGACCTTCAAAAGTTGCAGAGGACTACCTTGTCATATATTCCCGAAGCTCTAAACCACAGCATTGCAACATGTATGTTTTGTTGCATTGATGCCAGCTGAAACCTTTCACATTTTTTTTCTTGATGCCTATGCCTGCGTCTTGCTATGGGAGAGGAATGTTGTGGATGTGGCTAGCCCACATCTCATGCCATGTGATGAGAGTGTTAGTGAGTTGTTGTCCCGGGATAATATTTAGATGTGTCATTTTGGCAAAATGTGTGGTACATGAATTAAGTCTGAGTTGTTTTCTGAGTTGCATCTAACTTTATTAGGCTCCAGATGAGTTGTGTTAGAGTGGTTGTGCAATCATGACCCACAGCTGGCCCTTTCCACCAGGCTGACAGGAAACAGGAAAGTCGGGGTGTGCATGACCAATTTTTTTTTCTTTCATTTTTGCTGTGCAAGATATAGAGACTTAGGCACTGTGGCAAATCACCAACCATGTGAAGTGGCTAATGTGTGTGTGTGTGTGTGTGTGCGTGTGTGTGTGTGTATGTGTGACCACACTGTACTTCCCTTATTGTTCTGCACAATGTAACATGCTGTAGAACAGGAAGTGGCTCGGTGGATTTTGTTCTCAATGGGAGACAGTGATATTCATCTCCGGTTAGTCAAAGAGCGGGTCTGTCATTTAAAAATCCCCTGCGCCTTCATTCAAAAAACGCCTTTCCTTTTGCATTTCCCCAGACTTGTACAGTTCACCACAAGATCTGGAGAACTAGTCTTTGCACCACAGGGAGACACTAGCTGGGAAGGAAAGGCATAGGTAGACACGGCAAAAACACAACACAACAGTCCAGCAAAACCCCTAGCAACAGCTCTAAGCTGTTACACACACCTTACTTGGGACTCTTGATGGATTTAAGGAGGAAGAAATGAGCAGGGTAGCATTCCAAACAAGGAAAAAATAAAACATTTATATGCTGCTTGTGGCCTTTGATGCTGGTGGTAAGGGAGTTGTTGTGGACCACCAACAGTACAAGCTGCCCTTGGCTAGAAGATTCCTCACCTCCCTCAAAGCACAAACTCTCTCTGAGCTAGAAATAAACACAGTAACACTTTAAATTGGCATTAAATGAAAATTCTACTTTCTAAATCTGTTGATCTTCTTGTGAAAGGTTTACATAATTTCTTTCAGGACATTTGTTGAAAACTATACCTTTACTCTGGTTTCCTGTACAGGACTTCCATCATTAGTCTTTTTTTTTTTTTTACCTGATACTTACTGTTTCCATCCAATTTTGATAATTGAATTTATGTACAAAATTTGAATATCGATAAAACATTTGCAAAAAAAGCACTGTTTGCCATGCTCTGTGTTCAAGAGAATGCGTTGTCAATTCTTTAAAAACTAACAAATGATATCAGTAAATTAAAATTCAAGTTTCTGCAAATGAGGAAACCACTAAAGCTCTTTGTACTCCATATTTATTAATGCGTTGGACCCTAGAGTAGTAGATGGCATGCAATAGCTGACGGTCCCTAAAAAAACTTGTATCTGAAGTTTGGGAAAACTGTCATGTCGGACAATTCTGGAAGATAATTCAACTAAGTGTTTTATTGATGATGGTTTAAAGCAACATTTGCGATTGTGTGATGAAGATCAATGTGGCTGCTAGTCCAATTATCTAATCAAACCATCTTTTTTTGATGCACATCTAGGAATTTACTCAGTGAATATGTTTTCCTTGTAGTTTATATGCGTATCATTCAAGAAATTGATTCTGTGTTGATCTAGAGATTTTCAGAATTTATCTCTATACTCTCTGGAATTGTAACCGTACACTCAAATGCTCATAAAGAAGAACATTTGTGTGATCATGCAAGTTGGCTTTTATGTCATGAGATTAATGTAGACAGAAATCACTACCAACAATCTTGTAATTTGCTTAAATATTTTCGTACTTTACTAATGGCTATTTTAGGTTAATCTAATATTTGTAAGCAATTGTACTTACAGGGTAAAGGCTCATACAAACATTATCAGCGTTTTTCGAGACGTTTTTCTGCATTCAAACCCTCGTGATTGTCATCGCCGTTGTGCAGAGTAACACGCAAAATTAGTCCTGACATTTAGATGATGCCTAATAAAGTTGCAAGTTCTGAAAGAAGTGAACTGAAACTCACCATCAGATCCTGTTTGCTACTCTCCACTCCTACTGACATTATTGTAGTTGCTGTTGCGTTTACAGCTCTTTGTGTTCAGACACCAATGAAAAAAGCAGGCCCACATTCATCTTGCCTTGGTGGGTGCATCATCTTTTTCATTGAACGAAAGTGAAACTGGGATCACTTTGACTGTTTTGCACTTGAGCGCCTCCAAATGGAGTTTACTGCAAGTTCAGCAGCCTGGGCACGTGACATTTTTGACATGGCGCATCAAAAAACAGCATGAGCATGAGGCGTTTTTTTAAAAATGATGTTTTAACGCCTGGCTTTTTTGCACGTTGGTGTGCATGATCACATTGGGTCACCTTGTGTAGTGACAAGACATTAATAGTTGGCAATGTAAACAAAGTGTGTCCATGTGAATGAGCCTTAAGGCAGTTTGTAAAGCATGATACAACGCTATCTGCTGTTAAAAACGAAGCTCAGAATCAATTCAAGAGAAAAAAACAACGGATTTTCAGATATTTCAGATTGTCGATTACTCAAACTACTTTTTGCCACAATTTTATTATTATTATTTTTTAAATGATATAAAACTTTTTCTTTCTATTTATACACACTTAAAATCTTTATCTAGCATTTTTTTATCTAGACTTCCAGTCTTGACATGTCTTCCATTTTCTGGTTGTTTGGTGAGTTGTCTATCTTCAAGATTTAAAGGGCAGCTATTTTGACTTACCTGACATTATGAGCGTGAAAGGTACGTCTCATGCTATGATCTTCCAAGGCATAGTCAGCCTGTTTTTCATCTACCTTTAATCTAAATGCCAATTAGAGAACTGTGTGTTGTGAAAGCTGCAGAGGAAGCAGATTAAACAAATGTACATGCTTATGGATTTAATCAGCCCTTGTTTCTCAAGTTTAATAGGGTTTGTTGGTACTTCTGACCAGCTGGTTTGATTCATTTATTCGAGGCTGGTTGAGCGAATGAGAAGATGGAAGAGAAGCAGGAGATGAGGTCAAGTGAAAGGATAATGGGGCCCACCAGTCCCCTAAAATAACAGTTTGTTTTGCTTGAGGTGCAGTGCTGTCAGTCTAACTCATGAGCGGTGTGTGTCACTGCATGTGCGTCTGGGTGGCAGACTGCACAAGAAAGTGAGCGCTGCAAACAGAGCTGCTTTTTGTTTCACTAATTGTGGAGGGAAATTACTGTGAAAATGAGGTAATGAACAGATTATCCAGAAGGCCGAAGTCTCATTCATATATCCAGTCATGAGGTTTGTCTGTTCTGTTGGAGAGCCTGCGCACAGAACAGTGCACATTGCAGTTGCAGATCAGTAGATAGTTGGGGGCATTTCCTTATTAATGTTATTGTTTATGATTTACTTTTTATTTTATTTATCATTTATTCGTTATTTTATTTGATTAGTTTTGTTTGCAGCCTATTTTATTTTATTATATTTTATTTTATATATATATATATAGATATCTAGATTTTGTTAGACTCATTGTTATATCCAATTACTGTGAAAATGAGGTAATG
>CAIGQZ010001336.1:25810238-25821450 GCA_903798205.1 Danio tinwini | reverse complement strand
TTTTTATTATTGTTTTTTTATTATTTATTTATTTATTTTTTTTGCTCATCTTATGGTCTGTTATATTTTGTTTTATTTGTTATGTTTATGCTTGTAATAGTGCTGGGCTAAAATTAATCGTGATTAATCACACCCAAAATAAAAGTTTCACAGTCTGTACGGTGTATATTTATTATGCATGTATATAAATACACATATGCATGCATATGTTTGAGAAAATGTTTATTTATATTTAGATATAAATTATATATGTTTAGGATACAAATTCTATAAACATTTTAATATCTATAACAAAATAGTTTTGTATAGTTTTGTTTTCATGTATGTATCTGTGTGTGTGTATCAGGTATATATAAAAAATATATATTTTAATAATACATACGCTTATATTCTCAAAAAATAAATTGTTTTGGATGCGATTTAATCTTTGCCCAGCATTATTTTTAATTGTATATTCTACTCCATCTTTATTGATTTTATTTTTAAGTGTACTTATAGATTTTTTTTTATACATTTTTATGCAATGTTTTTATTTATGATGCTACACTGTTTATTTGAAATTTTATTTCATTTGCCAACTTTTTTTGTATATTAATTTAATTTGATCTGTCCTGTGTCCTTGATAATTTTAATTTGGCATTTTTTAATGTGAGTGTATTTTATTTCATTTTTATTTCTGCCTGTATAACAGAGGCCTATGTTTGTGTAGGGCAGTAGTGCTAAGGTGAAGGTTGGATTGTTAGTAGCTGAATTGAAAGGTTTCACAGTCTCCGGGCTTTGGGTTTAAGCTCAGCTGGGCCTCTTTAGCCTCGACTGGCAGATGAAGTGACACTTCAGTGAATTATCGTCTTTTACGTCCTCTGTTAGATTCGAAAGGCAGTCCTTAGTTTTCGCTTCCAGCAGCAAGCCTGGCCCCTTCACACAAGGCTGTCTCTCATCCCAGCACTTCCCTCAGGTTCCGTGAACAAGCAGCTGATTGTTGCAGCCTATCCTTGAAGGAATTTTTCAATTTAACATTTTATCATCTTCTGAAATCGACACCTTATTAATCAGACATTCTTTCAAAGATGAGGAAACCTCAAGGATTTTTCTGTAGGAACAACCTTCACGATGAAAATACACAAACGTAATTGCGAATTGGAGAATAAAATGAGAGATTTCAAACAAAGAGGCTACAACGTTTATGAAATATTAGTCCGGAATTTCTGTAAACACCGCCATTAAGCTATCACAACCCATATCCATCTCAATGTAAGTTTCCACTGTAAGTTGAACAAATCCTAAAATAAATGCAGGCTTCAGTTTCAATGGAAATCCTAATTATAGCTTTTGGTGGGTGAGAGGCCGAGGCTTAGCATAGGCCCCATTAGCTGTTAAAGCAGGAGAGATCCAGGCATCAAAGCAGCTCAGCACAGGCCGCTCAACTGAACTAATCTCAGCCTAACCAGCCGGCACTTTAACCTGTCGCCTGAAAGCACGACTGCATCAGGACCGCTCTTCATAGCCGACAGCTGACTCCATGAACTCTGATGGCCTTTATTTAGTCATTTAAACCAATTTCCATGTCTTTCTGGCTCTGTTTGCTATCGCCGTCTTGCCGTTTTTCCATTGGTCTCTTTCTCTCTCTCTCTCTTTCCCCTCAGCTTTGGGACTGTGGTTTGGCGGCTCTTAAAAGGTCATTAATTATTTCTGGTTAGCTGTGGGGTTTTGTCGTTGTGTGTGGCCTGTCTGTTGGCCTGCCTGCCGGTCTCTCTGTCTTGCCCTGTTTTATGTATGGTGGTGTATTTCATGGTCATTTTTGTGTGTTTATAGTTCTGACACTTTCAGAAACCAACTTTCCTGTTCATCTATTCTAACTTGGCTTGTCCAACTATGGCTTTTTCATTCTTATTACTTTCTGTGTTTTTTTGCTCCACCAATAAACCACTTTCTCTGTGGACAGTTACAGTCTCAACCCATGCAGTCAGGTTATCATCATGCATGAAGTGGAAGTGCAAGTAGAGTCAAAGTGTCTGAATACTACAACCATATTGTGTGTGTGTGTATAGATAGATGGATGGATAGATGGATGGATGGATGGATGGATAGATAGATAGATATACAACAGTTCTGTCTCGTTCTCGAACCTGATTGGCTGATAGCCGTGCAATATTCTGCAATATCAGCACTCGTACAGCCTCTTCACCCTTCTGTATTACTCCACTCACACAGTGACAGCGGATCAATAAACTCACTATAGTTTGACATATTGCAGCTGTTGGACAATATAATGTACTTTTGAGGCTTTTTTTAGGTGAGAATGTAGTTTTTTTAGATTGCAACTATGCAGTTTTTTTTATAATGATAGTGCTTATTTTAAATATTTATAATTTTGTAAATGCAGCACATCGGCGGCCATTAGCTTGTTATTAAGCAGAGCATAGACGGTTGACGCTCCACCGCAAGATGGCGGCAAAGCCCACATAGTAAGCCCCTAGAGGAGAAAATTTCAGTGAAAAATGTCAACCAGCTGATCAAATCTATATAAAACTAAGTCGATCTCTCTCTTTTGTATGTTGTAGTACTGTGTTTATACTATAGTAATCTGGTAGCGTTTGCTTTTCTTTGGCTTTTTTGGGGTTAGTTATTGTTATTGTTAAATCCCAATTGCACTAGAGAAATACTGGGAAATCTCTGTAGACTGATGGCATTTCATGCCGTTCAGTCTTAAAATCTTAAAATGTGAGCAAAATTACCTGTCATCATATTAGATATTACGCTACAGAATCATTTAAACACTAGCTCTACAGTGATGTTGGTGAATTAGCAATGGTGTGCGTGTGTGTATGTATGTATGTGTATCTGTGTATGTGTATATATATATATATATCAGATGTCACTACTTCAATTTGTTTCCTCTGCCACTGTTTATACTGCTGCGGCAGCGGTATTTGGTGTGCCAGCAGCTTTTGCTGGTCCGCTGGATGGCGCTTTAACTTTAGATTTTCAGCTTTGTCCTTTCACAATACTAGATAGACGGTTCTGTATGTGTACCTTATGATGTGTTCTGTTTGTTTTAGAAAAGATACATAGTGAGAAGTATAGCCCTAGGCTACAAAAAGCAAATATAAGAATTAGTTGTTTAGCCTTTATAGTGCCCTATTAAATTGCATTGGGGTGAAAAGAATGTTTCGATTTCTTTGACCATTATGGCGATGTTATTACCTCAAATCTTAAACATGTGCACATAGAAAAACCGCGGCACAGCACACACTACAAAATAATATTAAGATTATTGTGCCGGTAGAGCACTTCACCGTGTTTTATAACTTTATCAGTAGGCTAAATATTATTTATAACAGGCTATGTTACAAATATTTGACCAACTGCCATTACATGTAAAACACTCTCATGCACTCAGAACTAGTGGCAGTTATGAATTAAAAAATAGGCGTATATGCACGCAAAATGAGCCGCATATTATTTATCATCTGTTCATTTTCTCTGTTCATTTCTCTTTCACATGGATGCAGAGAAAGAAAAAAATCTGCTTGTTTAAAAAAGCGCATTATGTACCCCCTAATGTATAATAATAATAATAATAACAATAATATTTAGCTAATATATCCATAACGGTAGGATGAGTGGTGCTTTGACTGGATATCTAGGTCAAAAGCAAAACCGTTACCTGTCGCACGGCATAGGCTAGCCTATATTGTGGAAAAATATAATTCACAACCTGGGGTGCATTTCCCAAAACCACCATTAACCAACTAAGGTTGCAAGTTCCATCGCTACAAACGTTGATTTGGCGTTTCCCAAAACCATCAATTCAACAAACATTTGCAAACTGCGTTGCAAACTTGTGCACTTGCAACTACACCTCTGGAACTGAAAAAACATAGTTCCTGGCTGTGTTTTATTCCCACTTAACCCCCCCCCCCCAAAAAACCCCCAATGCCCTATTCGTTTAGAACATTCTATATATATATATATATATATATACACACACATCATTATATCATGTACAAGTCATGTAAAATGACATTCAAACTACAACCATTTTATTGTTGTTATTATTTGACATCTTATTTTGATATTGCAATATTATTATATTTGCACATCAGCTGCCTGTTTTTCTGTCTATTAGACATCACAGAAATTCTGCTTTTTTGTCAGTGAATGTCAGGGAAAAGTCATAGAATTTGATGTTTGACTTGGGATCCCTGGATCTTCTTGCTGCAATTAGAGACACGTGTCTCTGAGATGACATCATCAGGGAAGGCTGGAATCATGACTGGGCCTGAAGGAGGTCACCATCTGTTTAATGTGTTTACTCTTGTTTTGCCATGTCAATCTCACCTGATGCGCTTCATAAACACAGAACATGGGGAGTGGGCAAAAGGTTGCGATTGATGGATGGAAAGTCAAACAGAGTAGTGACAAGAATAGAGGCACAGTGGAAAAGGGATAGAAGTTTGCACTGTCCTGATGTCTACAAACATTTATAATGTCATCAGCTGGTTTTCACTTCTCATTTGAATTGAAGCAAGTGCTGCCAAATAACTAGATTAATGTCAAAGCTTTTGTGGGCCACACAAAACTAGCCATTTAACAGCAATAAAAAGAACAGATTGGAGAGCAAAATGGGACACGATGTGCTCTATATATTCATTCATTCATTCATTTTCTTTTCAGCTTAGTCTCTTTATTAATCAGGGGTTACCACAGCAGAATGAACCGCCAACCTATCCAACATATGTTTTATGCAGCGGATGCCCTTCCAGCTGCAACCCATCACTAGGAATCATCCATACACACTCATTCAAACACATACACTACAGACAATTTAGGCCCAATCCCAATTCTATTTTTGTACCCCTACCCCTTCCCCTTGGCCCTTACAATCGAGGGTTAAGGGGAAGGGCTTCAAAACTTGCCCCTAAGAATTTGACAGCACTTCAACACCTGCACACGTCATCATATGTCATCGCGATCTCATGCTTCAAATGAGATCAGACGATGTCGACTGCTGCAGTTATTCTAGTTGTGTTATTTTTTTGGTATTTATCTTCAGGAAATCACTGAAGGCATATATTATGTTTTCATAATAATCTACTGTGGCAAAAAGTTTGTAACTGTACTGTGTATTTGCACAGTGGCCATATTCATCTATGTAAACACACAAAAACAACATTAACATTATTGCAGACTCTGTAAAAAAAAACTCATTCTCAAGCTCATAATGTTGTGGGACTGCTATACAGGAGTTATGATTATAAATTATAGATCGTGAAATTTAGCAGTTTTTTTTTTTGCATTTTCTTTTAAAAAGCATGACGGTAAAACATGAACCAGTTTATGAATATATTAAAACATTTGTTTGTCGTAATAATGGCAAAAAATACTAATTTGTGGATCTCCTTACTTCCGGGTTTAGCTATTCTGCCGTTGTGGCAGGTGTATTCTGGGAAATTTTCTTACCCCTCCGTTTTAAGTGTGGTGCTGGAAAATCTTTGTTCCAAGGGGTGTATACCCCTTGCCCTTAGCCCTACGTCTTCAAGCTAAAGAGAATTGGGACAGCCCTACCCCTTGACGTGAACGCAGTAAGGAGAAGGGCTAAGGGGTAGAATTGGGATTGGGCCTTAGTCTACCCAATTAACCTATACCACATGTCTTTGGACTTGTGGGGGAAACCGGAGCACGCAATTGAAACCCACGCCAACGCGGGGAGAACATGCAAACTCCACACAGAAACGCCAAGCTACCCACTGTGCCGCCGTGCTCTATATATTCATAAAGAAAATTTTATTGGCTCTTGCAAAGGCACACTTTATACTTGTACTATTTATGTTAGAAATTTTTTATACATATTTTTAAATGTATAGATTTTAACTTTTTTTTTTTTTGGATGGAAGTATCTTTTGCTCGGCAAATGCTGCTTTTTTTGACAGAAATACAGTAAAATAATGGATTACTATTGTGAAATATTAACACAATGTAAAACAGCTGTTCTCTGTTGTGGGTCGGTTTTATAATGATTTCTTTTTAGAATGGTCAATTTTATTGCACTAGATGCTTCAGAAATCATTATGATATGTTCATTAAAGAACCCCCCCCCCAAGGATTCATTATGTGCTATTATTATTATTTTAAATGGAAGTATTTTGTAAGTTGACTGTCATTTTTGCTCAGTTTGCAGGAATGCATCTTTGCTGAATCATAGTACATATTACTTAAGTCTCCATGACTTAAGTCAAACTCTGTCAAACACTAAAGATATTCTTTTAAAAAATGTTTCATGTTTTCACAATAATAATATCACAATAATAATGTAACCAATACATACATACAGTATTTTAGAAAATGTCTCATTTTGTTGTGATTTACAGTGTGTTCATGTGAAGGAAAAGTAAAAAAAAATTACAGTGTACTGTTTTTTAGTATGCCTTGTGGTGAATCACTTGCGATGATCTTTTGTGTTTTTATTTATTTTTTACTTTTTCTCTGAGGACTTACTGTGGCTTCTTGACCAGCTTGAGGCAGTTGCATTCTGACCCTGCGGCTCTGCTACATTGTATGCTTGTCTTACACTGGTGCTACTGTTTGTGTGTGTGTTTGTTACAAATGGGTGGCCTTGAATCCAAAAAGAAGAAATTCATCCATTTCACCCTTTATCAATGACTCTGTCTCCTTTTTATTTCCCAAAATCTGTCCTCTCTCCTCCTGCATTTAGTCACGCAGCAGTAAAGCAGCGAAACATTACCAGCTTGCTGTTTTTAAATATCAAAATCAAGCTCCGAAATCACGCTCTGCATGTTTCAAAACAGAAGCTCCAGGGGGTTGGGTGTCCACTTTTTGCGTTGGTTACACACTCTTCTCATTTAAGAGATGTTCCCCTCAGGCTGTCCAGCTCACAATGACACTGCTGTGCTTTACGGTTGGCTTCAGTTGCCTGCTGAGTCACTGTCTTCCATCCATTTTAGCTCAGTCACTCAAACGTCACAAACTGACCAAAGATTGTGAAATCAGCTCAAATGAACAAACACGTCAACCTTCCTCATAGAACAAAAGCAGTGTTTAAGTTGACCCTTATCCTTCCTTCTGGTTCTTGACCATCTTTGCTTGTGTTCTTACAGAAAGGCAGTCCAGGAAAGTTCTCCATGAATGTACGTCACAATGATGATGACAGACCAGATTCCGCTGGACCTGCCACCACCGCTTTTGAACGGGGAGGTGGCCATGATGCCGCACATGATTAATGTTAATGGGGATGGATCGCAACAGGTGAGCCACACACACACTCTCGGCTGTGCATGAATTGATGATGTTTAACTTGACTGCAGTGGGAATCGTTTTGCGTATATGCCTCTGCCAGATGCATACATTTCATATGTGCATTTAAGCTTTAATTCACAGATCAGTAGTCTTATCACGGTACAGAATTTTGGCACCAATCAGTACTGACATTTTTAAAACGTCCATTTCCCGCTAACATAAGCGCTGTTGAGTGCACTCTTAAACACAGCTGATTTGCCATTGTGTTAACTGTCTCAACAGAAATGACTGTGATTGGCTGTGAAGTTCATCATCGCTGTTTACCAAGTGCTAACACAGATACAGACACTGGAGCTGTTTAAAGCTGCGTAGATTAGCTGGGTCTGTTTATGAGCTGACATATGAGCGTTCCGCTGAATTGACTGATCTTCGAAGCTTTAAACTGCTCCAGTGTCCCTGTATCTGTGTTACAGCAGTGAACTGATGACCTTCATGGCCAATCACAGTCATTTCTGTTGAGCACATGAACACAATTGCTGCGTCCCAATTCGCATACTTATACTACACCCTAAAAGTATGTACTTTTTTTTGTGAAAGAAAAATATATGCTTTTTGAGTGTGTAACTGAAGAGTATGCAAGCTTTGCGATATACTACTTCCTCCTTAACAGATCGTTATGTTGCTTAGTTATGAGCCCTGTCAATTATCCACATTTCTGTCATATTTAGTTTTCTACCTTATTGGAGAAGCAAAAGGATAATCTCCCATTTTCGAGTCTTTCATGCAGAGAAATCTCCTCAGGTCTTTGGATAATTATGCATTCAGACGTTAATGTCCAAACACGTCTTTATATAAGTTCAGTATTGTTGTTGCAGATGAAATATAATACAGAAAATGCGATTTAAATATTTTCCATTTGGCTAGATATTAATGAACAGTCATATAAACATCTTTACCGAAGCCTCTCTATTTGACGGTTTGTCTCGCGTGTCCACCATGTTTGTAGTTTATTTACACTTTTCACCCACGTTTGTAGTTTTAATCAAATTCACTTCCAACGCGCAGTGTACTTTGGGCAGTATCAGCAGTTAGAGTATGGACGTTCAAAGTTCAAACTTGAAGAAAAAAAGTCCAGTATTATAGAATGAAACCAAAGAACAAAACCTGTTGTCAGGCGCAAACATTTATTGCTGTCAGCAAAAGTTTCATAAAGCTTTTTAGCTTTTGTGCGGATAATGTTTGCATCCAGCGTAATGTTCTTTTTCCTGCAGTCTCTGATCCACAAAACTAAAGCAGACTCCATCTTTAAGGAGGACGCACACCTGATGCATCACACCTAATGCATGACCGGGTGAAGTGACACACACCGTTCTGTATGTACAAGAGTCACGGAGGAGATTGATTGACAATGGTCTACAGCCAATAAGGACGCAGCACACAATACGCTGTAAAAAAATTAATTAAAAAAGGATGTCAAATTGTACAAAAAAAAAAATCTGCGAAACTACGATGTCGCGAAAGGTGAATCACATTATAGCGAGGGACCACTGTATTATATTTTAAAGTATATCATCTTATGACCTGTATATCCAAGCTAAAATGGCAACGGTAATGAGAAATTCAAAAGATTCAATACAATTTCAAATGATTTTCCTTTGTTTTTGCTGTTTTATTGTTTTTAGAATACATTTATATTTATTTATTTATTGTTGTAAAGACACTCATAAAACTATATGGATGCATTAGTTTTATTATTTACTGATAAATAATTTGGGATATCAAATTAATATTTGTGTAAGTTTTCTGCCTCGCAACAAAGAACAAAGTTATTAACAAAATATTTGTATTTTCTTAAAATAAGACACTTGGCTTTACAGTGTCAACACTGAACCCAAATATTTAATTTAGCAGATGATTTAATCTGACAGTGTTGATTCAACTAATGGTATGACCTTTGACCAGGACTGCCTGACATATTCATCAATAATTGGGAAGCTTGTTTGAACACCGTATTAAATGTTTAATTCCATTCGGTATCAGTGACACTCCCTTCTCTTTTTAAAGAGAAGCCAAAATTGAAGTTGATATGAAGTTCAAGCAGTTCCCTGTGTCTTTATGCTGTGAGAAGCTCACAAGTTGTTAGAGAGTTGAAAACGAGAAGTTGTTGCCGCAGGGTCAGCTGTAACCCTAAATTCAACTCTGTTTTTACTGATTCCTGATGGAAAAGCAAAAGCAGAAATGTCCCTTCTGAACGAGGTCAGCATTCTGGTCAATGAGGAGCATTGTAGTCGTCTTGCATTTAAACATTCAAGCAAGCATCGTGAGCCCTCAGGCATGCGTCACATTTCCCCTCACACATCTCTCTGTAGATCTGCGCTATCAGAGCGGATCAGTCTGTTCTGATCTCTTCTCCAGGTGCTGCAGATACAGCGCCCCGGCCGTGTTTCCTGCAGCCAGAGCGGAAAGAGAATCAGACCCTTGAGAGATAAAGAAAAGGGCGTCTGCTGCAGATAGTGAAGGTTAAGTGCTTTGTATTCGGCCACGTCTATGATTCGAAGAAAAGCAGACAGGCACAGCCTTTGCCGGTCACGGCGAAGTTGTCATTACCAGCACCCTAGATTAATTATTACATCCGATTGCCCACAAGATCCGATATCTGCGCGATATGCAAAAGTGCAATGTTTGTGTAAGGTTGTGCATTTGCATTCTGCCAACATGTCAGGCAGAGTCCTTTATCTGCATTAGGTGTGTGCTGGGAAAGGGAGGGGGGTTTGAGCACAAGGTTTTCCTCTGGAAAGCCGGCTTGACTCTTCAGCGCATGCTGCCGTTTCCCATAGCAACAACAGCAGCAGCAACAGCAGACAGTCTGTGTGTGTGTGGAAGCAGGAAGTAGGTGCCCAGATCTCTAGGGCTGGAGCGGAGAGATGGCAGGTCCGCCTGACACTACACCACCATCAGGGATGTAAGCAAACTCTGGGATTGTACGACATGTCGGGCCAACTTTTTCACATCTACAGGCACGTTTGCACTCTCAACAACCTGTTCGGCGAGAACATGATGGTAAGCAGGCATGAGCAGAAGATGGCACGCTGTCCCCAATTGTTTTCACATCTGGTTTCCCGACATCTGCTTGCATCATATTTGCTTTCTTGGCAGCTGGTGGTGACTGTAGTTCCCTAAATGTTCCACGGCTTGTTTTGAAGTTACAGACTGATGCATTTTAAAGATTCACAACTTTTTCTTTGGGTTGTGGGTTTTGCGCACAAAACTTTTTGAGTTGACCGTTTTCAGTTGCTCGATTGTCTGATTCCGCTTGTTTTCGCAGGTGATTCTCGTGCAAGTCAACCCTGGAGAGACCTTCACCATTAGAGCAGAGGATGGATCCCTGCAGTGCATTCAAGGTATGTTGTGTTTGCTTTCATGCAGATTGAGATGCAACCGGTTGCTACTTCCTGCCAACTCAGGAGCTTTTTTGTGAGTTTGAATGCGCAATTTGGAATTCAGGATAGCGCAAGGTGTCCAATGGTGTCGTTGTTCTCTCGGTATTGTTTGCATTGTGTTTGTCTTGGTAGTTGGAAACATGACTGGTGTGTTATTGGACTTGGAGCTGGTGTAAACCGATGAGATGCCAGGCATAGGGCCACGACTGGCATGCTTCTGAGGATATAAAAGGCAGAGTATACAACGGCACATTACAAAGCCTCTTTGTCTCGTTATTACCCTCTCCTTTAACATTCAGTGACTTTGTAGCTAATTAACGATGGACAAGATGGATTGTTTGAACAGGCTGTGGGTGAGTTCTCAGAGCAGCTGCACAGATAAGGACAGCTCTCTGTGGACAACGCTAGCTTAGGAAGTTGCAGAACGCTCTTGTCTGTTGCCAATTGTTTTTTGAATCCCTAAATGTATGTATGTGTATGTATATGTATATATATATATATATATATATATATAT
>CAIGQZ010001336.1:25789407-25810138 GCA_903798205.1 Danio tinwini | reverse complement strand
ATATATATATATATACTGTATATGTTTATATATATATATACTGTATATGTTTATATCGAGATGTATATATCTCGGTCTTGACTTATAAACCAGTTATGATGTCCCAAAGAGATGCCATCTCTGGAGAACCTCCGGAACTGCTGATAGATGTCATATTAGTAACGTCAAGCTGTAACATCATTAGATGTTGATATTGCATTGTTTTTAGGTTGTATCCAGGAAAGTATCCAAAATGTAATGTCTGTCTGACGTTGTACATTGACGTCGGTCTGACATTGGGTTCTGATTTCAATTTGATTTTATTTTCCAAACAAAATGCAATGTCCCACAACGTTGGGATGCAACATCAATCTGACTTAATGTTGACATCCTGTGTCTGCTGGGTATTAGTCAACTGTTGTTTCTAGCATATGATGACACTGTCGAGTTAGTGGGCAACGGGTTAATTCAAGAATCAAACAAGTAGCGCTGACCTTCTGCATTATGTATTTGTACAGTATTTCAGCACCTTTAGATTCTCACATGTGATTCCTCAAAATGTCTTCATGTGGCAATAATGCATTACCTTTTATCCATTGTAGTTTTAACCAAAGTGACCAAAGTTGCAGAATTTGTCAAACCAGTTCCTTTCAAAAGAAAAGCATCAATACTGTAATTAATGACTGTATTTGACTTTTAAACTCTTGCTGTAAAAGGTTAAAAACAAAAAGGAAGTACTTAGGTCAGTTCTTTCAACTTGTGCCATTGTGTTGAACATAAGCACATCCGATGCTTAGTGAAAAGACTCGGCTTATGGCATTGCAGTGTTCAATCAGAAAAAGCAATCCTGTGCAACAACGAGGACAAGGTGTGGCGCACGGAGGAGAGGGGCATTTCAAACGCACATGTTTACAGAAAAGGTCACTGGGTTTAATTAGAAGTGTCGACTGAAGCAGAGTCTCTGAAGTAGCTGCTTTTTACAGAGAGGCTTCTTTGTCATTATGCAAACCTCAGAGCTGAAGCCTAGATTTAGGATTTTATATAAAGTAACCGCTGTTTAGCCCATGGACCGCTGGCAATACAGAATGCACAGAGCAAACGTTTTGAAAAGGCTTGGGCCAGAATCGCAGTTGGAGTCGAAAGGTTTAATTTAAAGTGATAGTTCACCCAAATATGATCATTTCGATCATCATTTACTCGCCCTCATGCTGTTCCAAACCTGTTTGCAGAGCACAAAACAAAGAGTTTTGAGAAATCTTTCAAACGTTTTGTCCAAGTCAACATGGTTCAAAACAACAACAGCACTGAACCCATTGACTTTTCATTGTAAAAGCTGTATTTTCCGCAAAAAACTTGAGGGTCAATTATAATGACGTGGTCTTTAAAGCAACAAAATCAGCTCATTTTACAAGGCCTGTGTAAATATTTTTTAAAACATTTAGTCGATCTCCGGGCCTGGTGGGAGCAGTATTAGATCATTAGCATTTCGTTAATAAAGTTTTGATAATTTTCCTATTTAAACCTATTCTGCGTAAAGTCATTGTTCCTGCTGCAGCCATGGTACGGCAGCAACGTTTCTTGATTATTATGCTGAAATGAGTGTATACTTAGGCCCCGTTTACACTAATGCGTTTTAGTTTTAAAATGCATACGTTTTGCTAAGGTTATGCCTTCCATTCACACTGCCCCAGAGTTTTTAACCCTCAAAAACGGAGCATTTTGGAAACACTGAAGAGGCCAATTTCTTCTTTAACCCTCTGGGGTCAAAGACGCGTATACGCGTTTTGGTGTGTTTTTTTCTGATAACGCCGAAAAGAACGTAAATTAAACTTTCAGTTTTGATCGTACTGAAGATCAATACATCAATCGAATCTGTTAGGTGTCTACTTTTTTGTGTGTACACTCACAACTACAACAAACGTGTGTGCTTTTGCAAAATAAGGAAAACAAACAGTGTAGGCAATCTGTCTTTTCTCTCTCCGTGAACTGTTTTTTAGAAACGCGTGAGTAAAATCTACTGAAACTCCACGAAACCAAAGCACATAGATATGAGACTCATATCTATAGAAAGCCTAAAGTGTCTACTTTTAAATGCAACGAGTGCATGTTGAAAACAAATATTGTTTGATAAAGTAATCAATATGAAACCAACGCTATGACTAGTTTCAATCTGAGCTCATTACAGTTAATGCGGCCACGTCCATGAGGCTTTGTTATTACAATAGCCTGCACGAGACGCACGCAGCATATAGACTCTGTCAGAAAAAACTCAGCAAATACTCAACAAAGAGGCATAAGAGAGATATCTATAGAAAGCTTGATATGTCTAGTTTTTCATTAACCAATTCAAATCGAAAACAAATTATCTCTTTTCATACGAAATAGCCATCTCTTCTGAATATAATAATAATTAAGCTATCATTTTAATAATTTAAAAAACATTTAAGTGTGAAGTACAATAAGTTTACTCAATGTAGGAAATAAAGGCAGGCAATTGGTCAAACATGTGGAATCAGTGTACGTGTTTACATAAATTAATAGATAAATTAACTTATCTTTGCACTCAGCCAAAACGCATTATCTGGGAACAAGTAGGCTAATAGATTTAAAAGACAGACTTGTTAGATATAGGTCTACACAAGATGAATTCTAGATCGCGTTTAACAACTACCGAGAAATGAGATCCAGCTGCAGATTCAGAATGGATTGGCCGATGTTCGGCTGCTCTCAGCCAGGCAGGTGTGCTCAGAGCTACCGCTGACTGCCTAGAATACGCTGAAGCAGCTTTCAGCGCATGCCAAAGTGCGTGTATGGTCACGCGATGTGCGTTTTCAGCAGTGTAGTGTGGATGGAGAGTTTTTCAGAAACGCTAGATGAAACTCCAGTGTAAATGTGGATTGTTTTCATTCTAAAATGCTGTTTTAAAATTAAAACGTATTAGTGTAAATTGGGCCTTAAGCTGGATTTATATTTTTGCCTGGCGCCTTATCGCACACCTCCGCTGACTACGAATGCACCTCGCAAAACGGATGAAGCTTTTATAATTAATATCATTCAATATTTTTTAACTATTATATTTTTTATACATTTTATAAATTATTTTAATGATTATAAGCATTTTTATAACCATTCAAGATTTTAAATCAAACTTTGATGCATCACTTGCTTTTGTTCATATATCCGACAGTTTTACCTATTAAAGTTTATTATATATTAATGACAACAGAACATGGGTTGCTCTACAAATATAGTTTTTTATTATGGCAAGAATAAAAGCAAATAAAAAGTACATTTACTAAAAAATACAAATGTTTGTTATTTTTATTTTGCCCATTTAACAATTCACACATTACTGTCTGGCTAGTTTCTGTCCTATACTTATGCTAAAAAGGCAATAATGGTCCAACATTCCTGACCATTATCACCAATAAAGCCTAGAAAAACAGGGCATTGTTATATTGTAAACGGAGGTTTAAATATTCTTTTTTAGTTATCAAAGGAATAATTTGTTTCTTAATTATAGTTTAGTTAGTTATAAATTCAAAATTGTAATATATACATCAGATGGTGGAAAAACATATTCTGTAATAGTGTACATGGGTCTCCGCTTTTGCCGTGGCCTCTTTTGGCTTTAACAAATTTATCCCTCCGCTTTTTCCAAACCTTTTAACAAAACCTTTTTTTTAACAAGCAACTTTTTCATTTTCCATAGGACAGGGGTGTCCAAACGCAGTGCTGGAGGGCTGGTATCCTGCTGAGTTTAGCTATGACTTGCTTTAACACACCTGCCAGGAAGCTTCTAGTATATCTAGTAAGAGCTAGGACACCGGCCCTCCAGGACAGCGTTAGGACACCCCTACCTTAGGACATGTCTTGAAGAAACTATATGAGTCAAGATGTCAGGAAAATGAACAATAATGTTTTGGTGCGAGATGCTAATGGTCTAATCCAATTCAATGATCCATGTTAATTTAAGTGAAAAGTGCTCCTGCCAGAGCCAGAGATTGGCTGAATTGATAAAGATCAACTGTTTAAGTCTTATGGACTTTTGAGCACGTTTTCAAAAAAAGAAAAAAAAGAAAAAAAGTTGAGCGTTTCTTTTAAAAATGCAAGTTTGTGTCCCAGTTTGACTCTGAAATCATTGAAGTAGGATAATGGGTTAGTGGAAAGAGGAGGCTGTGGATAAGAATTGTATAATTTTAGATTCTCTGCTCTTATTGGTCACTTTTTGTCCTCCCTCATCATCATCTTTCACTACAAAAACAGCACTTTTCCTGTCTTCCCACATGGAGATCCCACTCACCTCTATTTTTGTCATGCTTGTATGAATGTTATGCTATTATTTTTAGCATCCTAAGCCTCAGCTTTTTAACCCAACTCCAGTGTTAACCCTTTCCACGCCTGGTGCTTTTGTCGGCATTGTAAGCACTAGTGTCTTAAGCTTTTTGTGGTCGTGGCAGGTCATTATGGCACTCAGAGTCCTATGTTTACTGAAGCTCCAGCCCGCTCCTCTCGCTGCTAATTAGAGTGAAAGAGGTTGAACTGTAATCTTTGTCTTGTTTAAACATGGTGACCTTTTTTTTTTTTCTTCTTTTTTTTTTCATAGAAACGCTTAAGAACTCTGGCCTGTGGTCCGTTCTCTGCAGTATGGCCAATCGCGCTGCTTTCCCACACTTTTCTTTTGCAGAGTGGAGGGCAGTCCTGCTGTTTGAGTTCAGTCTGTTCTGGGATGGTCGTTGTCTGTTTTGTGTTTCGGTGTTTGCTCCCCCTTTCTGTTTTTGTTTTGTTTCGAGGTCAAGCTAGTGTGTGAATGTGTTATCTCTTGCATTTCCCCACTGAGGAAGTGTACAACTGTGTTTTGACTAGCCTAGGGAGAATTGTGGTGCTTATGAAAGGCTAAAGTGCTTTATAGGCAGGTAAGAGTTTAAGTGAGAGTTTTGGGGTTAACTGGGACTCTGGTTCCATTTAAAGAGGTGATTCAGCCATTTGTGACCACTTCCTTTCTTTTATCTCCACTTGTCACTGTTTCCACTTTTATCTCTAATGTATTTGTACAGACATTAATAATTTTCCCCTTTGTTTTCCTTCTTTCTGAAGTGCCTGCTGATAAGGTGATAGCTGTTTTGGATATTAAGAATAGCTTTGTTTTCTGTAAAAAATCTTTTGTCTTTTGCATTGTTAAATAAATCAGGGAGGCCTTTTTATTTAGAATTTTTAGAGTGCAAGTGAATGTTGCATACCAGGATGCATGTTAAAACAACACCTAAGCATAATTGGCTATTGGTTAACATTTTCAAATAGGAAGTGTGGCCTAGGTGATCTCACCTTTAAAGGAAAGTTGTTTCATAGGTAGATTACTACATTTTGATGAAGACATACAAAGACATGTTTTTCTTTATCAAGAACTAGCCTTTATTAATGAATTTACTAATGAAAAGGCCATTTTACAGTGAACAGACTTATTTAAAGGGTAAGTTCACCCAAAATTACCTTTGATGTTGCTTCAAACCCCTAATACCTTCTATCATCTTCAAAATACAAATGAAGACATTTTAGATTAAATTATAGCTCCCTGATCTGCCAAAAACAGCAAGGTTCCCAACTCATTCAAAATCCAGAAAAAAAGCTAAAATCTAGCAATAGGCTTTTAATAGTTAAATATGAGTACTATTAAGCTACAAGAATACTTTTGTGCATATAAAAAAAAAAATCCAATGGCTTTTTTCAAGTTTTTTTTTTTATTTTTTTTTGTAATCAGTGTCAGTATAGGGCACACCTCACATGAGCAATGGTCTCTTTATGTATTTTGCGCTTGGTCACAATGCTGAAGTATGCCTTAATTGTGCCTGTGGTTTTATTTCAAGCACAAAAACTCACATGCTGTCGTAAGTTGTCTCTTGTTACCTTGTTGTCTATGTAGGATGAGAGAGCCCTCAGATTTCATCTAAAATATCTTGTATCTTGTAAATTGTGTTATGATGACATACGAAGGTCTCAGGGGTTTGGAATGACATGAGGGTAAGTATTAATAACATTTAAAATGTTGGCGTGAACTGACACTTAAACATTTCTAATGTCCTCAAACTAATATTAAAAATTAGACTTAAGCTCTAACTGCAGATATGTTTTTAAAATCCTGGGTTGTTTCCAGGGACTTGAACAAGTATACTGAAAACCATAAATTTTCATAAATTTTATTAGTATTTTTTTATCAAAGTGTACTTTTAAATCTTTTTTAAATCTCTTTAGACTATAAATATATGTACTGTATATATATATTTTTTTAAATACAGGCAATGCATTATAGATTAAGTTTATTAAAAAATATTACATTATTCCTATTTTTTTATTTAACTATAGGGGTGTGGCCGGGTAGGTGGTCCAACAAGACAATGTGCCCAGGGGCCTTTGAATTTTTAATCCGGGCCTGGTTGTTTCAACCAAAACCCAAGTGTACTATTAATAGCCACTGGGTTAAAAATCTTAATTACATTTTCAACCCTCACAGTTTAGTTTTTCCATTTTATTTATTTATTTATTTTTTGCTCAAATTTGGGTTTAAACAGTCCAGCATTTTAGAGCATAGCTTTTAGTGATGCATGAGTTTTCCAGGCATGTCAGCTTGTTTACTTGTCATTTTTGGGTCATTGACACAAGAACTGTTAGCTGCTTCCTTGGAATATTGATATAATCTAGCCAATTAAACCCCAAAACATCTGCTATGTTATAAAACAACAACATGTCCAATAGATGAATACACGTAGCCATATTTCAATAGATCATGCACCCATTGGCTAAATTCTCCATCAGTCAATCTAGGAAGTAAGCTACTGGCTAAAAGTAGCTCACAGATATGAATTTGCAGAACGTCAAAGCACTCAATTTTAGTAACTATAACTTAGACTTTTTATTCAGTTTGTGGTCTCATTTTATTTGTAACACTGTAAGCTATGACATTGACTTGCTTTTTACTACAAAGACTTTGTTTTCGACCTTATGTAGTAAACAATGTAAACAACAGATCTCCGGATGAAAAGGTGACATAAATGAATATCAATCCAAAATTCAACACTATTGCGTCTGTGGACTAAATGTGTTCAATGGGATGTTGTTCTGAGGACTCTTACCTTTCAAAATAAACTCTGATGTACAGCAAATACATTCTTTATAAACTTCCCATTGAAAAATAACTAGCCACATTCACTGCTTGAGGTTTGTAGCTTTAGACTGATGCATAGTTTATGAATATTATTTCTTCATTAGAATATTAGTTCTTTTTGATGTAATCTATTTGTAAACACTGAAATGTGCAAAACCAGCACCCCAGTGAAATTTAAAGCGAGCTGCACCAAAAGTATCTATATTCATACCTTTTCATGAAACGCACCTCATGTTTTCTAGTGCCCCTAAACCTAAATGTTTACAGTATCTTGTGATTTCCATATTGTCACACATGGGATCATTGCAGATGCTGATTACAATAATATAAAAGATTGCAGATGCTGATTTATAAATATAAAATCACTAGCATACGTTGATTTTTGCAATGCTTTGTTTGAAATGCAATTGAATTAGGATTTTACAGTTGAATAATCCTCAAAGTTCTCTTCAGACCAAGTCGATAAAATTACATAAAAAGCCCCAGTATCTGTGCCTGTACTGCGAGTAGGTTTGTGTAATTAAGTGTGTTATATTGTTTCTGCTCTGAGGAGCCATGGAGAACGGCTTCTCTGGTGTAATTACAGCTTTTGCTGAGAGCACATTATTCTCATCTGCACGCCGTAATTTCGCAATGATGCATGGCAAAAGCGTTTTAGTCAGCAAGACCTGAATTTGATTTTCTGCATAACACACACTGAAAACAAAAAAAAAGATTTCATTTATGCTCCGGAAAGCATATCAAAATTAAACATGCCGGATGAATTTGTCAGGAGCCCATGGGAGTCAATATTGGCCAGAAACAGAAAAACAAAAATGAGCGAGGAGGACGTGTTGCATACTCCGACCCAAAGAGGACAAAAGTGTTCTTGTCCGTGCCATCGGACTGTGTCTACATTGACTGAAGGTCATTAGCTATCTTTAGAAAAGCCCCATGAATGGCTATTGTGGCATGAAGTGACTGACTTTCTCAGCTTACAGTACTCCCACGGAGTACCGAGACAGAGAGGCAGACATTTCATTCTAACAGGCTTTACCGAGTAGGAATGGACTCAAGTACCTGGATTACAGCAATGTGATTGGTTGATTTACAGCGAATGTTGAGTACTCAAGTAGTAGTAGTAGAAATTTGCAAAATGCACATCCCTACTACTTGTAACCTTAAATAATACATTGATTTTTATGCATACACTGATGTAAGCTTGCCTAGGATTTCTGCACATCAGAACATGGGCAGATTCCGTTCATAAAACTGAATTGGCAGTATTGACATTATTCTTCACATACTGTATGAGAGGGCGAAGCCATTGGAATCTTCTTGGCTCGAACCGTCTGGTTTCATTCACTTTCTTTCATACTGTATTTAGTTTGTTGCAAACGTTTATTTTGTAATCAAATTATTTTTGTTTTATGTATTGTATGCAAGTAGTTTGACCATTTTTTGTTGTTTGCTATTCCAAGTCATTTCTTCCATAGTCAACTAAATCTGAAGTTCTAAAATTGCTTGCTTCCGCATTGCAGAATACTGTCAATACTGCAGAATGTTACGGAAGTTACCAAACTTTGTCTAACGTAGATAAAAGTAGTGCTTTACAGCTTTACAAATGAAAGTATGGACTATTTTCTGTGAATATTACATCACAAAAAGAATATTTAAATATGAAGTCTGCATGTAAACGAACGCCACAGTTTGGTTTACTACACACATATTGGAGCATACGTGATTATTTGAGGACATAAACACATGAACTTCATTTCTAGAGTTGGTTTATGATGAGATTGTTTACAGAAAATGTCGTATTGGACACACGAGACTCGCACATGAACCCCAAAATGTCAATATTGCAACAAAAGCAATCTATTAAACATATACTTGTGGAATGCACTATTTTTAATGTTATCAGACATTGATTTTAAATGAAATATTTTTAAATGTGAATCATCCAGAATTGTGTAGTTTTTAATCAAATGTAAATCTTTTATTTTTTTTTCTTATATATTATTAATTATGTAATGTATCTTATGTGGGTTTATTGATGTTGATGATTTTCTTTATTGTTAAAATATTTTTTTATTATAAAAAAGTGATATTTATAAAATGTTGTAAACTTGATCTGTTTTTTTTTTGCCATGATATAGCCAGAAAAGCTCATATGGCAATAAACTCAAATCTATCTATCCAGAGTTGGTATATCAGCATTTCAGTTTTATGTAAGAAATTATATCACCATATCATACACACTATAAAAACATATGGTGTTTTCACAGCAACCTGTCAAAATAAAAGTATAAATAGTTTCTCAGTTTACAGTAAGTATTGTTCAATTGGAATGGTTTTATTGGTTTAAATTGAACTGACCTGACATGCTTTTTGAACATTGTTTATTGGGTTTTTCTAAGTTAAACAAAGTACAAAATAGTACAGAATAATCTAAACAGATGTTTCATCCTCACACATACTGCCCTTTACGTGCCCCCAACCTCCAACCTGTAGTGCCACAAATAAACCATAAATATATAATTACACAAAAAACATAAAGTCAGGTTTTATCTAAGCATTAGATAAGTTATATTTAATTTAGATAAGTTATACTTAACTATAACATGTCTTGTATACTAAAGTAAGAAATGAAGCTGTCCCAGTATTTGACACAAATCTTGCCGCTTTTTCAAACGAAATGCTATTTTTTTCTAAAGGCATATAAGATGGCATTTCTTTCATACACATGGAAGTATGGTTTAGAATTCGACATGCTTTTTGACTTAAAAAAAAAAAAAGCTTGTTCATACGATTTTGTTTTCGCACTACCTTGTTAGTCCACTATGCATTAATAGTGAATGGTTTATTGTTTCAGTATCGAAAAATAAATGAAGGTATCAGAACAATCTAGTGAAGATTGTAAAATAGAATAGAATTATAAGTGATCTACAGTTCTGATTTAAACTGACATTTTATTTGCTCATATTTTCAGAAAAAAAAATTGAGCTGATTGTGGTGCGGTGGCAAAGTGTGTAGCACTCACCTCACAGCAAGAAGGTCGCTGGTTCGAGCCTCTGCTGGGTCAGTTGGCATTTCTGTGTGGAGTTTGCATGTTCACCCAGTGTTCACGTGGGTTTCCCCCACAAGTCCAAAGACATGCGCTATAGGTGAATTGGGTAAGCTAAATTGACAGTAGTTTATGTGTGTGAATGAGTGTGTATAGATGTTTCCTAGTGATGGGTTGCAGCTGGAAGGGCATCCGCTGCGTAAAACATATGCTGGATAAGTTGGTGGTTCATTCCGCTGTAGCGACCCCTGATTAATAAAGGGACTAAGCCGAAAAGAAAATGAATGAATGAATGAAGCTGAGTCTTTCCATTACATATATGGCAAGCACTGAATTAGTTGGAGTATACCTTGAAAGACTGCATGTTCCACTTTGCACCTGCACTCATGTATGTTAAAGTGTCTCCTTCATGAATATATAAAGACTCGCATTCCAGCTAAATTATTGCAAATGCTATTCCTGCTTACTCCACTAACTACAGTCATTTCATAACTGATTAATGATCTTCCACAAAACACAGGTACGATAGAGAATCCACACTGTAGCTTGAAGGCAGCTTTTCTGTCTCCTGCAGAGGTTTGACAGAGGTAAATGTGTGTTACAGTCTCTTCTTTAGGGTTTATTTATCTACAGTGTGTGCATGAAGCAGCTGGTCTTCTATTTATGTTTGGGAGCCTCGTCGCCTGAGAGACAGGTCTAGTGTTAGATAATAGGGTCAGCTGGAGAAAACACTCAGGTGATGTGAAATAGCATGTGCTGAAGAAGTATAACGCTCAGGAGAAGCGCAGAAGAAGAGCCCATTATGTCCACTGATTATTACAAGAAATTATATATGGGGAGGAAAAAAAAAAAAGAAAAATCTCAGTTTCTCTGGATTTGCTCTATTTATGGGTTTAAGTTAATTTTTGTTTTATTCTACAAAAATTTAATAATATGTCTTCTGCATTTTCGAACATGGCGTTTGCTCTAAATAATAAATGTTTTCATTTTGAAAAACATGGTTTATTCCACCAAATATTTCCTAAACTCACTGTAAAAATGTTGGTTTCCACACAATCAAGTAAATTAAGTTAAAATGAAGTTAATTTATTAGTTTTTTATTACAAATTTAAGTGTATTGAACATAAAACAGTTACGTTGTTCCCCAAAAAACTCAAAAATTGTGTTGTTTGAGCTCATTTTGAATAAGTTGCTTGAACAAACTTCAAACATAGCACCTCCTCGCCTCAGCTAAACTAAATGCTCTTAATTACAATCATTTTTAATTCAGATTTGAAATAAATGTCCTTATTAGTTCATAAAATAAAAACTAAAAGTCTAATGTCCACTCATGCATGACTATTCATAATAAATCCAGAGCAACTGAGAGTTTTCCAGTGGTCTGGAAATTACTTCCTCAACTGTATATTATTTTTAATTAAGTTTTACTTCCGTATTATTGTGTTGCCTTAACTACTTCTATTGAATAGACTTGAGGGACAAGTTAAACCCAGAACAATCCCTTTAAAAGTGGACGGAAGTCAGTCAGGAAGTAGACATCTAGAAAGTACTTCTGTCAAAGACATCTTGTATAGGTTACTAAAGGGTGAATCCTCTTGAAGAAACAGAGTTAAGTGTTTTGCTCAAGGGCACATTGAAGATGACTTGTGGGGAGCAAACCGGCAACCTTTTAGTTACCAGGCATGAGTTTTTGAATGGTCCATATGAATGAAAACATTAAAGGCCCTTGAGGTGAGAAATGACTCTCAAAAGCTCAGTTGGAGCTATGAAATATGTGAATGTTTTGTTTTCCAGATGGCGAAGATGAATGTGCACATTTGTCAGAATGTACAAGCTTTGCTGGACGATTTGAGTGAACAGAGCTCCACCAGATCCCAGAGACCTGGAGTTCTGTTACAATTCAATAACTTTTTTTAAAGTAAAGTTATAGAAATGACTCTAGAAGTTTTACAAGCAGTTAAAATAAACATTTAATTTGAGAAACTTTTAAATAATTAAAGGAAAGCTCATTGTTTTACTTGGTTAAACTAATTTGTTATATTTAAGTGCTTGTATAAAAGATGATAAAGATACTTTTAAATTAGCTAACTATAAAAATGGCCATATGAAGGTAAAAAAAAGTCTTATTGCAAAAGTTGATTTTTAACCCTGTCTGATTGCATGTGAAATAAAGTTTTTTATGACATATTCAAATTAAAATCCATGTGAAATCAAAATTTACAATGTTTATTTTGGTAGCGCACATTGTAATTAATTAGATGATCAAAGTTAATCCACTGACATGTTTTGTTTTGGTGATCTTTAATTAATTCTGACCTTTAGCGTTGGAGTGGCGCTCCTTTTCTGATGATGTGAATTTGATAGATTCAGCAACACTATTTTTAACTTCACCCTTTTAAACTTATTGCTAGTTTGCTATGAGAGAATACGCAAAAAGGAAACCCTGCCCCTTAAATAATAGTAAATTTAAATTAGAAGCAAAACAAATAAAAGCCTCAAGGCTGATTTATACCTCTGTGCCAAGTGCACACGTATGGTTTGGTGCAGTCTTCCAGCCGTCGCTAGCCCTCACCATGGCTGACACAGACCTCTAAAAAAAACCCTAATTACACGTTGCAATGATGCATAGTGCAAGCTCTGTGATTGGTCGGCTTGGTACAGTAGCTGTGATGAGTGTGGGCGGTGCTGAGAACCCTGAGCCCAATAGAGCGATTATTTACAAGTGTCGAGTCCTGTAAAGGAGCTCCAGATGGAAACTTTTGTTTTGTGTTTAGCTTATGATTTAAGTTGTTGTACAGTATGTCCGCCTGTTCCCGCCTCTGAATGAGCGAGTTTTAGCTACTTGTACATTAAGGTAGCGTTCAGAAAAAAACAAAACACCTGCGAAGAAACTCAGAGAAACATAAAAGTCTACTGCCAGCTAATCTTTTGGAAGTGTTATTGCAGAGAATCACATAAAAGTATAAATGCACGGCTATGCGCAAGGCAGGCAGCATGGGTCACGGTAATCACTCGGCACAGAAGTATAAATCAGCCTTCAGCAACTTCCAGTTCACATGGACTTAAATAATCTTAATAACTTAGAATTTTATCCAATAATTAATTCATTAACAGTAAATACTCAATTGGGAGTAGAAACGGCTATAATTGTTTGGTATTTTTTAAGCTTTTCCCATAATGCAATCGTAGGAAGAGAAACATATGCTGTATGTATCCCGGAGTGGAAGGTGCACAAGGTTAGGTTTGCCCCTGGAAAAACGTGGTCTGAGATCTGATTTTAATAGATCTTTTAAAGATACAGAATAAGAACTGGCACCCTTTTGACACATCTATTTGATAGCTTCATTTTGTCTTTGTTGGTGTCTCATGGTGAAAAGCAGATTCCCTCAGTATGATCAAGTGCTAGAGAATTGAGAGAATTCCTACTGTCTACTGGCCCAGGCTGCGTTGGGGTGAGAGGGTTCATTTGGACAGGGCCCGGTGACCGTGGCCAGAGAGGCACGGCCTGAGACGATTGGCCTGGCTTTCTCCAGATGTGCCTCACAGGCTTGGCAGCTGATTAAAGAACCGCTGCCCATTCCTCAGACACACCCTCTCAGACCAGAGTCAGCAAAACACGGGGAAGTGTGTCAACACATCAGCTCTGCATACCATGGCCTCTTTAGATCTTTGCAGTTTTAGCACAATGTAACTTCAAAATGTTCCTAGCAGATCATTCGAGTATTATAACCAAATATTAAAGTACAGGAGTCTAAGACCAAACCCTACATGGAAACGAGTTCACCGGGAAAGAATGCAAGGTCCAGTAAGTTTCCAGCTGTGAGTCTTGGTGTGGCATCAGACTAGTTGGTGTGATGAGGATCGGAATGCAAGATGTTTAGCAAATGAACATTTCCTGTACCTCGATTTATTTGCCTGGAATGTGTCAAGGTCATGGGATGAGCAAGGAAAGAAAGAACTGATAAAATGTACCTTGAGTGCAAAGTAAGTTGCTTTAAATAAAAGTGTCAGTCAAATATCTGAGTGCATAAAGTGTTTACATTTCTTTTTTATTTAATCATGTCATATTCATAATTTTATTTATTTTATATATTCACACTCTAAGAAATGTTGGGTTATTTAAAGAAATTGGTGAAATGTGGACAAACCCAAACATTGGGTTAAGTTTGTTCCCTTAAATAAAAAAAAAAATAACCCAGCAGTTGGTTTAGTCAGTATTACACCCTATTAGTAGAACTGGGTTGAAATAACCCAGCATTTTTTTTGAGTGTATAAAAGTCTCAGGTGTCTGCTGGAATCTGTCTGTAAAGTTTCAGTATTGCTAGAACCTTTGGTTGCGTGACAAGAACGTCACTTGTGCAAACTCTTTTATTTGATTCTGTTTTTCTTTGACACACTTATCCTCATTGGAATCATCGTTTAGCGAGCGATCTATGACATTAACAACATTGCTGCAGTGCTGTTTGGCTTTCCAACGAAGGCTTAGTCAACATTAAGCTACATTTTAAACCTCAAATGGCTGAGAAAATATTTTCTTACTCATTTCTTACTCTATCTGTATGGTTTAAGAAGTCAGATGTGGCTCTTCTAAGAATGACTGCTGATATTTCTGCATATGTTTTGTTTGGCCCCCTGTTAGCATCTAAGGACCCTCAAAGTGCGTGGGCCCTTTGAATCATCCTACTTAGTTTCCCTTAGTGGCACCCCTGGTATAACCACCTCAATATAATAATAAAAATCAACCCCATGATTTTTTTAAACTTTACAAATAACAAGCACATTTTAAGATCAAGTTGTTTTCAGATTTTTGATAAAGTGGCATTACACTTGCCCATGCCTTTTGACTGACACAGATTTTTTGGCAAAGAGCCCCACTGTTACACTTTCCCTAATTCTGACTTCTCACAAAGCACAAATCGTTTTTTGACTCTTGAACATGAGCAACAAGACTTGCATGCCTTAATATAATGTAAATGATGCCTCTTAATGAAATATGTAATAAACATTTTTAACAAAATCTACAATCTGTTTTGTACATCGAAGGCTGCCATTGTTTTTAATAACATCATATGTTTCAGGGCTTGCAAAATCTGGTAGCCTGATGTCCTGTGGATATTGTTTTTACAGTCGAGCTACTAATGTGTAGATCGATTTTTGTAGCCTGACTGAAAAAACAATAACCCCAGGACTTCGGGCTAGCAGTTTTATTGTGGTCCCTGCGTTTGCATGCCCACTGGAACTGTAGTTGTTCTTATTGTCAACCCAACACAAATTTTACTTCAGATTCAGAAGCATTTTATGTTATAATGGTGGTGCTTGTCAGAAAAAAAAATATCAAGGTGTACACCAACATCACTTTAACTGAAAATTAAAACCAAAAGCAGCACAATTTTACTTACTTACTTGAGTCATGTTAACCTTTGTCTGCTCTTAGACTTCTGTATAATTATTGAACTCCCATTGAACATAGTATATTTATTTGAACATTTAGTATATTTATTGAACTCCAACATTCCACCTGGGGGTACTCATCCCGAGGCCCTCAGACTATGCAGTGCCACTGATGCGATCCAAGACCAGTGACGAGATGATCCTGAGGTTTTCGCAATCCTGTACCAGGCCGCATCCTGAGCAGCTGCTGTGGTGGTCATGTAAGAGTGGAGAGCATGAGACTGATTCCTGTGATGCTCCAAGGACAGACGAGTCTTCGCTGTGGTCCAGCATTCTCCAGCTTCCGGTGCCTAGACTGCAGCTGTGCACAAGACGTTTGGCCATAAGAGAAATGGTCGTGCCCAAGTAAGCCTGGTTTCTCTTGAGGTTTTTTAAATTTACTTTTGCCAATTGGTGATGTTTTTTTCCTCGTCGCTGTAGCCACTGGCTTGCATGGTTCGAGAACTGTAGAGCTGAGCATCGATGGAATTGCTCTTCAGTGTTTGGACTCTCAGTAGTGATTATTAAACCACACTAAACTGAACTGATCTGAAACTCTGAAAATCAAACTGACACTACTTCAATTTACTATAATATTGAATGTGAAGCTGCTTTGACACAAACTACATTGTATAAGCGCTATACAAATAAAGGTGAATTGAATTGAATTCACTAAACCTTTAAAGTAAAGCAGAAAATGTACATTTCAATTCTCAATTCTGTTTTGCATAATGAAACCTCATCATTCATTACAAGCTCTATAAATGTCTAGGTTTTCTCTCATCAGTGTGCAGTATTTGGCGACCCACATAGTCCTAAAAAAAAACTTAAATCTATTGGGTTTCTACTTCATATTTCATTAACAGATATCATTTGTGTTATGATTAGCCATACAAGATACTCGGGGTACCCTTTAAGACCCAAAAGAATCATATCAATATGGAAAATAGGCATCCGATGAACCCTTTAAGGGCTTTTAAACATAACCGAGCAGTTTGTTCTCAAATCCTGGACTGGACCGAGCTTCTCCAATATGTCAGCAGCTCTGTCTACGAGCTGAATGCTCCACCTTTTCCTCCTCTCTCTCCTCCCCTCAGCTTCCCTTCAGCCAGACGCTCTGTTTTTAATCTCTCCTCGCGCCTTTCTGCATTCTCCCCGTCTGACTGGGAGTCTAGTCCTCCTTCTACAGTAATATTCTCTCTCTGCTCCAGACAGCTTGAGTGCGACCTGGCAGCAGATTTGTTTCCTGCTGACGTGGCCGGGCTGCTGAAATCTCTCTTTCTTTCTGTCTGACTCCCTCCATCTCCTTCACTTCCTGCTTCAGTAGCTGGCAGTCTGTACTTGACTCGTCCCTCAGGCCTTTAATACTGATCAGCCGGTCGGGTGGCTGTTATGTGGATGTTGTCGTTCCTCTGTGGTGGCGTGTGGATGGTGTGTGTGTGCCGTGCTCGGCCCTGCTCTGCTCCAGAGTCTGTGGTTTGAGCTAGAGCCAGTGATGGACATGGCTCTCTGAAACAATCTGCTGATGCCGACTCTTCTGTGTGGAGACGGAGCGGAGCTTTTTTTAAAAGGATAGTTCAACAGAAATGAAAGTCCTGCGTTAGCTACTCGTTCTTGTCGTTCTGCGCTTTTTTTTTTATCAGAAATTGAATTATTTAGTGCATATTGAGCTTTGCGCTAAATAAATGTCTGTAATGGAAGCATATTGTAAATCAGTAGGCGATTATTTATGTTTTATTGTTTGCAAATTTTCAGTTTTCTGCCTTAAGCCTCATTCCCACTACAAGCCACTTGTAGCAGCAAAGCGACAAGCATCATTCACTTCTTTGCTTGAAACTGGTCGCCACCCAGAGCGACAGGCAGCTACAAAGTTGCTGCTAGTCTGAATGAGGCATTAGCAATAAATTAACTACTGAAATGGTGTCATGCTAGCATTCACGATATGTATTTATCCAATTCTTTGTCAAATAATTCCCTGTGCTGTTTAACTGAGATTTCATCCAACACATTCTAGAAACATAAGAGTTTTAATAACTAATTTCTAATAACTAATTTATTTTGCCTTGGCGATGTTGACAGTACATGATATTTTACTAGTTATTTTGCAAGATACTAGTATTCGATGCAATTTAAGGGATTAAATAGGTTAATTGGTTTAACTAGGCAATTTAGGTTAATTAGGCAAGACAACATTGGCCAATCAAAATTTTTTTAAGGGAGCTATATTATATTGACCTTAAAAATATTGACAATTTAAAAAAAAAATGCCTTCATTTCAGCTAATCCAAAAGACACTCTTTAAAATAAAAAAATATATAGGAAATACAGTGGTTCCTCGCCATAATGCGGTTCACTTTTCGCGGTCTCGCAGTTTTGCAGATTTTTTTGTGTGCAAGTTGACATGCACTACATTACAGCGCTTTGTGTTCTGCATCCTGATTGGCACATTTTGTTCTGCGTCCTGACTGGCTGTAGACCATTGTCAATCAATATTTTCCGTGCCGTAAAGAATGCGTTCAGCTTGCCTAAATCTTGACCTAAATCTTTGATCGTTAACAGTGTGACTCTGAAGTGCTCTACTGTATGTTTGCAAGTTTTCTTGCTAACAAACCCCACAATGTCAATGGAGAGCAGAGCAAAATAATAATAATAATATATATATTTTTAAAAGATGCTAACCATCGCACAAAAAGGGGGACTTCTGGACATGCTAAAGGAAGGTAGATGTTACACGAGTGTTTAAACAAGAGAAAAAAAATGTGAAAATTTTAATGCCTGTCTGAGAAAGTACTGTGGTGAGGGGTTTCGCAACCTTAAAACACCTATAATAATTGTAAAAAATAAAGCAAACTACTATGTGGTTTTCTCCTATTGTAGGCAATTTTTAGAATGTAAATCCCGTGATGAGTCAGGGTGGCACAGTGAGTAGCACGACCGCCTCACAGCAAGAAGGTCACTGGTTCGTCATTTGGCATTTCTGTGTGGAATTTACATGTTCTCCCCGTGTTCGCATGGGTTTCCTTTGGGTGCTCTGGTTTCCATCACAGCATCCAAAGACATGCACTATAGGTTAAATAAATAAACTAAATTGGCTTTAGTGTATGTGTGTGAATGAGTGTGTAAGGATGTTTCCCAGTGATGGGTTGCAGCTGGAAGGGCATCCGCTGCGTAAAACATGCTGGATAAATTGGCGGTTCATTTGCTATGGTGACCCCAGATTAATGAAGGGACTAAGCTGAAAAGAAAATGAATGAATGAATGAATGAATGAATGAATGAATGAATGAACTCCCAGAATTAACAAGGGACCAATGTACTGTGAACATTTCCTTGTTCGGTTTAACATCATTTGGGAAATATTTGAAAAAGAATTTAAAGTTCACAAGAGAGATAATAGTTATGTTTTGTGTGTGTGTGTGTGTGTGTGTGTGTGAGAGAGATGGGTGGTGTGGTGCAGAAATCAATTATTTTGGTTTCAAATGTAATATTGTGTCTACACATAACTGCATTTGAGTTTGCTCTTGATGCATTCACTAAACTTATTCTCAAACATCAAAAATAAACGCATGTATACAGTTGAAGTCAGAATTATTAGCCCCCCTGAATTATTAGACCCCCTGTTTATTTTTTTCCCCCAATGTCTGTTTAACTGAGAGAAGATTTTTTTCAACACATTTGTAAACATAATAGTTTTAATAACTCATCTCTAATAATGAATTTATTTTATCTTTGACATGATGACAGTAAATAATATTTTACTCAATATTTTTCAAGACTCTTCTACAGCTTAAAGTGACATTTAAAGGCTTAACTAGGTTAATTAGGTTAACTGGGCAGGTTAGGGTAATTAGGCAAGTTATTGTATAACGATGGTTTGTTCTGTAGACTATCGAAAAAATATATTGCTTAAAGGGGCTAATAATTTTGACCTTAAAATGGCTTTTAAAAAATTAAAAACCGCTTTTATTCTAGCCGAAATAAAACAAATAAGACTTTCTCCAGAAGAAAAATATTCTCAGACATACTGTGAAAATGTCCTTGCTCTGTTAAACATCATTTGGGAAATATTTTAAAAAGAAAAAAAAATCAAAGGAGGGCTAATAACTCTGACTTCAACTGTATATCAAACTCTGTTAAAGCCATTAAAAGTGAGGTCAGTCTTTAGGTGAACTGTCTCTTTAAAAGCAAACCATTTCCTACACCCACATCCCTCAGCTTGTGGATGTGGTAAAAGAGGACGAGAGCTCAGCAGGAGCTTTTCCTCCAGGTCTTGTAGGCCTTAAGGAAAGGATAATCTGCAGTTTGTAAGTGGGCCATTGTTATCTCCTTGTATCCTCCTTAGCATGTGTTCAAATCTGTATAGTGCATGAAGATCTAACCAGCGGAATGGTGTTTACACACTGTCCTCATCTGTCTGATGATCTGTGGTCGTCTCTTTATATGATTCTCTCTGTTGTCTTTTGTGTTTCTTATTTCAACACATACCTTACGCTAGTGTCAAAACGCTATAAGCATTTAATGAGGCCAAAAGCACATGAAACAGAAGAGAAAGCCTGAGGCACAGCATACATTGCTCTTATGAAACTTTCCCTCTCAGAGTTACCCTCTAATTGCTTCTTATAGGAACCACAGGCTCCAACTTAACGGTTCCTCTCATGTTAATTGAAGCTATTAACTTGGTTGCTGGAGTCAAAACATCATCATAACGTGTGTGCGCGCGCGCGTTTGTGTGTGTGTTTATGTGCATGTGTGTGTACATATGCCATGTTAAAAGATTGGCTTCGTAGAAAGGAATCGGAGAAAAGAATGGTTAAATTGTATTATTATTATTATTATTATTATTATTATTATTATTATTAATTATACTATGTTTCATTAAGTTTTTGTTGTACAGTAGGGCCTTATTATTATTATTATTATTATTATTATTATTATTATCATCATCATCATCATCATCACTACATGTTTTAATTTGTTTTTTCCTTTAGATAATTTTAATATATGTTTTGTTCATTTAATAAGTAATAACTATCAGTACTGTTGTATAATACATATTTTTTCAGATAATTAATTTTAATAATAATAACAGCAACAACAAATATGCTATAATTTTTTGTA
>CAIGQZ010001336.1:25755207-25778857 GCA_903798205.1 Danio tinwini | reverse complement strand
TATATATATATATATATATATAAACAAGACTAGAATATCAGAATGAGGCATATTTTCGATAAATATTTCTCCAATCTTACCTTATTTTCTGATTAAAACAAAAGGTTATCCTAATATTACCATTAATAATATCATTTAATGGATCAGAACTAGCATGGGCATATATTTTTATTAACTTATAAATATATTAATATTTTAGCAGATCTATTGCAAATTGCTTGTTAATGGTAGATATTGCATTGCTATTTTAATAATAAACCTTTTTTTTGTTGCATTTATTTCTCATATTATAAATGCAAAATGTAGTGCCCTCATGTGCAGCATGTCACTGCTAATATACTGTACAGTGTGAATACTTTTCTCACTTTATTCAGAATTTCAGGGCAAATGTTTAATTAAGAATATAGAAAAATATAATGTATTTTAATGAAGTATTACACAAAAACTAATGAATGCAACATTAAAAAGCTAAATAATACTCAAACATAAAATATAAATATTGTACTTTGTAGCTTGTGACTTTCTTTGCTTGCTGTTATTTTTACGTTTCGGTGGTGGTGTGTAAAATTGCTGTCAGCCAAATGATGAATTCTGATTCTGACTTCAACTGTATGTATGTATATATTTTATATTTTATATATATATGTCAGAATTTTTAGCCCCCCCTTTGATTTTTTTTTCTTTTCTTTTTTTATATTTCCCAAATGATTTTTAACAGAACAAGGACATTTTCACAGTATGTCAGCTAATATTTTTTCTTCTGGATAAAAACATATTTGTTTTATTTCAGCTAGTAAAAGCAGTTTTAAATTTTTTTAAAAACATTTTAAGGTCAAAATTATTAGCCCCTTTATGCTATATTTTTTTCGATAGTCTACAGAAAAAAACATTGTTATACAATAATTTGTCTAATTACCCTAACCTGCTTAGTTAACTTATTTAACCTAGTTAAGCCTCTAAATATCACTTTAAGGTGTATAGAAGTGTCTTGAAATTTATTTAGTAAAATATTATTTACTGTCATCATAGCAAGGATAAAATACATCAATTATTAGAAATTAATTATTAAAACTATTATGCTTAGAAATGTTTTAAAAAAATCTCTCAGTTTTTTTGTAAAATGTTTTATGTTCAAGTTGTGTTTTATTTGTTTGCATTTGTCATTTTTGTGGTTGTTTTCAATTTTAAATTTGCAAGTGACAAAAGCATGACTGCCCTCACCCAGTGTAACACCTGCATTTCATCCCTTTTACACAGTTCTCTCATTTCACCATAGCTTTTTATCATTCACTTCTTAGAATTTCTGAATCAGCAAGCATTATTGCCATAACTGTAAAAAAGAAGCTTTCAAGTGCTTAAAAAGCCCAGGTGTTGTGCATAAAAGGGAAACAATGACAATAAACTGAATGAGCGACCTGTTGGCATGTGTGACAGCATTTAAAATCACAGTGGAATCACAGAACTGCGATGTTCTTAGAAAATGCCAGAAAAGATTGTAAAATAATGATTACAGAATTCGGATACTACAATTTTAACATGAAGAAATTTTTAAGATTTAAGATTTTAAAAATGAAAAAGACTAGTGTAAAGTACTTTTGTTGTAATAATAATAATAATTAATAATAATTCCTTTCATTTATATAGCGCTTTTCTGGGCACTCAAAACGCTTTACACATTGGGGGGGAATCTCCTCTTTCACCACCAGTGCGCAGCATCCACCTGGATGACGCGACGGCAGCCATATTGCGACAGACCCCACACCAGCAGATTGGTGTAGAGGAGACCGAGTGATGAAGCCAATTATGATTTGGAGAGGGTTAGGAGGCCATGATGGACAGAGGCCAGTGGGCAGATTTGGCCAGGATGCCGGGGTAAAACCCCTACTCTTTTTCAAAGGACATCCTGGGATTTTTAACGACCACAGAGAGTCAGGACCTCGTTTTTAACGTCTCATCCGAAAGACTGCACTCACTGAGCAGTATAGAGTCCCTGTCACTATACTGGGGCATTAGTACCCACACAGACCACAGGTTGGGCGCCTGCTGCTGGCCTCACTAATACCACTTCCGGCAGCAACCTAGCTTTCCCATGTGGTCTCCCATCCAGGTACTGACCAGGCGCAGCCCTGCTTAGCTTCAGTGGGCGACCATGTGTGAGGGTTGCAGAGAGCTAGCTGCCAGCAGCGTTCTAATTCACAAAAAAGTTCTTATATTGGCCTAACTAGATGCAGAGTTTTAAATTAAATAAAAAAATAAATAAAGATCAGCAACCCTGCTGTGAACACTCTCACAATTACTTTGTTGCAGGCCAGCCCTCTCATTTTTCTGTTTTGAAAAACCTCTTTTGGGGAGACCACAGCCAATAACAACAAAGAATTTTAAACAAAGAACGAAAAAAAATGATTGGGTATGTAAACTCTAAATGATGAAATGCATGATTACGTAAATTGTCTTCTCTTAGTGTCACTTAATGATAGAAGCATTTTAAGTGTTTCTCTTAAAGCTTTTATTGAAATCAATCAAGACATTATTGACATTGTTCACATTTCTGTATTAAATGCATCTGAATGCATTTTCTGCAACATATTTTTTCACTCATTTTGCCAGAGCCTGTTTACAGATGCACTTAATGTTGTCCAGTTGTTACTGGATTAAATCCAGGTGTTGTAAGCATGGTCTCTTTACTTCACATCTGAGCTCCCAACTTTAATTTTGTGCTGTTCTTGAGTGCTCTGTGAGTTAATCCAGGTGTTTGTTTGTTAATCCAGGTGTTTGTGTAAACATTCGAGGAAAAGTGAGTATGCAAGTTTAGTCCTCTGTAACAAACCCCCAACCCATAGACTGGCCTTACTTTCACTTGGAAACAGGAAGTCGTCTGCTCTCAGCTTTATTTTTTTATTTCCATGGGCCTGTTTACACACTCCCAGCTGTGACACCTCTCTATGAGAAAGAAAGAGAGTGAGAAAGTGTGTGTGTGTGTGTGTCTCTCTCTTTCTGCTGGGAACAATGAGTCATCAGGATCAGGGTTAATAGACTGCAACAAAATGCCTTGCCATAATTAAAACCAATCATGCTATGCTTAAACTCTCCCTGTCTGTCTTTCCAAAGATAAAAGGGAGAAATGTCACATTGGACTTTGGACTAGTACTTTTTAAAAAGTTTTATTTTACAAGGATCTGATCAAAAGTGATGTTGAAGACACTTTGAATGCTTTGAAAAGTGTTCTCTTTATTTTAACCTTGTATTCATCAAAGAATGAACTGAGGATTGTTTCCATGTGTTATTAAGGATCACAGCTTTTTTACCAAATTATAATAATAAAAAATTACATTTTGACACCAAATTGGCATATTGAAGTGATTCGTAAATGACTATTTAACACTAGCTATGTTTCCATCCACCTATTTTTATGCGCATTTTGGATATGTGCATTAAAAAAAAACAGTTGATGGAAACTACATGTTGTGCATAAATTTTGTAAATGCACAAAACATATGCACATAACGGAGTAGGATAAACTTTTTATTTAATAAGAAAATATGCGCATAATCTATGATGGAAACACTTTTACCGAACATATTCCAGTTTGCACATTAAAAAAAGTCATGCAATTTTTATTTATTTATTTATTTATTTCATGTAATGATAACAATCTGTGTGACTGGACAAACCAGCAGGCAGAGCACATTGTAAAACATCTGAAGTGTTGTTTTGCTCATTCTAAAACGCCTTAACCATTTCAGTATTAGTGTTATTATATTATCAATTGCCTCCAGAATCGAGAGCGTCTGTGCTCCGCATCTGACGCCTTCAAACGCCACCAGTTCGTATGTGTCATCTCAGGCACAAGTAATTTATTAAAGAAAATATGTATGCAGCTTCTCCTACTGCAGCAAATTCTGTTTTTACTTTTTATATTTGATGCCACTTAATCAGGAAATGACAATTTAGTTCTCTTTGGCTCATTGGATGGAAACGCTGCTTTATTTACACGTCTTTTATGCAATAGTCCTCTTTTGCGCATAAATTTAATTTGCATCTTTGAATGGAAACATAGCTACTGATGATCGGTGCATTGAAAGTCTTTTTTTCATTTACTCGTATTTTTAATTAGAAAACATTTGGCATAAATTGTAAAAAAAAATCAAAATATTACTGTTTTAAAAAATTTTTTAATCAAGTAAATGTAGCCAGGGTGTGCAAAATTATCAATACATCTGTTACGATAGTGTATCGATAGTCCAACCTCAAGTATCGATTCAAGTTGTGCCAAACGACCTCCTTCTCCGCTTCTGTAGATGTCACTAACTCGCGATCAACAAAACACCAATTAGTACGGTATTAGAAGTAAGCAAGAGTGAGCATGGCGGAAAATATAAAGGTGACTCCAGCTTTTAGAGCTGACGTGAGGCTGCACTTTGGTTTTTACACTATATCAGGGAGTACTGAATTAGACAAAAAAAAAGCTATTTGTAAGCTTTGCAATATATATATAGTTCTCTGTTCAATCACACTGTGCAGTTCTAATGAATTGGAATGGATGGGAAATAAATTGGAATTGGAATTCTAATTTGTCTGCCGACTTTATCAAGTTTTATCAAATGTGACACACATAGTAATACAAACTATTGCAATATATCACAATATTTATTGTATCGCAATATATCATCATATATTGTATCGTGATATGTATCGTATCATGAGGCCCTTGCCAATACACAGCCCTAGTGTGCATAAGGTACTTGTTTTATGAGCATGTTTCTGCAATTCAACTTGTTCTTCTAAATTCCCCTAACTGCGTTTGGACCTGACTTTTATGTCAAGCTTCTGACCAAGAACCGCTGACAGCATTTAATCAGTTCCACTGCTCATTTATTCATTGTTGTGATCTGTGCTAGATTTAAAACCAGTAGGAAAGAAAAATGCCAAATGTTTCTCATGAACTCAGTCTGGATTTTAGAACGCAGTGGCTGGTTCGCCAACCAATAACCAGTCTGACTTTAAAGCAGCTGCCCTATTCTTTAACACACTTGCTACCTTTTCCAGCAGGGTTTCATTTTTTTTAATTTCAAAGACTCTTAAGAGAAATGCCATTGGTAATTAAATGATACTGAGGCAGTTTGTTCTGCAGTGTAAAACGAATGGAAAAGTGTATCTGTGTTCTTTGTGCACTTTGTGCACTTTGTGATTTTTGGAAAGTTTTGTGTACAAATAACAGAGTTGTCAATGTGATCCCTATTAATACAGATCCACAAAAATCACTGCAAACATTGTGTTATTCGTACTTAGCCAGTATTTGCTGATATCTGACAGAAACAATATGCGTCTGTTCACCAATGGTCCTGTCCTCTCATGCATATATTGAATGCACAATATTCATATTTATGACATTATCACTTTCACAACCATAAGTTTTAAATAGTTTGATCACTTACGGTAATGTTTTATTTTCAGACACTACTTTTGAAAACTCTTTTTAAATGTCTTCATTCAGGCCCCAGAAATACTGTTTTCACTTTAAAAAATGGTCAAAATGTATAAAAAAGTTGTTAACATAGTCACCTCAGAGCAAGAAGGTTGCTGGTTCGAGTCCAGGTGGCATTTCTGTGTGGAGTTTGCATTTTCTCCCCGTGTTGGCGTGGGTTTCTACTGGGTCCTCTAGTTTCCCCCACAGTCCAAAGACCTGCACTATAGGCGAATTGGATAAAGTAAATTGGCCATTGTGTGTGTGTGTGTGTGTGTGTGTGTGTGTGTGTGTGTGTGTTTGTGTGTGTGTGTGAATGAGAGATTGTATGGGTGTTTCCCAGCACTGGGGGTTTAACTTTGCATTCAACACATTTCAGTATGGTGAACAGCTTTTGGCGTAAGTATATGTATAGTGTAAATGTTCCCTGAGAGCTTCATTTAGTGTCTAAGACTGTTTTAGTTTCTTTCATATCCGGTACTCTGAATACGCACACACCTATCTCAAACACATGCACACACACTTCACACTTTCATCTTTCTAAACAGATTTTTAGTTGCTGCGAGTTTGTTTGTGAGCCTCTTTCCACTCTCCACCCTTAAGCAGGGTGAGCCGGGGAACAAAGGCAAGCCTGCTAGCCCAGGAGACATGACGTTACCGTGATTCTCTGGAGCTCCTCCAGACGCAGAAATAGGTCAAGCTAGTAAAAATAGTGTCTAACAAGGGAGGGTCTGCAGCTAACTTTCAGGCTTTTTGTCTCCTTGTCCATCAGCCCTAAAGTTCAGATGTGCCTGTATAGAAATTGAGATGTACTTTGTCTTCAGACTTTGGAAGCTCCTCTTGCTTAGCCCCTCTTGTTGCAGATGCTTTCCAAGAATACAACCACTTTTCTCTCAGAAGTTTCTGTGTTGTTTACTGAAGCCGATCAGGACATTTTCTCCTGATAGCCACATACAAACATATTTACACAGTCAATCTGTTTATCCACACCCACCCCATCAAGCGAGAAAATAAATAGTGAGGTCAGAGGGAAAGTCCTGACTTAGCAATTTTCCTCTCCTCTCCTTTTATTATTCCCTCAGGAAATGGTCATTGCTCAGATGACTTCATAAAGTTTTCTCTTAGCCCTCATTTACAGTAGTTCATTTTTGTTTTAAAATGGTGTTTTAGAATGAAAAAGTTCCTCATCCAGGCTGCGATTTAGAAAAAAAGATCTCTACACAGTAAAATGAATGATTTGTGACCATTCTTGGTCACTGGGCATGTCCATATTTACAGATTAGTCTAGTAATGGCCATATCAGAGAGTCTAGACCACAGGTGTCAAACTCAGTTCCTCGAGGGCTAACTAATTGAGTGCTTTAGGTTTGCTTGATACCTACAGATAGGTGTGTTGAAGCAGGGCTGGAACTAAACTCTGCAGGGCATTACAGGAACTGAGTTTGACACCCCTGGTCTAGACCGATCAGAGAAAGATCCAGAAGACCAGTCAGACAGTGACTGTCTGCATTTCAGTCTAAAACAAAACACCAGCAAAACATTTTTAAAGTAAAACTAGTTTGCAGCATTTTTCAAAACACTCCATTTTCATGGGCCAAAGATGCTAGAGTGGTATGGATGCCAGAAATAACTGTAATAAAACATTTTAAAAACTAAAGTGTAAACAGCTTAGTTTCATTGAGGTGTCAAACCTATTATATATGTTTTTGCAGAGTTCCTTAGGAGAAGTGGAATGGAAATAGATTTGTAGATCAAATCATTGATGACCTACAGTAAATAAAGTGCAGTTGTGCTATTAAATGAACAATGTATCTGTAACACAAGGGTCAAGAACAACTGAGTTGAGGATCCGCGTGCAGTTTATTGAAAGCTTAGTCAGGCAGGCAATGGTCAAACAGGAACAAACATTAGCATGAGGGTAATCCAGAGAGTAGTCGTGGTCACAGGCAAAGTGGTCGGTGCAGGTGGCAAACAGCATAAACAAGAAGCAAGACAAGGATCAAAAGGCACAGCAAGGCTAGACTAAGAGAACGCTTTGTAATGATACAGGTAAACTAGACTCAGCAAAGAATGTTTGTGAAATACACAAGGCACCTTTATCTTTAAAGCCCTAGTATTCAGTCTATGATGAGCTTTCAGCTGTGTGTGCATGCAATCTGGGAGAAAACTGGGACTGGTGTGTGTATGTTAAGTGCATGATGGGATTTGTAGTTTATATCACTGTCAGATTGGTAGTCCTCTGCAAGGCCTGGCAGGTGATTGTGATAGTATCATTCCAAGAAAAGCAATATTTATTCATTTCCAATGGAACTTTTCTTATTTCTCAATTTCTCATATATATTGCTGTAAACTGAGTGCAAACATTTTCAATATTGAACTTGTTTTTTTCTTCTTCTATCTTATGGGTTTCCTTCTGGATTCTGTTCTCCACTGTGTTTTATGTAACCTCATCCTCCACATAATTGTAAGGTAGCACAATTTCTCAGCATTGTTAAATTGCTCTCTCTCTCTATTACGAATCTCCTCCATCCACCTCAGATTCGCAGTTGCTTATCAGACTTTGAACAAGATAAGAGCAGAATTTGTTGCCAGGCAACTGTCGATACAATAATGCGGGCAGTGTTTAGCAGAGGCTGCTCCTGATGCTTAAAAGCTTTTCTCACAGCCCTCCACGTACTTCCATGTGGTCTTCTGGAGGACAGATGAGCAGTAATTATGGACAAACACTGACGATTTGCTCAGGAATAATGTCAGTTATAAGGTTAAAGGAGGATGCTATATTTGCATAATGAAATGGCCATGGGCACTTTAAACATCTTGCTGAGAGGCTGATTTTTTTTCATTGGTCTTTTTGAAAGGACGGTTAAAGTATTGTTTGTCTGTTTTGTTTAATTAGTTTTTCTTGTTGTTTATTTAGTTTCGATTAGTTTGTTTTTGCTTTTTTTTTGGTTTTTAGTTTTTTTTTGTTTAGTTTGCGCTTTGCTTTTTGATTGGCTTGTTATTGTTTTGTTTACTTGACTTTTTGTTTTGTTTGTTTAGCTTTTTGTTTTTCTTTGTGTTTTCATTGCTTATAATTTTTTTTGTTTGTTTGGTTTGATTTAGTTTAATTAGCTTTTTGTTTTTGGTTTGTTTTACCTTACTTTGCCTTTTGTTTTGTCTCTTGTTTTTTTTTCTTTGCTTTGCTTTTTGTTTACAGTGGTCCTTCATTATTCACAGAGTTATATTCTAAAAAGAACCCACAATAGGCAAACTCCACAAAGTAGTCAAGTTTTGTTATATATTTTTTTTACAATTATTATTATTATAGATGTTTTAAGATGTAAAACACCTCACACACTTTATACACTTTTCTCAGACAGACATTAACATTTTCACACTTTTCTCTCTTGTTTAAACACTTTCAAAGTTCAAACCTTTGTAGAAAAATAAGTATTATAGTATTATAGAATGAAATCAAAGATCAAAACCCATTTGATTCTTATTTATTTATTCCGTAATGGTTTATGGTTTTTATTCCTTACAGGTTTGGTTTTTATTCCTTACAGCCGCATAACTTCTACCTTCCTTTAGCATGTCCAGAGTTTCAACTTTTTGTGCAATGGTTGGCATCTTCCTCTGCCTTTTGGGTGCTACTACCACAGGTGCCTTTGACGGTGTAGTATGTTTCGTCCACATTGTAGGGAGAAAACTTGCAAACATACAGTACAGCACTTCAGAGTTGCACTGCTTGCGATTGAAGATTTATGTAAATCTGGCAATTTGAACACATTCTGTACTGTACAGGAGACACGGCACAGAGGAGATTGATTGGCAATGGTCTACAGCCAGTCAGGACGCAGAACACAATGCGCGAATCAGGATGCAGAACACAATGCGATGTAGAAAAAATTTGTGTCAAATTGCACAAAAAAAATCCACGAAGCTTTGAGGCCGCTAAAAGTGAACCGCATTATAGCAAGGGACCACTGTTTTTTGTCTTTTGTTTTTGTTTAGTTTGAATGTTTATTTTGTTTGCTTTTTTAAATGAATATACACAATTTAAATATTGGTTATTTCAACAATTCAGCATTTCTATTATTTTCACATTTTGTTTTATACCTACAGGGCTGATTTGACTGAGCACTCTGCCTAAGACCCTACTGATCTAGAATCAGAGTCAACAGAACTCAATCCTGCTCCATCTTCCTGCTGAGTCGTGTTATTTTCATCTCTCTTTCTTTGAGGAAACATTTATAGATTTCTCATGTCTTCTTTGCCAGGAAACATTCGAGAAACTTAAGCGGGGTTGGCAGTTGATGTTGTGCATTTTGTGCTAGTATGTCTGAGTGTTGTAGTATGGAGCAGTAAATCTGGCCCAGGCATTACTCTGTCTGCCCCTGTCTGCTATTTCAGCGGTGTGTTCTGTCTCAGCCAGTTCCTGCTTTCTCTTTTTCAGTCTTCTCATGTGGATAACAGTGCTCTCCGACTGACTGGCAAGCAAAAGCAGCAACAGCACGCTAACAACAATAACAGACGTGAACACACATCTGCGTCTTGTTTACAACACTTTTGATGTCCACTTCCTTCTTGCTCTGTTTCTTTCAGCGTCAAAGACACCACTGAAAGCCCCTCAAGATGCAATTTCACAAACAGGTGCTGGTGCCAGGACCAGTGCCAGTCTGTGGGTGGGTTCTGGCCTAGGGAAAATATTGAGATATTATTATGATTTGAATTACTATATAAATGAATGGTCATATAATCTCTAAAGGGGAACCTAGATTGCAGTTGAATAAATAAACTTTGCATTGCTGCATGAATTAAAATAGGACTATATTTGTCTGAGATGCAACTATTTGAAATCTGGAATCAAAACTAAATCTAAAACATATCAAATTGTCCAAATTACATTTTTTGCAGTGCCCATTACTAATCAAAAATTAAGTTGGAAGAGAATTTTTAAACAAAATTTACAAAACATCTTCATGGAAGATGATCTTTACTTTTGGCATAAAAAAATCTACAATTTTGACTCACAAAATATATATATATTTCTATTCTCAAAAATGTAGTCATGCGACATAAGCCTGAAACAGGTTGACACATATATTTATATAATACATGATATATAATACCAATAATTATAATTTTTACCACTACTTCTACTACTAAGAATTTTAAGTGCAAAAAATTTATTTTCAGGCTTATTTTTGAGGCATTTTTACAAAAATGACTCTAATTTATTACCATAAAATAAAATAACTATAATAATCTGTTTTAAGTAATTAATTATTATTCATTATTAAAGTGTAAACAATGATTTGTTAACAATACTTAAAGTGACTAAACTTGTTGCTATTGTTTTAAGCAATTAGTTGACATAAAAAGTGAAAGAATATGTTGTCTTAAAGGGCACATAATGTTGTAAATCATCTTTTGGAAGCTGTTTGGACAGAACTGTGTACAGGTATAGTGTGTCCACAGTCATATTGGGGTGTTATAAAGACAATAAGTCTCTTTTTTTTTTATTTAAAAAAAATTTCCTGACATTAAAATAGGATCCAAATCGTTCCCATTTTGAGGCAGACCACAACACAGTACAATTATAAAAGATGCTTCAATCCCGGTTTGTGGACATTAAATCAGGTTTATTTTGTACATTAACATAACCGATATCCATACAGTAGTGGATATTAATGTGTATCCTGTCACAATTCCTGTGCAAAAACATTGTGTGTGATTCATTGCGGAAAGGCTTGAATTAACTCCACAACAAATACATCAAATAATTATTGGGAAAGTTCTTACTGTAGCATTTCTCTCAAACATTACTTAAGATCTGCTTCCTTTATGTCTGTCACTGTGCTGTTTATCTGATGCAGGCGGAGACTGGGGCACACTCTGGGGCACATGGGAATGGTGGGCAGGGAGAACAAACATTAAAGGCACAGGCCACAAAAACAGCTACAACATGCTCAGAGCTGAAATTACAAACTTTTGAAAGGTATAATAAATAATCTGATGGGTGTTTTGAGCTAAAGCTTTACAGACACATTCTGGAAAGACAAAAAACGTATCTTAAATCTTGAAAAAGGGGTAAAATCATATCTGCCAACACTACAGTTTTTCCAGGGAGTCTCTCGTATTTCAGACCCACCTCCCGGTTTGTCATTTCTCCTGGAAAACTCCTGGGATTTTAACCCCTTCCCCTGGTCCTCAGGTGATTGGTACAATCTGTAACACCCCATTCACACGGGGCTTCAGCGTCAACGCTTGACAGAGGGCGTGTCTGAAGTTGGGGTACACGATCATCATAGCAGCGTCAGCCAATGAATTTAGTCAGCAATCGGCTACTGTCTGAGCTGGTGTATTTGTATGCAGCGATCTGATTGGCTGGCGCTTCCGTCGGCACTTGAAAAGTTGAGAAAGTCCCAACTTCTGCAGCGATCAACGCCACTGAAGCGGCGCCGATGGACCCACAATGCAGTTCGGCAACGCCTGACGTGGGGAAGCATTGAAGCTGACGCCCCCTGTGAATGGGGCGTAACACCCCCGGATCGCCGACAGACAAGGCACCCCTTCCGGTCATTCTGCTCACCCCCCTTTGAAATTAATAAAATGAACTATACGCGTAATTATAAAAATTAGGTCAACTTAACCATTACAAATTACATAGGTTTTACTCACTTAAAAAATAGTACATAATCACTTTTTACAGTAATACTGTAACTGTTCCAAACCAGCCTGATGCGTAATATCCCACTGAAGCTCCTAACTCTTGCAAACAAAGTCATCAATGCGGTGTGTTTGTTTGTGCTCTTGTTGAAGGTCATCAGTTGATGTTCATTCAAAAGTAGAAACAAGCTTTTTGGTTAAAAAGTGTGGTCTGACTTCACATCTCTCCCCCCTGCTATCTCCTAATGGGGTGTTTTCCTCTCTCCGGTATGTAGGTCAGCACCCAAAACAAAAAGCAGTGATGTGATCCAGCAGGGCCGCACCGGAGCTTTGGTCGTTTCCTCTCAATCTGTCCTCCACATGTGCACTAAATGCTGCATCCACACGCGGATCTCACGCTGTTGTTTTCTTATTGTAACCGGGGTTTGTCTGTACCTTTAGACGCATCTTTATCTCCACGCTGAAAAAATTACAACAAAAAAAAGGCGGGTTTGCTCAGGTTTCAGCTCGGCGTGTCATCATGATGCGTCTTTTGATGTGTGTGAGGTGGAGAGAGGATTATTGTCAGAAACATGAGCGCTTGGAGAATAGAAGGAACTGTAACTTTAGTGATGGTTAGACATCTGATCTGTACATGGTGCTCCACTGAGAGATGGTCATGTCCACGGTTGCCGGAAGGAAGAGGAGAAGATATCACTGGCAGGATGTTGAGAGAGAAACGTCCTATCAGCTGGTCAGCAGTTGTGAAAGAGCTTTTATATAGCGGTTGGTTTAATTAGATGATATTTTGTTTTATTATTATTATTATTGATACAAATGACTTATTAATACAAATGCTTTTGATTTTTCTAAAATTGAACTGTATAGAAATGGTGAGTTAAAGAAATTAGGAGCCACAGGCCTGGATAATAAACTTTTTTTTGTATAGATGGGTACATAGAATTAATTTTTTTTTTATATATTCAATATTTAATTGACCACATTTATAGAAAAAAAAACAATGAACATTTTTATTTAACTTAATTTTATTTCCATTAATTTATATTTTAAGTGTAATTATTCAATTTAAGTGTAATTTCTTTAAGTGTAATTCATTTTATGTAATTTAATTAAAAAAAAAAAATTTAATAACTTGAGTTATTAAAGCCAGTGTTGGCAAATATCTAGGTATAATGATTTCTTTCTAATGATTATCATTCTTTATATGATTTCTTGACTCCTTCATTTTAATTCAATTTAATTTCTTTTAAATTTAAAATATAATTAAATTTGATTTTATTTTGTTGAATAGCTTGAGTTAGTACAAGCATTGGGGATGAATATTTAAGTATAATGATTTCTTTCTAATGATTATTCCAAGACACTTATTTAATTTTACTTAATTTTAATTTACTTTATTTACATTGCTATTTTTTTATTTTATTTTATTTTGTTGAATAGCTTGAGTTAGTAGGCATTGGTGATACATTTAGGTATGCTGATTTCTTAATAATAGTTATTCCAAGACACTCATTTATTTTTATTTTATTTTTATTTCATTTTTATTAGTTTTGTTAAATAGCTTGAGTTAGTACAGGCATTAGTAATGAATATTTAGGTATATTGATTTCTTTCTTATAATTATTCCACTCCTTTTTATTTTATTTTATTTTAATTATTTTATTTAATTTTATAGCCTCTTAAAAAGGTGATCTTTTACACATTTAACCACAGCTAGCCATCATCATCAACACCTTTAAAAGCAGCATGTAAATTCCTGCTGGTGTCCGCTGCTGGTTTCAGCAGGGAGTTGCCACTGAGCGTCATTTAAGAGACAGATAGAGACCGAGAGATATTAAAGCTCCTAGAGATGAATGCTTCTCCTCTCCGAGTGCCTATTTTCCCCCACAGCCTGATATAAATCTCTAAATTGCTCTTGATTTGGGTGTCTGCCTCATCCAGGCTGCCTGCTGCTCCACCAGTGTTTACAGGACATGAAGTGTGTGTCTCTGTGGCCCCGCGGAGCTCCATATATCATCCCTGACTCTCTCTGGGAGATCTTTAGCTTTTAGTGTGGGGCATGTACCAGGCTGATGGATGGGGGGACGAGCATGGCCTCAGAGGTCCTGTACGTTTACGTTGCACTGGAAGGGTGAAGGACCACCCATGTGCTGATCACACATAGACGGATATATATACAGACTCCTGGTCAAATACACTCATACTGGAGAGATCCTGGATCTCTGAGCACATTTATACTACAGTACAATAACACAAATGCACACGTGGGCTGTTTATGATGAGCGGGGTTACAAAGCTGAACGGTCAAGACACCTGCATGTATACACAACATTAACTTTCAGGAAGTTTTTGAAAGAAAAACTACTTGTTTGGTTGAAGGGGCAAGTTTATAAGTGACTATCTACTAGTGTTTTGCAGGCTTTTAATAGTGGCATTATTTAGTGAGCACATTTAGAGCATATTCACACTGAACACATCATTGCTTCTAAAAATGTGAGAGGCAACAGTTTGGAATGGTTGGGGAAAAAAAAGCACAGCATAAAGCACAAGGGTATCCACACGGCCACATAGTGCCTGTAAGCCGCAACTTACAAGGGTTGCCCTCTCTGAGCTCTTCTGATTTGTTCATTGCTATGGAACTGACAGTGATGAGCAACACTGCATGTGTAAGTTGAAGTTTTTTCAACTTGACATGGCATCTAAAAAACACAGTGCTCACATGCGCGGTGCTTCTAAAGACACAAGACTTGAACGTAAGGGTCAAATACTTCTGTCAGGCATGTTTACATTAAAAACAATAGAGAAATACCATGTTGGGAAGCAAAAACGCGTTCTGTGTTTTAAAAGGAAAATCACACTCCAAGGAAGCATTTGTGATAAAAATACATATAAATATTGTGAAACATTAAGAGCTGACATTACATGACTTTTTTTTTTGCAAAAACCCTGCCCCTTTTTTTATGCGTTTGCCTGTTTGTTTACATGGTATTGGTGTTTTTATAACTGAAAACACAATCTGCAAACAGATTTTTAAGTGAAAGTTTTTGAAAATGTTGCTGTGATTGTGCATATGTAAACACCTGGAACCAAGAGTCTTTGAAAACTTTATACACAAAGTTTTATATCAAGTTAAACTTATTTTAACTTATTTATATTTTAGCCAGTTTGACTGATGCAAGTTGAGATGACTAGAAAAGTTTATTTGATTTAACTAAAAACTTTTAAGGCAGCAATAATTTTTGACAGTGTAATTGAATAAATCACATAATAATAAAGATTAGTTGGAATATAAATCAGCACAATATTACCAGCTTTAATCAAAATTATATAATTGGTAGCCAAAACTAGACCTAATGTTTAAAAATTTGACCTAAATGTACAGTTCATCATAATTTTTCAATTTATCTAGCGTTCAAAAGCCATCCATGTCTCATCAGTTTAAAAGAGAGCTGCTTGAACCAACTTCACATTTAGCTGGATGAACCCAGATTGTAATGCATTATATTTAGCTGAGATTTCCTGAAATGTCATCTTTCAAAGTCCTGTGAACATATGCTTCTCAAAACCAGATGTTTTTTAAATAGTCTTCATTTGGCTGTACATCTGATCAACAAATCTTAAATCAGCCAGTGTTTTCTCCACGTGCCTGTGCTTTACATTTATTTCCATGGAGCATTTTCAGGATCAAGTGTGAGCTCTCAGTGTAAATATGGAGAAAGCTGGAGTAAGTCAGTTGGGGGGTGTGTGCTCTCTGGGGGGGATCAGTCTCGGTTCAGGGGCTTTCCTTTCCCACAAAGGCTTACTATACAGGGGAGGCATCCCAGGGGAAGGGGAGCAGAAAGCTGAGCTGGCAGGGAAGAGCCGGGGCTGGGCCTCCTCCTCGGGGCACTGTGTGCTCTCAAAGGTTTGCATGCTCCCAAGGTTTCAGCTTTACGGGGCCCAGTAGCTCTCCAGCTGTTTGACCTGGCTGTGAGTGAGGATGGGTTTGCATATTTCATAGGTGCGGGTCAGGGCTCAGGGTTGGCCAGGTCACTGTAGAGGACAAAGTGATGGACGCATTTTTCTGACTGTTTACATGGCCTCTTGCCTGTGTTTTGTTGATATTTTTGAGCATTTTTCCCTATAGCATGTTTTCACTTTAGTAAGACAAACAAACAAATAAATAAACAATAAAATAATACGAATAATAATGACAATATAACAATAGCAAATGACAAATAATTTTAAATAAATTAAAAATAAACATTTTAATAATTATTTTGTGTAATAATTTTCATTTTTTATTAATACAATAAGCTGGTAGAAAATAGACATTAGATGTTACAAAATAATGGTATTTGAAATAATCTTTGTACTTTTTAAACTTTATATTCACCAGAGAATCTAAGAAAATCATTTATCACAGTTTTCAATACAACCTTTCATCATTAACAAGAAATGTTTAATCAAATCACCAAACTATATAATATTACATTTTAAAATATTTTAGCAATACTGACAGTAAAGACATTCATAAAAATGTAAGGCATTAATACAATAAGGTGATACCATAGACATTAGATTAAATGCTACTTTATATTCATCAGAGAATCCTACGGAAATAATTTATCACAGTTTTTACAGGACAGCGGTTTTCAACATTATTAACAAACATTTTCTTGAGCACCAAATTAGTAAATTAATTATGATTAAAACATGAAATTATGGAACAAGTGACACTAAAGACTGTGGTAATGATGCTGAAATGTAAGACTTGCAAACTCAAAAATAAATTACATATTCAAATAAAATAGAAAAAAATTATTGGAAATTGTAGTAATATTTCACAATATAACTCTATTTACTGTTTTTATATAGAGTAAATATGACATAAATACATTCTTGGTGAGCATATAACTTTTCAAAAGCAATTTTTAAAATAAAAAAGACATTAAATTAATGAGCAGATAAACATGAATTGTAACTCCAAAAAAAAAAGCTCCATCATTTGAGGTATCGTTTCTTTTTGTAACACTAACAATGCTGTTACATCTAGGAGCAATATTAGTGATGCTTGCCTTTCAGTATTTATGAAAAAGAAAATAATCTTCAAAAGGCATGTAATAGAGAAAATAATAAGTGTCCTCCTCAGGGTATTAGAGACTTGGCTACTGAGTTAGGTGGAGCTGTGCAGCATTCAGCTGGAGCTTCGAGAGTTTAAAAGGACAGACATACAGAATCACACCCAGCACCCAGCCCACACTGCAGGACCGGGGGACGTGTTAGACTGAGTGTTTTCAGGAAACCTTGTGTTCGCCTGTCTATACAGTAGGAGCTGCAGTGCTGCATGGGCATGTGCACGTTCGACTGAAGATCTGAGAAAAACAACATTTGGTCATTGAAGATGGGATGTCAGAGAGGATGTCATCTCTATATGGCCCCTTAAAGGAACACTCCACTTTTTCTTGGAAATAGGCTCATTTTACAAGTCACCTAGAGTTTCTGCAGCAGGTGCAATGATGCTATGCAGTGCTGTTGGCTAGTTACCTAGCTAGGGGTTATTTTTAGGCACTGTGTAATATTGTTGTGCCTGCTGCAGCCATGGTACAGCAGCAAAGTATTATTTACATTGGAATGAGTAAATTTGTAATTTTTTATTTTTTGTCAGCCTTAGTACCAGATGTATCTACTGAAGAGTCAAGCTTTAAATGGGAAAAAATTGAAATTCATATTTTTTCCTTTTTCATTTACTTAAATAGTCAAAAAAAAAACATACATTAATCGACATAGCTAACAACACAACATAAATTAAACATAGTGCTTTAACATTGTGTACATATAAACAAAGACAAAAAAATAAATAAAATAAATATGAAGACAACGTCAGTACAATACAAGCAAAACCTGACAGCATCAGCATAATTTTGTCCACTTACAGTTACATTTGGCTTTGGAAATAATTTATGAAAGGATGCCACATGGCAGTGAACTTGGACCCGGAACCATTTAAACAGAGTCTTATTTTTTCCAAACTAAGGAAATGCAACGCATCATTGGCCTACTGTTTAAAAGGAGGGGGAAATGATTGCTTCCAATTTATTAAAATTAAGCGTCTTGCCAAAAAAGAAGGCAATGCAGTCCAGTTCACTTTTTGACAAATAGTTATTTTCATTTACAATACCAAAGACCGCAGTTAAGGGATTTGCACAAACATCTTTACAAACTATTCTGGAGTAAGACAAAAAATATTTGACGAAAATAAAGATAATCGGGGACATAACCAAAACATATGGGCTAATGTGGCACGGGACTGCTTGAATCTTGTACAAATGGGGTCAACAGAGGAATGCATCCTTGCCAGCTTGGCCTTGGAAAGATGAAGTCTCTGTCCCACTTTAAATTGAATAAGGCTATGTCTAGCACAAATAGAGGATCTATAGATTCTATATATAGCCTTATTCCAGTCGTCGTTTGTCAAACTTATATTAAGGTCTAATTACCAGGAGTCTCTTTGTGTAGATTCCTTTTCATTTTTTGACTGAGATGTTAATGGGCTTATCCGATTCAATGATTTATGCTAAGCCAACATTTCTCAAATCTGGGTTTTGTCTGAAACCTCATACTTTCCTACTATATAGTGTAAGAAAAACAGTATGTGAGCAGAGTAGTTTGTCCGAAATTATAGTATTTGAAAAACAGTAGGTGAGATGTATCCAGATGACCTACTACTACTGGTGATGCAATGCAACTGACATGGGTAAATAGCTTATAGATTATGTTTGAATCCATTAATACTATATAAAACGTAGTAAATTCAAATGTAGTACCTATTTGAGTAGTACATTTCAGACGCAGCCTTGGTCTTTGCACTCCACTGATGTCCATATTCTGCATGTTTGTCTTATTTCAAGCACACACTTAATTTTGATAACCAGCTCATTATTGACCTTATTCTTCACGTACAAGCAGAAGAAGGAATTGAAATCTTTTTGGCTCGAGACTTCTGGTTTCATTCACTTCAATTGATGGTAAAAACCTATGCTGATTGATGTTGCAAACTGGTATTTTCTTATTGTGTTATTATACTTTTTATGTATAGTCATAACCACACTTGTTTGTAGAAGTAGGTTGACCTTTTCACCTACCATAGGCAGCTAAATCAGAAGTTCTAAAACAATCGCAAAAACGAGTACACTTCCGCATTACAGTATAAGGTCAATAAGAGCTTCTGACTGACACGTTCCTATGCAGTGTGCATTGTTTCTTAGTCCCTTCAACCTCATTGCTCTCAACCTGAGCATGAGAATACTTCAGAAAGCTCACGTTATACAATTCTCACATACAGGTTTTTAAAGACCGGATGTCCTTACTTTAATAGGTATCCAAAAAAAAAAAAAACACCCGGATAGGTAATCTATATAAACTATGACCTCTAGGACAAAGATCAAACCCTTTTGTCTGTGGTGGATTGATGTAACTGTTCTATATTTGGCATTGTTTGATGTTTAAGCGCTGTAAGTAGAGAAGCAAGCTTAGGCGTGCACAGTCAGATGTGACGGATACCATGCGGTCTGTGTCTCGACCCTGCCCTGCCTGTGGCGTTGTGCACGTCTGCCATTCATTAAGTGGATATATGTGTGCAGTATGGCCGAACAGCTTTCACCTCTGTTTCAACCTCTTTGCAACTTCATTTTTTATAATAAAGCCTCCGGACCACAAAAACACATCATTATAAATCATCAGATGCTTTTTGTTTCACTAAGTAGCCTGCTAGATAAGGCAGAAAATCCAGCTGAATCTGCAAGAGAAACAAGACTTTAGTCATACTGAGGTCTGATTGGTTCCAGAAGATGTTTTGAGTTGTGCCACATAATCCCAAATCATGCTTAGTTTAGTTTAGTTAGGACCAGACACTCATCAGTTGCTCTATTAATACACTTGATGAGTTTCTAGTGGAGCTGGTGATGAATTGATTCCAACATCCTGCCAGGAAGAGATGATAAGTGCAACTCTTTACTGGATTTCTTAAATCATGCTATTTTATGGGCCCTTTTCTTTCTTTAAAGAGCCTGATGACAGTTGTACTCCTCTAATGTGACAAATGAGCAGCTTTTAAAGCACCATGTGGTATGGGAATGGAGTTAAGTAAAAGTGTGTATCAATGTGCGTGTGAGGATCTTCCCTACAGACTGCAGCTGTGCTCAAGTGTGTTTTCTGCTCTCTTTACAGTCAACCGCAGCAGTAAACATGACACCGTGAGCGTGTTTGACAATCTCCATCTGCATTGTGCAACAGCTAACGTATGTCATCAAGCAGCTAATCAAAGCAACATCATGCTAATATGTTCAGTCTTTGGGATTAGCAGACCATAATGATTTAAGAGCAAAGTGTTGAACCTTATTCTGAATAGTGTAGGGATGCGCAAGTAGGCACATTACCTGTCACACAAATATTAAACAAGCTGCATTTTCAATAATGTAGTGTTACACTCTTCTGAATGCTTCAGCTAAACACCCTGCTGAAAAAAACAGCATATGCTGGGTAAGGTATGTTTTATTGCTGGTATGCTGGTCTTGCTGGTTTCAGTGCTGGTATTACTTGTTTTAATGCTGGTTTTGCTGGGCTTGATGCTGGTCTTACTGGTTTTAGTGCTGGTCTCAATGCTGGTCTTGCTGGCCTGAGTGCTGGTTCTGACCATTGAGACCAGCAAAACCAGCATTAAAACCAGTAGGACCAGCATCGAGACCAGCAAAACCAGCATTGAAAACAGCAAGACCAGCATTAAAACATACTTTACCAGCATATGCTGTTTTTTAGCAGGGCTATCTGTTAAAACACATTGACCAACCTCTAATCTGAATATGCAGGAGATATGCAAGTATACTGTTATTAGCTGTGGCAAACACTTAACAGGCTAGTTCCTCTGTAGCTGCTTTGCGAGCATTTCTGCTGCCTGAGTAACCAAGCTAATGTGCTTTAATGCTTTTCATCACACATTAGCGGACCAAATATAATAATTTAGGGAAATTTGAATTAATAATTTAAGAGTTCATATGTAATATGTAACAATGTTAGCACAAACATTTAGCTAACTAAATTCTGTGTAGCTTTTTTGTTAGCAACTTTGAGCTATCAGCTCAAGCTAATGCTACTTAGCTTAATCAAGTGATTTTAAGCCAAATACTCCCAAAAGATATATTTTTGCTGCTTGTTAAAACTACTTATTTAAATTAGCAGAATCAACATCTTCTTAAATATTTTGGGTGACAAATTTAATTGTTTTATATTCAATCCACTTTGGATTGCGATTTGAAACAACAATTAAGTTAACGTAATCAAATTGTGTTGGGACAACATGAAGGAATTGTGTGGAGCCCAGCATTTTGTCATGTCCTGTGCTAATCTTGCCAGATTTACTAAAAGTACACCTTTCTGACTAGCGAGTCAAGTAAAAAATGAACCGTTCTTTTCCAGGATGGAAACTTTGAGTTGCAATTATTAGCTTAAAACAAAATAACGGTGGCTTTGTCAGATTGTAAGGTTCCTTTAAACCTATTTCTGGTTGGACAAAAAGGTGTATTAATATGATTCATTACCTTATTTTCCTGCCATGAACAACAAAGCTGCACATGGATTTATTTTGGTGTTATGAATGTTGCCATACTGTAGAATGAGTCCAAGGGCGTGAGCGGGTCAGAGTACAGCCTTTGATTTGACGTCTAGTAATTGGGTTAATCCTGACATGATGCAAACACCACGTTATACTCTGACATTCATCTGTCTGTCAAACTAAACATGCCTCTGCAAAACCCCGGACCAAAGCAATATGACAAACCGTAGCCTCTGTCAGCACATGTATGTGGAAAACTCATCTGAAACAACATGTCAGAGTTTAGAATGTCTGCTCAGTGGCTTTTAAATGTTTGCACACTGCAAGTGCAGCCCAGTGGTTTGCTTCGCAGACATCTGAACAAATAGTGATTTTTCACGTGAGATTGTCTCACTTAAACCCTCATTATAAGTGTAAATTTTATGTCCGGACTGGAACACAAACTGCATTAATTGGTCTCTGCTGTATAAAAACGTGTCAGTTATTGTCGGCCAATTGTAGTTCGTCAGGCAGATAACATTTTTATCCAATTACAACAAACACCATCAGATGGCGCTAACCTTGTTTGTGGTTATTGGCACTCTTCAAATTGGTCTTCCATGTTAGGATTAGGTCATTTGGCTGTTTAGCTTTTTCTAGGAAGTTAAATGCCAAGATTGAAATATCAGGGGGGTTTGGGGCTTAGTTTCTTAAGGTTTTTAGCCGTCTTATCATCATAAAGCTATTTGAATCTTCTGCATAATAGACTCTTTGGTCTGAATAAGTGACTATAAATATAGAAGCGATGACTCAGTGAAAGACTGAATACACCACTGACCGATGAACTGACTGATTAACTCAATATAATACTGACTGACTGACTCTATTTGTGAGTGACCCATTGACTGATTGATTGAAATATTGCTGGCCGAGGCATACATTTCTGACTAATTTAAGCTTGCTGAGTGACACACTAGCATAATTCAGGTCCAAATTCCTCTTGGAGGGATGGATGGTTTAGGAAAAGCTGCACTCCTGCATGGATTTCTGCAGGCGCTCAATGAGGTTGGATGTCTGTGGCAAGAATTTCAGGGTTTTCTGTGCCAGATCAAATATGGTTTTATGGATTCTGCCTCCGACAGGGGCTCATTGAAATGTCATAAAAATTACATTGATGTCCTCAGGGCTGCTGTGAATGTAAACAAATATCCACCACATCTCTTTATTGTTGGAAAATTGATGCATTCGCTCAATAAATAACAAATGTTAAAAGACTTTATGGGCTGGGTGAAGGGGTAGGATGGAAAATTTTCACACTCCAGATATAATTAACAAATCTGAACGTGATTTCCTCAGCACTTGCTCTTTCTCGCTATCTTTCTCATTATAAACCTGGTAGACTGAATTAACTTAAAATATTGCAGGAGTTAAGGTTGATGCATTTTATGTTGCTGTACAGTGAAAGCAGCAGATGCATTTTGATATTTTAAAACAAAGGCTTGATTTGAGAGGGAAAATGACTTAAGCAGAATGTCTGAAATGTATGCTTTTTACATGAAAGAAAAACTCATTTATACATTACTATATGCTAAAATAAATCAGTGTTTTTATTCAGCAGGGATGCTTTAATCATTAAGTTTACATTTATTCAGTTATCAGACAATTTAATTCAAAGTGGCTTACAAATGAAGGCAAATGATTCTGATCTGTATGTTTTTAGTGGCACATGAAATATGCGATTTTTGTTTGTTACATATCTTTTGTCATTCTAAGACTGATTGTAATGTACACCAGGGGTCAACCCCATCCAAAAAGAAAACTAAACTAAACTTAAAGCAAACCTTAAACTCTAGCATGAGATCTGTTTATCGAAATCTGCTATAGCATAGAAGCCATATAAAGTAGACCACATTTATGATGCTTTAGAGGTATTTTTATAAAAAAAAAAATATATATATATATATATAT
>CAIGQZ010001336.1:25738824-25754807 GCA_903798205.1 Danio tinwini | reverse complement strand
TATATATAATTTTTTTTAATTTTTTTAAAAGCTTGACAGTGTCTAGGAACCGTTTAAAAAAATATGTAATGATTCTTCCAAAATTTCTAGTACTGTGAACTGAATGAATTATCATGGAGTGGCAGTCTATTTTCGGTTCATTACACACCAGTTCTGACATTTCTACAAACTGTAATTATGACCTCATGTCATGTCAATCACATTTACATGCTACAAAAAATTTCATCCATCATTAAAAAAAACTGTGTTCAGATTGTTTTTCTTTTTGTATTTTACATCCGTAGCTAGCATTTCGATTGGTGTTTTGTTGTACAAACCGTACAAACTAAAGCTAAAAATGCCATGTGACAAATTATTCCACAACCCAGCAGGCACAGGACATCAACATGACATCAGACTGACGTTGTACCCCAGCGTCGGGGAATGTGGCATTTTAGGTGGAAATGAAAATCTGGTTGACGTCAGAACCCAACATCAATATGATGTTGGTTTAAGATGTTGGATGACATTGGATTTCGACATTTCACTTTTCAACACAACTTAAAATCAACCAAATATCAACGTCATTTCACATAGTTATAGGACATAAAAATAACGTTGTCCTTAGACACTGACTAGATATTGAATTTTGGTCACTCGACATCACAACCTAAATCTAACCTTATACTAAGACCTTAAGATATTTTTGTGCCTGCTGGGAATTCACACAGCACAAAGCCTTTTTTCCCTGCAAACGATTTATTATTATGCATCTAACTGCAAGGTTTCTGTGTATAATGAATTTTTGAAACAACTAGACAAATAGGTACATTCTATACAAAAAAAGTTACACTCTTTACTCTTCTTTCCATCTTTTCCTCTCAGACTTTGACTCACTGAGCCATTAGGACTGTTGTACACTATATTGAGTATGACTCAAGCTGCATGTTGATAAAGGCTTGTCATTTGAGCATACAACTCATAGGAGAACCTCCAGCAGATCTTAATGTCCTGTGAAAGCCTGGATGTGGATTCCTCTTTGGGACCTGAGAAAGGGACCAGGTGGAGGTCCATGAAGGTCAGGCTGAGAGACTCGCAATTGGTCTCGTTGGCTTCTTGCGTGGATGTATGTGTGGGTTTGTGTGTATGTGTCCATTGGCTTCAGAGCTGCAGGAATGCTGGTGTTTGCTAAGTGAAGAGAACTACAGAGACTGTCCAAACACACGTCTGTTTGCCAACTGGGAGCATATTCCTGTCTCTGTGCTGGGAGCCTCGCTGGCGGGCCCCTGAATGGAGCCTCTTGTGCGGAGAGAGAGGAGAGACAACAGCGCTTAGTGCCACTGCCCTCACCAGTCTTCTGGAAGTGCTACAAGAGGACTCTGTTACCCCAACTGAAAACCTAGAAACCTGTTATCTGTGCTGCAAGACTTCCAGCGCTGCTCATATTGGTGTCGGTTTGTCAGAGTGCATGTTAGGTTCTGGTTATCTGTTGTACAACGAGGATACGCTGCTGTTCACTTTACGAGCAGGCCTGATAAATTGGACAGTGTGATGAATTGGCTTACTTTTAAAGACATTCCTTGCTAGATTTAGCCATTTGATGTTCTTGAATGGTTCCGGTCACATTTCAGGTTACTTGCTGTCTGTGATTCCATGTCTATGCTTTATACCAGGGTGTCCAAACTTGGTCCTGGAACGCCGGTGTCTTGCAGATTTTAGCTCCAACTTGCCTCAAAACACCTGCAAGGATGTATCTAGAAAGCCTAGTAAGAGCTTGATTAGCTAGCCCAGGTGTGTCTGATTGTGGTTGGAATTAAACCTCCAGGACCGAGTTTGGGCACCCCTGCTTTATACTGTATGTAATTTCCATGCTAATTGACTTTTTTAAGCTATATGTAGGAGAAATTTAACATGGCTCTTTCTGAACAGATTAAAGGTTATTGTACATTACCTGAAGACTCTTTAATATTTCCAAGGTTATTGTAACTATTATTATAACTTTTTAATTATTAAAATTTTTAATATATATATATATATATTTTTTTTTTTTTGTCATTGATGAGATTTTTCTTAATTTATAGACACATGCCCAACAGTTGTTGTTGTTTTTTTTGGAGGCTTTTGTGTTTTTTACTGTTATACTTTACTGGATGCTACCCTAGTCAAAGAAATTTGTAATCCATGAAGAGGTATATGAGGTAGCTGTAGGAGTGTTGATGGACTCTCATTCTATGTTTAGATTATCATTCTTAGGCCTAATCCCAATTCTTTTTATTTAACCCCTACCCCTTTCCCATGGCCCTTGAAACTGTGTGAAGTGGAAGAGCTTCAAATATACCCCAAAGAAATGGGACACAACTACAACACCTGCACACATCATCACTTATATCATCGCAAGCTCTTGCGTCATATTACATCTATGATGATGTCCGCATTGCATTATTTTTTTTATTTAACTTCAGGAATTCACAGAAGGCAACGATATCTTGTTATCATAATGATATAACGTGACAATAAGCTTGTAACTGTACTGTGTATATACACTGTGGCTGTCACGATCACCAGCGATCTAACCACTAGAGATCGCTGGAAAACATTCACACTCACACGAACTACAATCCTGTCTCATAATGGACTACACAACCCAGTCATGCACCCCACACACACACACACACACACAACTGGTTCCAGATCCTAACTGATTACACTCGCAGCTGATGCTGCTCAATGACGGATTAGACACGCATATTGCTGAGTCTTGTAATGTAACATTACGATGCGTCTTCCCGTGTCCTGATTTCAGTGTTAGACCTTGCCTTGTTTTGTATGATTATGCCTGTATGCCGCCTGCTTTATGACCATCTGCCTGTTATTTTGACTATGACTCTGGATTGCACATATTACATCTTTTTGCCCCAGTGTTGACCATTGCTTACCTGACCTCGCTAATAAACCTGCATTTGGATCCGCACCCCTGTTGTCAGGGTCACTCCACTGTTACAGAGCCATATACATCTAACCTATATAAACACAAGAAAACAACATTACGTTGTACCAGACTCTGTAAAAAGGTAATTCCCAGCCATTAGACTTTTCTGACAGTGTCATCGAGTGACAGATGTAAAAGTATATTGTGGGACCACTATACAGGAGTTATTATTATGGATTACAGAAAGCAAAATTTAGCAAGTGTTTTTTTTATCTTTATTTTTAAAGCATGACCGTAAAACATGAACCCCGTTATGAGTGTATTAAAACATATATGCTTATTTGTTAAAAAAAATCTTAATAATAATGCAGTTCAGTTTGTATTCGGAGGGTCATGCTATGTCAAAATGCAAACATGCTGAATTATTACTTTTGGTAATGTTAACGTTGTACTAAAAGCATAAAAAAAATGCATTTCCATGGATGATAATAAAAACCCAGTCTGATTACATAAGGTGCTGCGCTGGAGATGAATGAAGGGATGAATTTTATTTGAAATAGTTGTGCTTCAATTTAAAGCTAAAACTGAAACAAATATGAACGAAAGTAATTACACATTTTATAAGAAAAAATAAGAGTTTGGTAGAACAAATTAAATCGACTGAAACTAATGAACAAAAAAAAAAACAGATGAAAGAACAAATAAATGAATGAATAAAAAAATGAAAGTTTGTAGAACATTCAGAGTAAGAACAGCCAGACACATCAGATACTGTATTTCTTAAAAATACATTTAAATAACCAAATAAGCAAAAATCGAAGACATAAACGAAAGAATAAATGAAAGGCACATTAGTAAGAACAACCAGATACGTCATATGTTTCTTGATCCATTTTAGCACCATATTATGTACACATTAGTTGAAGTTTGTTCCTTGCCACTGTCCCCACTGGCTTGCTTGGTTGGGAACCACACTGAATGGAACTAAACTGAACTTCAACTCTGAAAATTAGACTGACACAGTTTTAATTTACTAGAACTTCTACAGTATGTTAAGGTGCTACGACACAATCTACATTGTAAAAGCGATATAGAAAAAAAACATGAATTGAATTGAAAAATTGAATAGTTCTTTGGGAAAAGTTGACAGTTCTATATCCATTATTCCATCATTCATTAATCACGTCGGCTTAAATAAACTCTGCTTGACCAGCACTAAAGAGGGTACTTCTGTCAAAGAGCATGTTATACTTCAAAGACACCCAATACTTTAGATAAGAGACTGTGATGGCTCTCTGTGACATGCTTCAGAAGCACACTCGTGTTGGAGAGCAGATGAGTTTGGTTCTGTGGAGAGGCTGAAAGAAAGCCAGCAGTGTGGCCAGAGTGTAGACTGGAGTGCTCTCTGTATGTACAGTAAAGCATCATGAACTGTCACTCCACCAGGCCTGACCGTGGCTCCAGGCAGCTCACGGTCTCAAACTCAACACTTCATTAAAGTGTAGCGGCTCCCCAAGGTGCTGCGCTGGAGATGAATGAAGGGATGAATAATGCATTTCACTTTAAAGAAAAGAGCCTTTCACTTCCTCTCTGCATAGTCATGTGCTGGACACACATGGGCATTTTGGAGTATATAGTCTCTCATGTTATATACAAGCTTCCTCTTTCCAGTGTGTACCATAGACACACTAGTATAAGGAAAATCTATATTGGCTGTAACATGGTTAACATAAGTGTTGCATTACAATATGTATACACTGTGCACTGCTGTCAAATATTCATGTTAAATTGAAATTTTAATGTAAACCTTTATGAAATTCCAATTTTTTTTTTTTACTTTTAATAATTTAGTTTCAAGAGTTTGCACTAAGATATTGCTTGATATTAATAGCAGAGAACCCAGAGCTCCGGGATAATTAAGCCCAGGGCTCCCGCCTGGTCAATGAACATGTAAGGCACGGGTGCTCAACCCTGTTCCTGGCGATCGACCTTCCAGCTGATTTCAGCTCCAACCCTGATCAAACACACCTGAACCAATTATTTAGAACGTGAGGAGCACTTGTTAATTACAGGCAGGTTTGTTTGATAAGGGCTGCAACTGAAAACTGCAGGAAGGTCGATCGCCAGGAATAGGGTTGAGTACCCCTGATGTAAGGTGTTATAAGATCAGGTAGTTCTTGAGGGCTGCCCCTGGTAAAGGAGGAAAAAAATGGGGGGGGGGGGATTCTTTAAAAAAACGGAGATAAGGGAGTAAGCGGAGACTGGCTGTTTATCGTGAGTTTGGAATAATCTAATTTAGGGCTGCACGATATTGAAAAAATTTAGCATTTCGATCTTTATTTATTTTACGATATATATGAATACAATTTTACCAGATAACTTGATTATCACTATTTGGAAAGAATTTATAATTCTAGATCGAATGAAAAAATAAAAGTAATTTAAAGTTACAAATCGTTGTTAAAGTTACAAATGGTACAATTTATTATGCCTGAATGCTTGTAAAGTCATTAAACAATCACAGGCATTAAAAACACTTTGCATATGCTTGCGATGTGACTATTGTTAATGATCACATTGCGATATTGATGCAGAAACGGTATATTATACAGCCCTAATCTGATTGGTTTACTAATGATTGCAGACGATAGACCAGCCACAATCAATTGTCATGTGCTCCGCTCGAAATTAGTTTGTTAAACTTCACTTATTTATTTTGTTTTGATTTAAAATAACTTTTTAAAATGTCTGTTTTTATATTCGTTAATTTGTTTATATATATTGTTTATTTTTAAATATGTGTTTTCATATTAGTAGTGTAATTTTTTTATATTCATACATTTATTAATTAATTCATCCATTCATTCAATCTTATTTTATTAATTTATATTTAAAATCAAGTCTCTTAGTTTTATCACAATTTAACTTTATTTAAATATATATTATTTTTTTGTTTAATATCATAGTCCTCACATGCATATTCTTATATAATGAATCCAAAATGCTTAAAATAACTTTTTTTGATTGTTTTTTTGTTAGCATGTGGTATTTGGTGATGTTTTCTGTGGCGATTCTGCCAATTTTTGTCATTATTATTATTGATTCAGTTTTACTTTTATTGTTCTTTTAATAATATTTTTTATTTACAGTCTTAGTTCATTCATTAGTTAGTTTAGTTAGTTTTTACTTGTTTATTTTTATTTTTTTTTAAATATGTATAATGAATAGACCAAGGTGCTTTAGAGAATGCCACAATAGACATTTTTTATTAGCATATGGCGTGTGGTGAGACGTTTTCTGTGGCAATACTGCTGTACAAACAGTTCTCATGTCAAATGGCGACTGTCTCTCATCCCTTGACAGTTTTGGCATTACCGCTTCGGCTAAAGTTTTGTCGCCAAGCCTGGAGAAATAAACCCTCCTCAGCACTATTTGATATTTTTTCCACCGCTAGTTGCCTAATTTTCTTTCAGCGAGGCTTACAAAGAGAGAAAATTGTATCATTTATTACAGACATCATTTATTTATTAGTTCAAGATGTTTGAGATCGCCACACACTGTTGGACTGACCCCAAAACTGTTTCCTTTACGTCAGTAGGAATAATCCGAAGAGGCCACAGTTCTCCCCGTCTGTCTGCCGAGTTATTTATTTCAATTGATTCTAGTTCATTTGTGTCAGCTGTGTTTGTGCTTGTATGTGGGTGAGTGTACACAGGACAGACCTTGATATCTTGTACTAGTTAAGTAAAGATGGCTAAACACAACTTGCGTCTAACTGCAAAATCCACCCACGTACACACTTTCATATATCCACATAATCGCAGGTGACCGGCAAACGCCAACTCATTCGACTTTGCTCTGACTGACAGCCCGTTTGTGTTTATCATCATAGACTAATTTGTTCTACAAGGATTTATTCTGCTAGCAAGGTCACCATCTGGGACTATGCACACACAGGGCTCCTGTTGTGCAGCACTCGTACACGTACCTACTGTACCTACACACAAACACACACATACATTTCCAGTAAGCACTCCCCCTCTGTTCTCACCAGTTAACCAAAAAGGCCTCTTTGAAGTCAGTTGGAGTCTAGCTGTTACTGGAAAAACAGCTTCTGAAAAGCCCTTTACCCCTCCTGATATGCTGTTACCCTGTGAGTTTTTCTTAATTATGTTCACCAGCTTTTACCTTTAAAAGTTTTATCTCAGCAAGTCTTCTAATCACCTCACACTTTGAAACTGTAGCTTTCTGAACAGCAAACTAATCATCATTTTAAAGTATAATCAAGCTCTTTGTGTTTAGCAAAAAGCTGCTAGCTACAGCAAGCAATTTTTGGAAAGTGTCAGCAAAGGTAGCTTGCTCCTCTGAAAAGGTAGTTGACTACAAGCAACTATAAATAATTACAGTTTTTACATGGGTTTCTAGTATACTTGATTCTGATTGGTCAATCACAACATTTTTAAGATATGTCCTGATAACAGCTGCCTGAATTCATAACACAGGTTCAATCGGTGTACTTCAAATCACTTTAACGTTTTTGGTAAGTATACTACCTGACAAAAGTCTTGTCACCTAAGTTTTAGGAACAACACAAAATAACTTGACTTCTAGTTGATCATTTAATATTAGAAGTGGCTTATATGAAAGGCAGATTATAGTTTATGGTGGGATGGTATGGTAGATTATGGTTATTTTACCAAAATAAAATATGATCATGCTTTAATCTTTAATTATTTATTTAGGACAGTAAGGTCTAAAGGACTAGGACCTTACTGTAGTAAGGACTGCAAGTCTTGTCACCTAACAGAAATAATATACAGTATAGAATATAAAGTCATGGTGCAGTGGAAAACAAATAAATATTGTGTATGATTCTCATGAGCTTGGATGACTGCATCCATACATCTCTGCAATGACTCAAATAACTTAACAATAAAGTCATCTGGAATGGCAAAGAAAACGTTCTTGCAGGAATCCCAGAGTTCATTAGTATTCTTTGGATTCATCTTCAATGCCTCCTCCTCCATCCTACCCTAGACATGCTCAATAATGTTCATGTCTGGTGACTGGGCTGGCCAATCCTGGAGCACCTTGAATTTCTTTGTTTTTTAGGAACTTTGATGTGGAGTCTGAAGTATGAGAAGTGCTATCCTGCTAAATAATTTGTCTTCTTCTGTGGTTTGTAATGTAATGGGCAGCACTAATGTCTTGATACCTCAGGCTGTTGATGTTGCCATCCACTCTGCAGATCTCCTGCACGCCCCCATACTGAATGTAACCCCAAACCATTGTTTTTCTGTCACCAAACTTGACTGATTACTGTGAGAATATTGGGTTCATGCGGGTTCCACTAGGTCTTCTGCAGTATTTGGGATGATTTGGATGCAGTTCAACTGATGATTCATCAGAAAAATCTAACTTCTGCCACTTTTCCAAATGATCAACCAAAAGTAAAGTTATTATTTTTTGCTGTTTTGAGTACTGTGAAAGAGCTCCGGATGGAGACTGTTGTTTTGTGTTTACCTTATGATTAAAGTTGTTGCACGTCCGCCGGTTCCCACCTCAAAATGAGTGAATTTGAGCCACTTGTACATTAAGGAAGTGTTAAGAAAAAACAAAACACCAGCTAAGAAACTCGACACAGAGAAAAAAACACCTTCTGCCAGCTAGCGTTTCGAAAGTGTATTGAAGAGAAACAGAAACAGCGCGCAGAATGCACGGCTACGCGCGAGGCTTGCACCATGGGTCACGCTGATCACTTGACACAGAAGTATAAACCAGGCTTTACACTCATTATATTGGTTTACAGCACCATTTTCACACTTTACATGTGTAACTTTTTTCTCCGATAGATTTGTCCATCATTTCAGTCTTATTCTAGTGCCTCTTTAGGAAAAGTGTTTCAGTTGAGTGGGTCTGGAATATTCTTTCAGGGTATGACATAGTAGTGACTAGTGATGTTGTTGTGAATAGCTTTTGGCAGATAATGAAGAATGAACTGTAGAATTCATTACAACCCGTTCTGTGATTTATACTGGCCAAAGCATAGCAGAGCTGACTGCTTCTGTCTCAGGGGGGGTGGCGATGTCTTTACCAGGTTTAGCCAGACCACCGCTACTGTGAGCAGAGAGAGACCGCAGTGGAAAAGTCAACAACACAATTTAGATTGGTCTTGGATTTGAATGTATTTGTTCCAGTGAATCTAAAAATGGCTGAAGGGGATTTGAGTTTGGTTTATTTTAGACTGATCAGTGAATGATTTATTCAATATTGTTTAAGATCAAGCTTCTGAACTGGTGTCTTAATTAAATGATACATTTTTTTTATTTTAAAAGGATACTTGATCCAAAGATGAACAATTCCTGGTCTTTTATTTACTGTCAGGCCATCCAAAATATAGTCGATATCTCTTTTCTTCAGTAGAGCATTGGAGTTTTCAAACTGAAACAACAGTGCTTTGTGATTCATTAAATGCAGTTGATCAATGGCCACTGACACTTTAAGAGTCAAGCAGACACATACAGGCCAAAATAATAATAGGCAATTTATTAAGGCAAATTTTTTTAAAACAATCATTCTCTTAATGAATTTATTTATTTTTTTACTTTAAGTGCTGGACCTTAGGGTGACTAAATTACACATTTTTAATTAACAAAATTTTAATTGTTTATTTATTTATTTTTGCTTGAACTATGCCTTTGTTATCTATTTATTCTCTATCGCACATAAAAGCATCATGGCATAAACACAACCTACAGATGTGTCATTATCTTTTCAAATAAGTTAACTAATAGCAAAAAAATTAATGGTGTAATGTGGTGAATGTTTGTTTATAGTCTGAGAGGTGTTTGATTTTGATGCAAGTTTTCAGACAGGTGCTTGAGTTGTCATAAACTGTGATTCCTATCAGTCGAAAAGAAAGCGAGACTGGGATTGTGGAGAATGAACATGCTGTAAATCAGGCCTGATGAGAGGCACTCTGAGAGTTTCCATGCAGCTTGAGTCCTCTCCAGTGCTCCATAACGCTCTGTCTGGACTGCTTTAGTTCTATTACCCACAGCCCTCTGTGTCGTGCCAAGTGGGGCGGCCTTTATTGGCCTGCTCGCTTTGTTTATTTGTATGTTTTATCCATTGCTGGTTGGTATCCAGCAGTTTAGGCCAGTTTCCAATGAGGATGGAATGATATCTATTCATAAGCATTTTCAGCAATGCATGGTTTGGTGCTTATCAGCAGGCCCAGACAGAATCTGCAGATTTTAGGACTTAAACATGTGTGGAGAGGAATTACGAATGTGCACTCAAGCACAGTTCTTACAACATTCTTCACAGGAGTTGATGAAAAACATACATCATGGACTATTTCAGCCAAAGTCTGGTTCTGTTTGTAAATATTTATGTTTCAGTTTGATCTAAAGCAACATTCAGCAGAAAAACGCAACAATTATTCACAAGCTAAAGTTGTGTTAGGCTTTCCGTTCATAAAGAAGAGGTTGCATACGACTAGAAGAGTTAAATGCCATTTTTTGCTTGTGATTCCCGTGCTAGTGTTCCATACTGAACATTTAAATATACTGTGGTGAATTTGAAAATCTTCTTCTGTGCACACAGGGCCTGCAGAGGTTCCCATGATGTCACCCAATGGATCAATCCCACCCATTCATGTGCCTCCAGGTTACATCTCCCAGGTGAATACAAATGTTGAGATCATTTCAAAGTAATATCATTAATAAATGCCTTTATATCAATTTTTTTTATTATAACTTGGGATAGGAAAAAGCGTGTGCATGCATGTGTGTGTGTGTGTGTGTGCGCGCGTACATTTTCTTCTAATTTTGGGGAGGTAGTATTATAGCTGCTTTTTGTAGAATTAAGAAACCCTTGTTATTGGTGACACAAGTGGCCACTGAGTGAACTGCAGTCAGCAATTGATTACTCAAACTCAACATACAAGATTTTTCGTCCTGATATACTCAAAAGCAAGGGATTTTTCATTATTATTATTTCATTATTATTAAAAAAAGTAAAAAGAAGTACCATGGCAGCTAGTGGTGTAACGAATCACGTTACGGATCAGCCAAAAACGGGAGACAAATGTAATTTGCTTTCCATTTATTACTAAAACACTAATGCAAGACACTTTTGATTTTAAACAGAACTGAGAACCTGTAATTGTATTACAAATAAAATGAATGAATAATCAGCCGAATAAAAATAAGTTGTAAAAGATTCAGTACTGTGAAAAATTCACTGTTACTACTACTGTTGCTGATAACACTAAATGTAGAAATCTAACATTTTTAATTTGTGCAATTCATATTTATTTTGTCAAATTTTCAATAAATAATATTCACTCAATAAATGTTATTCACTCATAAAACTTCATGTTTCATTGCTGGATGTTTCATTTTTGAAGAATTATTCAGTGGCACGTTTTTGATGGCTGGTTGTACCACATCAAAACCACCTTTTGGTTAAATAATGCAATTGTTGCCTACAAATTTCATTTTTGAGCATAGCCTATGATGGGGATTTTAATCATTACCATAAGCATGAGTGGTTGGATCTACACTAAACTGTTATCCCAGTACTTCTGTGTTATTTGACTGTTTGTAACTTCATAACTAACTTAAAAGACTAAAGACTGAATTTCTTTCTTGGTTTTTGTGTTTTTCAAACACAGATGTCAATGCAGCGATTTAAAGGATTAAAATCCTCATCATTTATAATTTGTTGCGTGGGTGTTGAGATCCTGATCTTTTAATGATTTATTGTGCAGCTTACACTGAATGCATTAATGCAGGCTAAACAAGTAGAAAACACCTTTAACCTAAGAAACCCACAACATCCTGAAAAACCTACCACAACTTCTTCCATCATCATTATATTTTATAGGAAAGCCTAAATGCTTTCATACGTGTTATTTGAATGACACGAGAGGCTATCTCTATGTGATCGTTACAAATTTATGATTAATCTGCAAAAAAAAAGTACAAATTCGTACAAATCACGGATCAACTCTGATCCGTTACACCCCTAATGGCAGCAACATATTGTTAACGTACAACACCCCAACCCCCCCACCCCCAACACACAATCCACACTGCTGAAAGCAACATTTTCATTGTTTCCTCTCAATAACAAAATAAATATGGATTAAAAACATAAGGAGTGAGAAAACAGCAGTTAAGAAAGCATCTGCTGATAGAAAGGGGTGTGTTTTTTAAAACATCTGCAACTCTCTGACATCATACCTGCAGGTGAGGTATAGGAATACACTGCTATGGTTATTTAATTGTAAAGTATATTTTAAGCTATAAACTATATTGATCTGGCTGTGTGAGGTTATTAAAAATATTTTTTATTTTTTTGCAGGACACATTGCCATTTTGCATTGTATAAACATTTATATATATATATATATAAAACAATTGTTGAGTTTTCTATAGTCCAACACTTGACATGACAGTGTGTTTGCAGGTTTTATATTTTGTAGAGAAACAAAAAAAAATCAATAATGCCATCCCACCTCCCATCCTCTCACATTGGCAAGTGAGACCTACCTGTCTGTACAGGGCTCTTACAATTCTATTACAATCCATCAGGCATTATACGCAAATCTGTCATCGTTCCAAACTGCAATGTGGTTCTTATCTGGCAGATAAGAGGAGTAATCAATATGTTGCAAGTGCTGATCTAGAACGAGCTCTCCAATCTGTAATCCTTATCTCGCTCATGATCGGCCAGACATGAAAGCAGACCCCTGACCAGTAGCTGTCGGAGAGTTACAATCAGCTCCGCAGCAGCGGCGGCTCTGGGCCTGGAGCCTAGCAGCTTCATTACATCTGCATTTATAGTTCAACATACACGCCTCAGAGTCAACCCACAAGCTGACAAATGCCATTTCAGACTTTAGGCTGGAGTTATTATGAATATTTGTGTTTTGTCTATAGTTTGGGATTAAGGGAAAATGTGTATTTAGACTTGAGTTTCCTAACCCTGCTAGGTTTAGAACCAAAAATGGGTTGCAATGTTTTCAGAACTTTCACAATGCGTTTCTATTGATGGCGCCGTTCACTTTACACTGTTACTCAGAGATTTGTCCTCAAGGGCACAATAGAGATGGCTTTTGGAATAGTTTAAATACTCGAGCAAAAGATGCAATACCTTCTGAAATGTCATGGAGAGACAAGCATTAAGTAAATACAAGTGAAAATGTCAAGGAAAGTTGGGGTGATATTTTGGGGCGATAATTTAAATGAAGGTCGTTATCTTGTGATGATGTTTTCCAGAAAGGAAAGCTAAAGATTAGGCTTTTGTTTACTTTGAGTGAGTTTCCTAATTGTTCTGTACTTTGCACTCTTAGCGGGAAAATACTAAAGGGGATCATGCACTTATTTTCTTATTCCCCCTATTTTTTAGATGTACTGTAAAACAAGTAGGCAATTTACAAGTTAATATAAGGAGCATCATTAAATGGTAATCATTTATATTTCCTTTTGCATTTCAAAAACTGTACATTTACAGACGTGTAAAAACCATAGACTGTAAAAATAGATATATTTTTGAAGCGGGCAAATTAAGCTACAAGTGGGCATAGCCAAACATTGCCATTTTGTTTCTGCATCATCGCTCCAACAGCGGGTAACCAAAAATGAGCAAAGAGGCGGGGAGTGAGCAGAGGCACAGATGCCTGCTAGTTCTTTGGGAGAAATGCTTAATACGTCATTACCTGCAACTCTTTTGTGTTTTGACCACATGTGCTTGGTTTTATTATGTATTTGAATTATTTTTGGTCTTTTAAATACACAGTTGTAATACATTGAGCCACTAAGCGTTTTTCTTATGATGTTTTTCTACAGGAGGGGAACGTGTATTACTTCCAAATACTTTAAATAAAGTCTGTATTAGTAAATGCTAGGCTGTTAATGAAATCCAGGCATAACATTGTACAACAACATTTCTGATGACTGTTCAAGAATTTTCAAGAATAAGAATTTTACTCACCTGGGAAAAGGAGGTCACTTGATAATATGCCATATTATCTGCTAATTGTAAGAAATAATCCCAAAAGCCAATTGACTTTGTAAAGCCACATAACACAAAACAAAAATACAATATATATGCTGAGCTCAGCAGCTAATCAGCCGGATTCAGCTGAGGTCATGTGACTGTGACCGGCCTAGCTGTCACTCAAGTGGCGGCGCCCTTAATTATACAAACTTAATTTAAATGAAACAAATGAGTTATAAAAAAAAATCACCCCCTCGCAGTTATCTTGAAGGGTAATATTAGCTATTTGCACCAAAACTATCTTTTGTACCAGGCTGCAAACATGTTTTTATCAGCTGTAAAAATGGCCAATTTAGCATGGCAGTCAGTGCACATCAGCAGTTTCTGGAGCCAGCCCCCAAAAGGCCAGTCTATGAATTGCAGTTTCAGTTACTTAGTTTCACATGTGAGAGCAGGATGTTGCTGCTTGGTAAAAACAAAAATTATTTTTTCACAAGAACACTTTCTTTAACAGGGGAAGGGCATGGTCTCAAAATAAAAATTCCTAGCAGGGGTATAAAAATTTTAAATAATAAATAAACCTTTGAACACCAAGATGTCTGTAGGTTTTAAACAAAAGTGCACAAAAGTTAACTGAATTGGATGCAAATTTACTGAATAACCTTTAATGACCATTCAAAATCATAAAGTGGTTTCCTCTCTTGCTTAAATATGATTTATTTTTATTACTGTATGTCGAGCTTTTCAGAAAGTGACAAATATATTCTGTTGAATGGAAATGGGGGAAACGGCACTTTATTTGCCATTATTTTGTGCAATATTTTATTTGTGCACATAAGTTTATATAGCAATTATTGTTATCATTTATTTATGATGAAACATGAATTTCAGTAGGCACATTTCAATCCAATAACCATCATGGTCCCAAAAAATCATAAAATATATTATATGTATAATATAACTCATATTGACAAAAGTGTGATCTTTTTTCTGTTGTTTAGTTTATAAATGAGCTTTTGCAAGTTGTGTTTGGAATCCACTTCATTTAAAACTCTTGCCCTCTGTTAATCTGAATGGCCATTACTGTTCCTGGCATTGGAAGGAATCCGATAATGGTCTAAAGGTCACAGTATCTGTGTTTGGTTTAGTCCTGTGCCAGCTGAGAGCGGGAAGCACAGTCAGCGCTGTGGGCATCTAACAACAGGAGACCAGGATCCAGACAGACATTTGATAGCAGCCTCAGACTAATTCAGCTTTATTGAACAGTACAGCTCTTCAACCTGTGGGCCAGCTGAGATCATCTCTGTTGAGTAATATGAAGTCATAGCAACCTCAGATTTTTAGCAGTCATATGATCGCCCTACATCTGATAACAGCTTTGCTTTCTCCAGAATTGAGCTTCCAGTGCTGCAGTGGGAATGATTTATTTTATTAGGTTTAACATGGTAATAAGGCTTTTGTTATATGCACATTTAAAGCACTTTATTTACAGAAAATGAAATATGAGATAGAATTTGAGGAGAAATTACCCTTTAAAATCTAGGTAATAGTGGACCATGATTGTACAGATTAGGTTATTTAAAAAAACAAAAACATGTAGGTTGAAAAAAATGGTTATTTGAATTTGGTCATTGATATGAATGTTAAAATATAACTTTAAACATAATTTTTGATTTCAGCCATTCTTATTTTCATCCGCTTTAAAAGTTACGTCATAGACTTCATTTGAAGACCCAGTGCAAAGCTAGGAACTAAAATTAAAACAAAAACAAAAAAGTTTCTTGAAATATACGTTAAAGTTCTATTTTTTTTGTTAATTGACAAGAAAATTGTTTTAATTTTCATGAAATTGAACTTGTAATATAAAATCTGAATTTATATAAAATATAAAATAAATAAATTACAAACACATAGCACAAATGAAAACTTAATGAAATATACAGAGTATATAAAAATACATTTAAAGTATTGCATTTTTGTTTACATTTATTCATTTGGCAGACCTTTTTTTTTTTTTGCCAAAAGCGAATTCATCATAGAGGGAAATAGTCACAAGTAATGCTAT
>CAIGQZ010001336.1:25698258-25725070 GCA_903798205.1 Danio tinwini | reverse complement strand
GTTTTGTTTTGTTTTGTTTTGTTTTGTTTTGTTTTGTTTTGTTTTGTCATCCAGAAGTAAAAAAATTATTATAGCACACTGTAGTTAAAAAAGGGTTAATGGTTAAATGGTTAAAAATCTCTTTCTTAACCCCACTATCACATTATCTTGTCATGATATTGGTTGTACTGTTTTACCTTGTTTAATTTTTTCACATACCTTGTTTTTACCCTCCTGTTTTTCTTGTCTCCTATCTATGACTTTAAGCCTTTAATTGAAGGCAGCAGCTTCTCTCCACCTCAAACATTCAGAGAGAGCCGAGAAATAAGGAAGTGAACTTCCTTTATAGCATTAAAGCGCTCTGTTTTTAAAATAAGAGCTGTTTGTTTCTTTGCCGTTTTTATCTTCCTCTATTTACTTTCACTGATATACTGTGAAACAGCAGTTATTCAGAACGTGGCAGGAGGGCGAGACAGAAAGTGAACAGCACGCCTCAACTCTACGGCTCCCTATGGAGACTGCATGCATGAGAAACAGACATAAAGCTTTGGAAAGTCGAGTGCTGTGCTTGGCAGCAGCAAAACAGAAAGAGGTTCTCTCTGAGGGCCAGAGCGGAAACAGGAGAGGATGAACACACAGGAAGTGGACCCGACAGCTAGTTTGAGTGTGCTGGTGGTGAACAGGTAGTCAGTCCCCTATAGAGATGACTTACAGACGCCATAAAAATGCGTAATGAGCAACGTTTCTTTCCTCTGGTGATTTTTATTTCCTTTGGATATGGGTAGTTTCTGTAGCACATAGAACTGCATGATTCATTAAAGAGTGTCATCTTGATTCAAACACCCATTTACTGTACAGTTTGAGGATGACATGAATTACTTTATTACACCAGTAGGTGGTTACATACTGATGTCCTCAAAGTCAAAAACTGGAAACTTTGTCTGCCCGTCTAAAAAAAAAAAGGGAATTACTATCAATAACAGAGAGCAATCTGGATCTTTTTTTTTTTTTCTTATTTATTTTTCTTATTTGTGTTCTTTTTTTAAAATCTCATGAAATCTCTTTGTCATGACATTACAAAGACAACAAAACATGATATTCATAAGGCCATTATAATATATATATATATATATATATATATATATATATATATATACACACTAATAAATATATTTTTCATTTCATAATGTTTTTTATAATGTTTTCTCCAATAGAAGATCAAATAATACAGTACACTATGCCTTAAAAAGATGAACAGGAGGTGATGACAATCATGTTTATGACAGATTTAGGACAAGTTATGTTGTGCTGGTAATGTCAAGTTGTCATGACGGACATCTGTTAATGCATTTTATTTTGTTGTCAAATTGTCAAAGACATTTCTAACAATATCGCCTTTGCATTTAAAATGACAACTGAGAAAATTATGCTTCATAACTGTTGTCAGCATAAAATCTTTATACACATAGCTTGTCATGTCAGGTTAATAAAGGTGTCTCGTGAAGAAGTACTTTGGTTATTTTTCTTTATATTTTATTTGATTTCACAGTTCATATTCACAAATCTATATAATGACTAATAGATGCAAAACATCAATCTTGCATACAGTCCATGACTCTGCAATGATGACTCCATCTTTCGAGCTAGATTGAGTTGAAATGAATGCTTGGTTAATGGCAAGAGGAAGGCGACCTCATATTCTTCCACATCTGCACAATTACTCATCAGCTCTCAGTAATAACTCAATTTGTCACCTACACACACAGCATTAGCAAGGTTTCCGTCTCATGGGGGAAGCCTGTGTTCCCTGTGCCTGCCTCGCGGGGTCGTGTTGAGGTGATTGTGTATGACATCACTGCTGCCGTGACTCATGAAGGCCCAGAGGCACTGTGAACTCAGTGTTTCTCAACTCCACAAAGAAAATACACACATCAATCACACACATTTGGGTGCATGACAAAAAACATGTTTATGGATAGCCTAGTTATTTTCACCAACAGGTTAATTTTATTTTTGTTTTTGACTGTAGAATAGTTTATGTTAAATGGTTGTGTATTAAGTATTAAGCATCAAAACAAAAAAGTATAAACATGTTAGAATGTCTTGTTTAAATTTAGGTAGAAAAATCTCTATACTTTATCCTATATTTTGCTCTTAAATTTGCACAATAAATTGTTAATTAAAAAGTATATGATGCAATTTTGTGAGATCACTTATTGTTGTTCTGTATTTTAATAAATACAGGTCAGACATAAGTGTATATATCTTGTTGAATAATAATGAAACAATATTTTGACGTTTTTGAGGTTATTTGAAACATTAAAGGGCACCTATTTTACCCTTTTTACAAGATGCAAGTTAAGCCCTTGGGGCCTCTAGAATATGTCTGTAAAGTTTCAGCTCAAAATACCCAACAGATTATTTATTATAGCCTCCAGAATCTGCCTATTTTGGTGTCTGAGTACAGTGTAGCTGTTTTTTGTAGCCTGGGGCTTTAAATGCTAATGAACTTTTCTTCCCACCCACCGTTCCCCGTGTGTCTGCTTCTCTTGTATTCCATCAGATAAACTGCAGTCAGTGATCAAGAGAGACTGAAATCTAGCTGAAATCTAGCTGATTAGTCAAAAATACCAAGTAATTACATTTCATGTATATGTGGTGGAGTTTATTCAAGCCTTTCTGAAAAGATGAGTCACACGTTGCGATGAGCCTCAAAATCACTGGGCTTTGGCTGCTATTTTAACGTCAAGAATAAAAAAAATTTAAAAAGAAGAGACGTTTTGGGTTTATATTACTCCAATATGACAGTGGACATGTCATACCTACACACAATTTAGTCCAAACAGCTTACACAAGTTGATTTTCATCATAGGTGCCCTTTAAAGTAGACATGCATCTTACATTTATTATGCTTTCTATGTACATACAATTGTTTTTGTACATTTTATTCGAGTCAGACACTAAAATGTCTGTGACACATATTTATGAATTCAGTTATTTTAACAAGCATAAAATGGTTGAAATGATTCAAAAACACTATGCAATAATAAGGTAAACATTTACCTAGCATGATATTTTTTAATTTGTTTTATTACAGTACAGCAGTATATTATATATTATATCCTTGGAGACAAAATAGATTAAGATTTTTTTAATAGTTTTTTTTTATTTTTAGGAAAAATATATGAAAAATCTTAATTTAAATATTTCGGTGTCAAAATAGAATTCGATTCAGCAGTTACTGTTATAACTGTATACTTGTGTTACAAATCCTTATTTAGTAATCACATAAATCTCATTCAAAAGTGTGGGACCCATCAATTACGGTGTATAAGAATAAAAAATGCTCTTTAAATGATATACAATTGAAATATGCTGTTTAAATTATAATCATATACCTTTAAATGCTCTTTCGTTTTGGATAAAATATGATGTGACTCTGCAGGACGTTTCTACTGTCAACTTCCAATTTACACTGATATAAGTTCAGTATGATTAGTTTTTCCCTTTTTCCTTTTCACCCTGACAATTCATACTGACTAATGGCAAATGTTAGGAGTTTCTCAGCAGGTGAATTGCAGCAGCTGTAAGTGCACATTTGTACAGCCCTTACAGATCAGGGCATCATGCAAAACTTCAACTCATCAGTTGATTCAAAATACTAACAGAGAGCGAAATCCAGCGAGATGTTTCTCCCTGGAGGAGAAAAAAAAGTCTGTGGGCAAATAAACTTGTGTCCCAGTGTATGCACATTTATAACCACAAGGGCCAGAAAAGATTTAAAGGTATTCTGTCAGACTGTCTGTCGCTGAGGATCTGGTAGCTTAAGTTAGCTAATCCGGTCTTGGGAACATGAGTTAGTTGAGCTTTTTTTTTTTCCATGTACTGATTTCAATTTGGCATGAGAGTTGCGTACGAGTTATGGATGTGATTAGTATTGAGACGTAGAAGCGAATGCTCCTGATTTCTCATGTGTCAGCTGTGCCAGAGCTTTTTTAATGGGATCTGTGAGCTCCACCATGGTTCTAAAATAATTTCCATTGCCCTATTTTGCAAAAGCAATTGACACAATAGATTTGCATTCCTTCTTAAATTCATGTTTTGGTTTTTAACACCATGCTCTTGTTTCTACTTTTGCAAAAAATACAATTCTCTTTTAATGAGCTGCTGGTCTATTTGACTAGAATAGGTGGGAATATACAATGGAAGTGCAAAATTAGAGCTAAAGGCAAAATTTTTAGCCCTCCTGTAAACAAATTTGAATTATTTTTCAAATATTTCTCGAAAGCTGTCTTAATGGTGAAAAAAAAAAATCCAGCACATTTTAAAATATAATAGTTTTAATAACTAATTTGTTTAGTCTCTGCCGTGATGATGGTACATAATAGTTTACTAGTTATTTTGTGAGATTACTAGTATTTAAAGTGCAGTTTAAATGCTTAACTACATTAATTGGGTTAATTAGGCAAGTCATTAAATGACAGTAATTATAATAAAAATAATAATTGAAAGAAACAGCAAGATTAAATGAAATGATACTTTCTCTAGAAGTAAAAACTGTCATTGGAAATACTATAAAATTTCCTTGTTCTGTTAAATAGGAGTTGGAAAACATGCAAAAATAATAATTAAATTTCACAGGAGGAAATAATATGTTTTTGGCTACCATCATTCTTTAAAATATTATATTCTTTGTTTAGCAGAGGAAAAAAATATATACTTTTTTTGACATCAACATTTTATTGTTTTTAGATTAACAAAATAACAGACATTCAAACAAACAAACAAACATGGAAGGGGGAGCAACAGATATATCAACAATTTTTAAGTCTGAAAGAATAGAAAAAAACCTTTATATGATCATTCCTTTACACTATGTAGTCTAAAATGTTGGAAGAAAAACATTGCCATGCATCAATTGCACTAGGTTTAGCCTTATTAATTTGTGCTATTGTGCCTTCACAAGAGTAAACTAGTTTTGTATGATTGCTTTTGCAGCTATAAAACCAGAAAACAACATTCTCTTCTTTAGTGTGCTTATACAGACATTAGAATCGTCTTATGTACATAGGTTTGGAGCAAAACGACAAAGTTAACATTTTTGGAAATAAATAAAAACTAGATCTTAAAAAATAAAACAATCATTGATGTTTTATATGAGCTTGATTGAGGACAGAATATTGTCATCATTAATGAACTGTTCATTCAACACAATATGCTGCTCAATTGTGATGTAATCCTGACCTCTGCTGACTTGTAATGGAATAACACATTTTGTTTTTCTGTTTTTCGGTCTCCTCTTCTCTGTCTCTTGCCTGCAGATCATGATTCAGAAGCAAAGAGAGTTCAGGATGTTCTCTCGGGGATGGAAAAACCACAGGTGGGTCTGCAATAAGACTTAAAAACCTCATGAGTGAAAATTGCTAATGGTTTTAATGACATTTAATAAACTTGATGTCCAAAAAGTACAGGCTGTAAATACAAGCACACAGATAAACAACTTGACTCGATTAATTATTTCAATGTCATAAATCTCGTATACTGAGTGTCATGAGAGGATAGTCTCACAGTTCCCAATGCAACCACTTAGTGGCAGTGTTTTGTTTTGGTTTGGTTGTACTGTCAAGCAGCTGAGAACGAAGTGAACAATTCCATCAAAACAATGTTTTCTGACCGATATGTTTTGCTCGGCTTTTCCCATCTGTTGTTTAGTTCAGGAGCATCTAAGGACACGCTGTCACTTTAAGTGATAATCCATGAGTAAAATAACCAGCAGTCATCAATCATCTGCTTTGTTTTGTGTTTTGATTTGCTTGCGCGCGCGCGGTGTGTGTGTGTGTGTGTGTGTGTGTGTGTGTGTGTGTGTGTGTGTGTGTGTGTGTGTGTGTGTGAGATATTTGAACAGCTGTCTCATAGTCCCTCAGTGCAAGATTAATACCTCATTAACATGCTATTAGACATTTAAGGCAGTAAAAAGTTCACAAATGAATTGTAAATAAAACAAGTAATCCATACAGATTGTGTTTTTATTTCAAATGTACTTTATATTTATTTGCTATTTTTGTTATATTAAAATTTAAATTATTAATTTATTTAGCAAGAACACATAAAATTAAGCAAAAGTTTCAGTAAAAAGTTGTACATTGTTTGAAATATTTTTTCTATTTCTTCAAAAATTCTCTTTACAGTTTACTAAAACTTTTAAGCAATACTTGCTTCCTTACATTGATGACTAGAAATGTTTCTTGAGCACCAAATCAGCATATTGCAATGTCTTCTGAAGGACCATGCTTAGTTGTTGATTTGTTTTAGCCACCTTTGTTTTGTTTTTGTTACATTTTATATTGTTTTTACTTTTTGAATTAAAGTAATGAAGCATAAAAAATCCAAAACATCACAAAAACAGGCTCCAAAGTTTTGAACAATATGTACCTGCAGGAATGTAGGAATGTACCCTAATGGATGCAGGCTGCGAAGGTGGAAAACATCTTTGACATACTGCACCTTAAGATGAGGCTTTCTTGAGGGACGTGCAGAATCTGCACTAATGGACCCTCATCTTCATCTCTGTGCAATCCTCTAATAGCTTTGCCTTTCTTACTACTTGAGCTTGCATGAGCTCTCTTCCAGCAAGTTGCAGAGTAGAAACGCATTGGATGCTATAAACTTGGGCCAAGTCCTTCATTTAACTTTATGTAGTTCAGAGATGGGATTATCCCAAAAGCACAAGCTCTTCAAAAAAGACAATTCACTATGCACTCCAACTACTCATTATAGTAGAACAACTGTTATGTTAATATTAAGTCAGTTGATGATATTTATGACAATTTTAACAAAACATAGCATAAGATTTATACATAGTGTGGCACTTTTGACCAGTAGGTGGCACTGCTTTCAAACATATGTTCATCTATGTTTTTGTACCAAATTGATTTAATTTTGCTGTGTTATAATGTTAATATTTGAAAAGAGAATTAAGCATATTCTCTACAGTACCTTTTAAAAGTTTGGTGTGGGGATTACGTTGTAACCCTTGTATTTAACAAAGATATATAAAATATTTAAAAATATTTCCCAATGAGAGAAGTCCCCAACCCTCCGAAACACATTTTTAGGCATAATAGTTTATTATAACAATTTCCAATAACAAACTTGTGGCATCAAATAATATTTTACTGTTTTTTTTTGCAAGATACTGTTCATCTTAAAGTACTATTTAATGACTTAACTAGGTTAATCTAGTTAACTAGGCAAGTTTGGTTAATTAGGCAAGTTATTGGATAACATTGTTTTTTTTTGTGGACGATCGAATAAAAATGTTACTTAAGGAGGCTAATAATATTGTTCTTAAAATTCTTTACATTTTAAAGCTACGCTTGTTACATTTATAAAACTTTTATACTGTATCTTTGGTCAAATATTTGTACTATTATAAAAAAGAAACCATGTCTTTCTATTTATAGTGTATTAATTACATTGTATAACCAATTTTTCTACATAGATCATGATTAAACTATTTCATATAGCAAAACCATGGTTATCATGGTTTAAGTAGGCTACAAAGTCTTTGTTTTTTGTGGAGTAAAATCATGGGTAATGGTAGACATGGTGAACACAACAGATGAGACTTATTTCAAAAACATTGAAGAAACCTTATCCACCCCAAACTTTTAAACCGTATATTTCTCTGAGCTTTTCATTATGTTGAAAGTGTTTGTGTTTTGTGTGAGCAAACCACGTCTGACAGCAGCCAGTTTGCTGAGAACAGATTGCTGTAGCTTCACAAGTGCCAGTGGCAATGCTAGCTGTTCACATCTGAGAGCAACAACCATCGCTTATGCACTGACAGACTTTCACCTGCAGTTACTCCTGCCGTAGGATAGATTGTGTTTGAGAGTGCATTGCTGATCGGTTTGGTTCTGTGGATAGATTGCTTCTGTAACCCGAGACGTCTGCAGCTCATTCGTGTTGGTTATATACCCTCAAAAATGCTGTTACACTGAATTATGTGTTGGCTGAAGTGTTAGAGCTGCTCTGTTCATTTTCATTTATACTTGCGTTTCTGTGTTTGACATGCAAAAAGCTGGTTTTGTGGAGGTGTAGGCCTGAAAAGCATATTAGCATTAGCATTAGCCATGTGACCCATGAATTGCTCAGATGTTGTTTTTAGAAAAAGTCTGTGGTTAAAAGTTGAAAAGATATCTGTTGTTTTAATGTGTGTACAACATTTATTGGCTGGCAGGATGGACAGGTAGAAATCTAGTGTGCTTTTTTCCTGTTTATTGGTTCATACACTGTGCATTAGTAAAAAACCACCTATTATCTGCAAGTCTATAATCCTGGTAGGTTTAGCAAATAAGTGGTTTCAAAGCTGCGATAGCTGTATGCTAACCTCATAATGAAACGACAAAGCCACAAACTCTTCAAAATGGTTTTCCTCTTGCCATTTTGGTCTTAAATTGGATTTGACTTCTTTTCCGGGGCTTTTTTGCTGAAAACTCATTCTGAGCAAATCTCTATCTGTTGGATTGTCTTGATGTCCTTTGCCTTCACAGTCTTGGATTGTAACAGCAGTTTGTTTCTCCCATACAGTTGTGGTTGAAGTTTTAGATTTTAACAAGGATATTTCTTGACATCCTAAATATAATAATACTGCATGGTATAATATATTATATACAGTATTCTACATAATATACAGTATAATATTGTATTTTAACTTTAAATATTTAATCAAAACATGATATTCATTCATTCATTCATTTTCTTTTCGGCTTAGTGCCTTTATTAATCTGGAGTCGCCACAGCCGAATGGAGCGTCAACTTATCCAGCATATGTTTAACGCAGTGGATGCCCTTCCAGCTGCAACCCATCACTAAGAAACACCTATATACTCTCATTCACACACATACAAACAATTTTTAGCTTACCCAATTCACCTGTACTGCATGTCTTTGGACTTGTGGGGGAAACTGGAGCACCCGGAGGAAACCCACACGAACGCGGAGAGAAATGCCAACTGACACAGCTGAAGCTCGAACCAGCGACCTTCTTGCTGTGAGGCGACAGCACTACCTACTGCGCCACCATGTTGCCCCAAAACATGATATTCAGATCATAATTTTTAATTGTAAAAATAATTCTATCAAAATGTAAATATTAAAAATATGTTTAAAAAGGAAACAAAATCACTTTAAAAACTGATGGTGCAATAGCTTTCCAATAAATGTACAAATAAAATAATTATCAACAAATTCGTTATATTGTAAAATTAAATAATGATTTTTGAATGTTATGATTTTTATAATTTTTTTTACCTAATAAATACATCCTTGGTAAGAATAAGTGACTTATTTGAAAAAAACTATTTATTATATTATATAAACCGCCAAATTATCCAGCATATGTTTTACACAGCGGATGCCCTTCCAGCTGCAACCCAGTACTGGGAAACGTCCATACACATACTCACACACACACACACACACACACACACACACACACACACACACACTACGGCCAATTTAGTTTATTTAATTCACCTATAGTACATGTCTTTAGACTGTGGGGGCTTTATTAATCAGGGGTTGCCACAGCGGAATGAACCGCCAACTTATCCAGCACATGTTTTACGCAACTGATTATCTTCCAGTTGCAACCCATCACTGGCAAACACCCATACACACTCATTTACACTCATACACTAAAGGCAATTCAGCTTACCCAATTCACCAATAGCGTATGTCTTTGGACTTGTGGGGGAGACCAGAGCACCTAGAGGAAACCCACGTGAACACAGGGAGAACATGTAAAGTCCACATCACAACTTAAAATTTAACAGATGAATATTGCAGTTGAATCATATTCAAATTATTATTTATCAGAATTCATGCAATCATAAGGTGCTTATGAATTTAACACTGACAGACAACAAATCACCATTAGGAAACCCTACTATGTGTGTGGATAAATATACTTTATACTATATAATTATTATATAACTATCTTTATAACTTTATTTGGTATCACTTTATTTTGATAGTCTTAATGCATATTGTTGAATTTAAGTTTTATTGCATCTACACGTCCCTGATTCTCATTAGATTATAGGTAGACTGTTAGGTTAGGGTTAGTGTAAGTTGACATACTTTCAAAGTTTCTTATCAGTTAAATGTTGAAGGAGCAGTATGAACAGATATTAAGCAGACAGTCTACTAATACTCAAATGAGAATTAATTGGAATGTAGTTTCAATGGAACTTTTAGTCAACAAAATGTGCAGTAGAGACCATCAAAATAAAGTCTTACCCTTTATTCATCCTGCACTTTATAAGACTGATATTATTGCTTCAGTTTTTATATGCTGATTGTTTTGAATGTGCTCCACAGGTTTTAAATATTCAATCCCGCACAGCTCGACTGACCTGGGCTCCACCAGCAGGCCTCCAGAACAGAGACAGGCACAGTAACGGACACCCGTTTACCTGCAGCTACGAGGTTGCTCTCTCAGACAAGGGTCGGAACGGCCAGTACCGCATCATCTATAGGTAAGACACAGAGGTGTTTTGACTACCCAAAAATCCTTGAGAAGTCTTAATGTTCTTATAATTTAACAGCGCTCCCCAGCGGATTAGATACGTATGCATCGTCCTTTGAGTAAAAAAAGCAAAAAGTATCATTGGATGATTGGATGCAGCCTTTTCTCCCATCAGGAAGTGCATGATTCAATTTCCAGAGAGCGGAGAGGAAAGATAATCAGACCTTTAAACCATGTTATCGGCCCTGTGAAGCATGAGGCCCAAAACCCAGAGACGCCGACTGACTTATGAGAACTGTGCTGCTGGTTTAATTATGTTATATTTTATTAAAATATAACTGTTCAAAAGATTTTTTTTTTTTTTACCTAATCAATCATTTAAAAATGTGAAGACCTTTTCACCTTCTGGGTCTGTTTGCACTTGCCAGCAAGACCTGATTGAGTAAACGTGGAAAATGTATTTTTTGCTTGTACTAAATTTTAAATTTTGGTGTTTTACCATGTTATTACTGCAGTAATCTGTTTTTAATCAAGATATTTAAAAATACATTCATTGACATCCAAAACTTGAAAACTAATGATGATAAAGGTGAGAAATAGTATTGAAATGTACATATATCTGCATGTAATTTATGTGAACCTATAATCTGAGATTTGATAAGTCATGATTATTTAAAAAACATTAAAATATTATGAAACCTGTGCAAATTTATTTCCAACAAAACAACAACAAAATGACATGCAGTAAATGTGAAAGTGTTTTAAAGTAAACAAATTTAAAATACTGATTTTTGAAATATAATCAAAAGTAAAATGGTTCAAAAGCCAACCAATTGTATATTTCTTGCAATATTATATATTATATTATATTATATTATATTATATTATATTATATTATATTATCGATGACCAACACATACATTTAATAGACAATTTTGAGGGATGTAAACAAAAACAACATATTTCCTCTTTTACATTTTTTATAGCTTCCGAGAATCCAAAAAAGCCCCATATTGATAAATAATGTTATGATAACTGATTTAACATAAAATTATGATTGAATTGCCTCTTTTTACAGTTAAAAAATAGTTTGATAATGGGCCAATGACATGACCACATTGAAATTATCTATACAAAAAACCCCACTTTATTAAACATGTACATATAGACATCACCTAAATGCTATAAAATTGCAGGTTAACTAAGTCTGTATATAATTACTGTATATTTGATTGAAACTTTAACTTAATTTGATTGTAATGCAATAATGTGCATGTTTTGTAAAGCTGCTATGAAACAATTATTATTGTAAAAAGCGCTATACAAACTTGAATATTATATTATATTATGTCATGTCATGTCATGTCATGTCATGTCATGTCATGTCATGTCATGTCATGTCATGTCATGTCATGTCATGTCATGTCATGTCATGTCATGTCATGTTATATTATATTATGAATTCAATATTCAAGAATATAGTCACTGCAATAGGCCCACAGTCACCACTACTGATTATAATGTAATGGATATTTAATGCTTTTGACTTGCATATTTAAGTCATTTGCAGTTTCCATAGAGGTTTTTGTAGCACATTAATCTGGAATATAAACATGACACACTACTCGTGCTCTAGTTAAATTTGGTTTGTGCGGCCCTATTTACTTTGACCTCATGGTCGATTAGTATTGTTCTGAGCCGCTTACTGGGTGTTTGCCCAAAAGAAAACAATGGCACATAATCTAAAAGGATGGGGCAATTTTACAGTTGTGCCAGTGCACCCTCTAACAAAATATAGCTGCACCGGCAGGAGAAGGTTGGTAGGAAACCAAAAAAATCTGTCACAGCAAAAGCAATTACAGATTTCCCCTTGAGCCGTTGTGCTCAATAACTGAACAGCATTTCTTATGAAAGTCAGTTTTGCACTTTGAATGCCACAACTATATTGCTGGCATCCATTAAGATCAGTAACCTGTGTGTGTGTGTGTGTGTGTGTATTTTCAGTGGAGAGGAGTTGGAATGCAATTTAAAAGATCTGAGACCAGCGACAGATTACCACGTTAGGTAAGTACATCTGTCAGCTTTTTTCCACCAGCTTTTTCGTCAAGAACAAGTGCCAAAAGTAACTCCGATTATTACTGTGATTAGACCCATTGTCACCCATTGTCACACAAATTGATTCCATTTCACATTATCTGAATAGTCATTAGTACAATCCAATTATCTGTGATTTTACTTTTCTTTTTGTTGCATAATCGAATTTAACGTTAATGGAAAATTAGTCATCATTTTTGACTTGTGCTTTTGTTTAATGACCTCAGCTCTACCTAAATGTCCCTCTAATGGTCTGCCTGTTACCTGTGATGAATTGTCCCGAAAGTGCCGTGTGTCTCAATGCTGCAAAGGTCAAGATTAAATATGATGCATGTACTGTTCCTCCAAAAACCTTTCAAGGCCACGTCTGAGGTGATCTGTGAGAGCTCAGATCTGCGCTGTTAGTCTGTTCCGTCACCAGGAGCTCTTGTTATCGCTGGAAGTCGGTTTGCCTGGCTCCTCATTAAAAACTGAAGTGTCGTTTTCAGATGACCTTTGACCCATAAGAATGGTAGCTGTATGTATGTTCAGATTAAGTGATGGTTGGAAAAAAACGCTCTGTATTTGACCCTGAATGCCCCAGAAAATATGGAGACGGGTTAAATCCAGAGTAACCGTACTAACGTCTCCAAGGCACTTTAAGAAAGGAACCTGCAAAGCCTACTTGGAAAAACTGAGCAAGTGTACTAAGAACAAAAGCAGTTTTAAGCACAAAGGGAGGTTACACCTGATGTTGAATTCATTTAGTAAATAGAAGTTTATTAAAACTGGACGTACCAGTATTCTATAACCACTACAATAGCATTGTGATCATTCAGACCGTTTATATTAATTCATATTGAATGAAATTTTTAGTATGTTTACACTCAAAGCTTCTATTGAGATTTTAGAATTAACCTTTGCATATTTGTTATCATAATTTTATGAAGTTTCTAGGCAACAGAGATATGAAAAAAGTAGCAGATTCTAAAATGCATGTGGTCACTTTGGCCATTTAAGGTAGAAATACATGGTAGAACTATTTTCTTGAAGACATGAACCAGGTAAGAAAAGGTAAAGATTTTACAAAATATGATGTCAGATGTGCATCATGTTCAGAAATACAAAAATGTATAACCCAATTGCTGTGATATGTTAATCAGAAAACAAAAAAAAGAGTATTGTAAATTTAATGATTGATCAATATTAGATTCGGAATTTACTGTTTTGTGTATGGATATTTTCTGTATTTGCTAAAGGGGCACAGGTTGTTCAATACAACATTTATTTAAATTACGTATGTTTTAAGTTTACTTGTAGTTTTAAGTTTGCTTGTTTTTTTTGTCTAATAAACGTTGAGATTGTAGCTCTCGATTACTCTTTAAAGGAATACAGTAATTCAACAAAAACTGAAAAGGCTGTCATTAATTAATTAACCTCAACTTGTTCTAAACCTCTTTGAGTTTCTTTCTTTTTTGAATGCAAAGGAGGTCTTATACTTAAGGAATTGACTTTCATAAGTATTTGTTTTTCCTACAATGAAAGTCAGTGGTTACAGGTTTTTAGCTTTATTCAAAATATCTTCCTTTGTGTTCAATAAAAGAAAGAAATTCATAAAGTTTATAGCCACTTAATGGTGAGTAAATGGTGAGAAACTTTTATTTTCAAGTTAAAATATCCCTTTAATGTTGAATGGTTAAATATTAGAAACAAGAAAACTATATAAAATATAATATACATTTCTATATATTTTTTATTATTTATAAATGTGTGTGCCATGATGGAAAATGTGTTGCCAGAAGATTCTTATCCCACTTTTTCCAACAGGGGAATAAGCAATGAGGTGAAGCGGAGCGCTGCAAGACTTTTCTTTAGCTCTTTCTTAAAAGCAATTTCCCAGCATTGTAAAAGCAACGTGCACTCAATCAGAAAACACACTGAACTTCTGATTGTAGTGTATTGAACAAGGCACAGATACACTTTGGTTTTTGTAACTCAACTGATGCTTGAAGCAGCAAGGTCATGAGTTTGATTACTGATAAAATATATATCTTAAATGCTCTCTACCTTCTGTTTTTTTTCACTGTTTCTGCTAAAAATACAAGAGTACACTTTATTTTCACGGTCTTCTTTAGAAATGGAGATTGTAAGTACAGTAACTTAGCAACTGTACATGTTAACCAACTACTAAATACCTAAAACTAACATCTGCAAATGTGTACAGACTAAAACATGTACTTTAAATGTACATTATTTAGTTTAGAAACTATATATATATATATATATATATATATATATATATATGTATGTATGTATATGTATATATCCATTTAAATAAATAACAAATAAATAATTATTTAAATAATAATTTAAATAATAAAAAATGCATTAGCCCTCATAATCACTAACATCTGTGTGTTTATTTAAATGACTACTACTACTCATTCTAATAATAATAATAATAATAATACTCATAATAAATTGCTCCATTCCTTTATAACATCTACAGTGATTTAAAATATTGTTGTTTTTATTTTTAATTATTATTGATATTATTAATATTATGTTATCATTTCTTTAATTATTTTCTTTCTATCATTAAGCCATATCTCTTGAAAGGAACACTGAAAGGAAACTTCTCTTTTGCACTTTGTCTTTTAGTTGACAGCAGATTTATAAACCATTCCCATTCTCTGCAAACCTAGGAAGATGTTAATCAGAGAACAAAAAAAGAGGATTGTAGCTTTAATGATTGGTCAATAGTAGATTCAGAATTTATTGTTTGGTGTATAAATCATTTCTGTTCTTGCTGAAGGGGCACAAGTGATTAAATATGACGTTTATTTTAGTGTATTTAGTGAAATTTGTTTTAATTCACTTGTAATTTTTAGTTGTTGTTTTTTTTTGTCTAATTAATGTTGAAATTATAGCTCTTGATTACATTTTAAAACGATACAGAAGTTAAACTAAAACTGAAAATGCAGCAGATTTATAAACCATTTGGCATTTATTGCAGACAAAATGTCAACAAAGTGTTTGAAGGGCAACATCAAAATGAAGAGCTATCAAATATAACAGCTGACTTTGGATGAACTATGCTTACCGAGTGTGTGTGTGTGTGTGTGTGTGTGTTTGTGTGTGTTTGTGTCTGTGTGTGTGTGTGTTTGTGTTTCTCAGAGTGAACGCTGTGTGCAATTCTGTGAAGGGTTCGTGCTCAGAGGTGGGGGCCTTCACCACCCACAGCAGTGCCCCCGACTGCCCGCTGCCCCCTAAACTCTCCCACCGCACAAAGAGCACGCTTACCCTGCAGTGGAAGGTGAGGAGAGCGCTTCTCACATACTGAGTGTAGAAGTTCAAGCCACCGACTCATTGAAAGGACATTTTATTGTAAATGAGAACTTATTGCAAACCTGATGAGTCTGCTAGATTTGCAGATGTTCTCTTTCTTGCAGATGTTTTGGCATCATTTACTGACTGAACCTCATGTTATTCCAAAGCTCTATGGCTGTCTTTCTTTCTTTTGTACAACATAAAGGAGAAAAAATAGCTTTGTATCACTGTATTTCAATTTATATTGTGATGTCATTACAATCTTACATAACTTATTTCTATTAGAATACATTTTAAAATATTGATATTTGTAATTTTGGAAGAAATGTCATCAGACCTTTTTATAATAATGATAAATATTAGCATTTAGCATAAAACCCATATCATATCTAATAAAACCAGTTCATAATACAGAAAAGTAAGAATTTACTGATTATTTTTTACATAAAATGGCTGTTTTTTTTATCTTTCATTTTTAAACTTCTAATCTATAGAAAAATACAAAATGTTGTTATATCAATTAAATTATTTTCTATCATTTACTTTGTAAGAATATATATATATATATATATATATATATATATATATATAACCACAAAAGTCAAATGGGCATTGTAATGGTGTTTTGTTTTATTTTATTTTGTTTTGTTTTATTTTATTTTATTCCACACCGATACTGTTTTTAGCAGAAGTTGGAGATGTTGACCTCAACTGGAGATGCTGGTGGAAGAAATACTTTGAGGATTTCCTCAATCCCACTGACATGTCTTTCATTGAGGAAGCAGAGACTGGGGATACGGGGGTGGACTCACCCATCACCCAAGCTGAGGTCACTGTATTAGTTTGCAAGCTCCACAGTGGCAGAGCAGCTGGGGCGGATGAGATTCACCCTGTGTATCTTAGGTCTCTGGATGTTGTTGGGCTGTCTTGACAGACACGTCTCTACAATATCGCATGAGGTTGGGGACAGTACCTCTGGACTGGGCAACTGGAGTGGTGGTTCCCATTTTTAAGGAGGGGGACCAGAGGGTGTGCTCCAACTATAGGGGGATCACACTCCTCAGCCTCCCTGGGAAAGTCTATGCCAGGGTACTGGAGAAGAGGATCCGGCCGATGATTGAACCTAGCATCCAGGTGGAACAATGCGGTTTTCGTCCAGGCTGTGGTACTCTGGACCAGCTCTATACCCTTACCAGGGTGCTTAAGAGTTCATGGCAGTATGTCCAACCAGTCCACATGTGTTTTGTGGACTTTGAGAAGGCATTCGACTGTGTCCCTTCTATGGAGGGTGCTTTGGGAATATGGGGTCAGAGGTGCCCTGTTAAGGACTGTCTCATCATTGTATGAACAGAGTAGGAGTCTGGTTCGCGTTGCTGGCATTAAGTCAAACTTGTTTCCAGTGCATGTTAGACTCCGGCAGGGCTGCCCTTTGTCACCAATTCTGTTCATAATTTTTATGGACAGAATTTCATAGCGCAGCCTTGGGCTGGAGATGGACCACAGGATTTCATCCTTTTTATTCGCAGATGATGTTGTTCGGTTGGCTTTATCGAACATAGGCCTTCAGCATGCAATGGGGCAGTTTACTGCTGAGTGTGACGCGGCTGGGATGAGAATCAGCACCTCCAAGTCCGAGGCCATGGTGCTCCACCGGAAAAAGGTGGTTTGCCATCTCCAGGTTGGAAGAAAGTCCTTACCCCAGGTGAAGGAGTTTAAGTATCTTGGGGTTTTGTTCATGGTTGAGGGAAGGATGGAAGGTGAGATTGAAAGGCTGATTGGTGCAGCGGCAGCAGTAATGCGGCTGATGTATCGGTCCATTGTGATAAAGAAGAAGCTGAGCCGAATGGCAAAGCTCTCGATTTATCGGTTAATCTACATTCCTACTCTCACCTATGGAAAGGACAAAATCACGGATACAAGTGGCCAAAATGAGTTTCCGTCACAGAGTGTCAGTGCGCAACTTTATAGATAGAGGAGCTGTCACCCGAAAGGAGCTCAGAGTAGAGCCGCTGCTCCTCCACATCAAGAGAAGTCAGCTGAGGAGGCTCGGGCATTTGTTTCGGATGCATCGTTGACGCCTACCTAGGGAGGTGTTCCAGCCATGTCTCACCGAGAGGAGGCCTCGGGGAAGACTTAGGATACGCTGGAGGGACTATGTCTCTCGGCTGGCCTAGGAACACCTCGGGATCCCCCCAGAGGAGCAGGAGAAAGTGTCTAGGGTGAGGGAAGTCTGGGATTCTCTCCTAAGACTTCTGCCCCCATGCCTCAGCCCCTGAAAAGCAGACAAAAATTGAATTTTTATTTTATTTATTTATTTATTTTTTTTTTTTTATGAGCCAGACCGTTCCCTTAATCACATTATACGCATGCCAAAGAGAAGTCTTAAAATGTGAGATGTGTAAACAGAGGTTGGAGCCAGCTCCAAATGGTCAGGTCAGCTCTAAATGAGTGGGACTGTACAAACCTCCTGGGGCTTTCGATTGATTTATTTAACATCTTGTATATGACACACAGTTCAACCTTCCCCAACCCTAAACCTACCTCTTGCAGTAATGAAAAAAAAAAATTTTTTATTGTTTTACAGCGTCACAAAAATGTTCCTATGCATATTTATGTGCATTTTTATGTTCTCAGTAGCCGCAGTTGTAACCCTTCTAGCCCCAATTTACTCGCCACAAAAGTACTTCCCACTAAGTCTCCTGGTTGCATCATTATATACTTGCAACATGATCCTTATGTGTTCAGGATAAGAATGGAAATCAAAAAGGATTCGGAATAACATTGGAATAAATTAATTAGTTGAACTGTCCCTTTAAGTAGAAATATTTATATATAGTTACAAAACTCATTTTATCAGGAAATAATGGTTTCTTCTAGTTTCCCGCCTTTTTGTGGAGCTCTAATTTGTTTCCCTTTATTTCTTTCCTTTTAGGCACCGGTCGATAATGGATCAAAAATCAGCAGTTATCTTTTAGAGTGGGATGAGGTATGGCTATCTCTCTCTCTATACATTTTTTTTGTTTAAAGGAAAGTTTTTACAATGTTTTTTTTTGTATCACATTATTTTGTTTCTTTTCACATTTTTAGAAAAACACTCTTAGGTTGAACTGCAATCAGACTATTTTTATCACACTTTTAGACTGACTGTACTTAAAGATTCATATGTGACTTCACACACACTTATCATTTCTCACTCAATCCATGATTGCAGTAGTTTTGAAACATCTTCATTGATTTTGTGCAGTGCAGTGTAGTGTTTGAAATGTACATGCTAATCATCTGTTTCATCTGTCAGGGCAAAAAGAACAAAAGCTTCAGAGAATGTTACTTCGGAAACCAAAGGCACTCGAAACTCACTCATCTGTGTCCAGCCATGGCCTACACATTTCGGGTCGCGGCTCGCAACGACATAGGAATGAGGTATCAATGCTACATCGCATGTAATTAGCACAATAGAATATATTGCATTGCATTTAGTATGGACTGTGTGAAAAATGGGATGCAGCCACAGATTCAAGCAATTGCTTGACCCAACTATGTTTTGAGCTTTTGAATTAGAAGGATATTTTTATGGGTTGCTGTACAGGATGCATATTATTAAATCCTCTGTGTGACAAAACAATCCCATTATCCCTCTGCAAACTGATCATTTCACCATCCCTCAAGTCTTAATGGAGGAGGAGAGCCATAAAGTCACCTTGAAGCAGGAGAACAGACAGCCACTGAAGCTCTCTCTTCTTTTTCAATTTTTTCTTTTCAAGAGGTGGACTAAAATATCAGTTTTTTTGCTAGAAAGAAAAAAAGTTGATGTATCATAGTACAGTTGCAATCAGAATTATTCAACCCCATGATTTATTAGCCCCCCTGTTTATTTTTGTCCCCAATTTCTGTTTAACGGAGAGATTTTTTCCACACATTTCTAAACATAATAGTTTTAATAACTCATCTCTAATAACTGATTTATTTTATCTTTCACTTGATGACAGTAAATAATATTTGACTAGATATTTTTCAAGACACTTCTATACAGCTTAAAGTGACATTTAAAGGCTTAACTAGGTTAATTAGGCAGGTTAGGGTAATTAGGCAAGTTATTGTATAATGATGGTTTGTTCTGTAGACTATGGAAAAATAAATAGCTTAAAGGGGTTAATAATTTTGACCTTAAAATGGGTTTTAAAAATTTAAAACTGCTTTTATTCTAGCCAAAATAAAACAAATAAGACTTTCTCCAGAAGAAAAAATATTATCAGACATACTGTGAAAATGTCCTTGTTCTGTTAAACATCATTTGGAAAATATTTAAAAAAGAAAAAAAATTCAAAGGGGGTTCAATAATTCTGATTGCAACTGTATATCATGGTAGTATATAATTATACAGTATAGGAAGGCAATATTTTAAATTAGCCTAATAATTACAAATTTTTTTGTTAACTATAAATATTTATGTATTTTTCTTAGGGTTAGGTTTATGGTAGAGTTTATGGCCGATAACAATTTCAACAGTGGATTTTATATACTGTCTGATATTGATTATACAGTACTAGTACAGTATCTATTTTTTTTATCCTTAAATGCTTTTTTTTTCTGAACATGAAGCCATTTAACATTAACATTTCCAACATTTTTAGAGACACAATCACAATATGATAATCTTCAAATGTGATTTGTTATTCAGTATTTCTTTTAACAGTATATTTTTTGTGTAGTATAAAACATGCTTATTTATGAAATTTACATATGAAACCAGTGCTTTTGCTACATGCCCATTATTAATTTAGCTGTTCTAGACAAATATTGCATCAAGTGCAGTTGGATTTTTTCATTGTCCAAAATATTTTAGCTATGGTTAGTTATTGCAGAGCATTATTCCAACACTTGAGCATAGTGCACACCAGTTGCTTTCCCAATGCACATCTGATGTTTTGTAGCCAGGTCAGATAATTTGTACAGAATTGAAATAGTTTTTTTTAAAAGAACTGAATGATTTAGCTTTGAGAAAAATGTTGAATTATTCAAAAGGCATGTAGTTTATTCCATGTAATTAATAAACCATCGTTATTTGCCTTTTTCATATTATCGCAAATATGCCGATAGCTTTAAATTAATTCTTTATCCACCCTAGCTTATCATTACATAAAAATGTAGTTAAGAAACAATTCATGTAATGACACTTGATACAATTTGTATAATTTATGTTATTACAATAAACATATGAAATGTGAACATTTTTATATGTATAAAGTATACGAAACTTTATAAAATGTATTGAAAAATTGTTAAAAAGTGGTTATTAAATATTTATTGTATTTTTTTTTAAGAAATATATATGAGCAATATCACACTGTATATCGTGGTGCACTGGTGGGAGGCATTATTGTGCCTTACTGTCCCATCAGTGAAAATATACAGCCATATAGCATAAGTGTGATATTGCGTTTATACAACAGTACGATGGCATAATCGTGTATATAAAAAAGAAAATCAAACATGGAGAGTTTAAAAACATTTTAGGATTATAAGGCTGAACAACATGAAATGCCATCAGTCTACAGAGATTTTCCAGTATTTCTCTGTTGCAATTGGGATATCACAATATTTAACTCAGAAAAAGCCAAAACAACACACAAACTACCAGATTACTGTTGTATTTGCGATAAGGAAAAATGCTAAACATGTGCGGGTATTTCTTCTTTTTCTTATTACTGAACTAGTCTGCAGTAACAAAAACAGTAGACTCATTAGAAACAAACAAATGGCCAACCAAAAAGTAGCTCAGGGTTATGCAAAGAGTGGCCAACACAAAATACATACATTCCTTATATGCGAGTCCCATCTCACACTCAATACACTAAAATTATATGTCATAAATACAGCACTTCAACATGCAAAAGAGAGAGATCGACTTGGAATGTCACTTACCTGTTTTATTATGATTTTATCAACTGTAGTTTGAAATTTTGTTGAGTTTTTCTCCTTTAAGGGCTTATCATGTGGTCTCTGACGCCATCTTGTGAATGGACAATATCAACCATCTTTGCTCTGCTTAATCTGACAGGCTGATGGATGCAGACACGCTGTATCTCTGAAATTATAAATATTTAAAATACACACTATCTTTATAAATAAACTGCATAGTTGCAATCTAAACAACTACGTTCTTGCATAAAAAGCCTTAAAAGTACATTATGTTGTCCAACAGCTGCAATATTTGTCAGACTGTAGTGCCAATCACTATCAACCAATCAGTTTCGAGAACCAGACTATATAATTTATGTATTTAATTTGTAATCAATTATACAATAATAATATTCACCTTAAAAATTTATATTATATAACATATGAGTTATTGGTTCCTCCCAGATCTACAGAATATCACATAGAATGTGTAAATTAGGCATCTGAGGTAAGATGGTGGTCACTCTGAATGCAGCGCCATCCTTCGTCTTCTCCAGCTCCTGACATTAATACTAGAGAAACGCAAAGAGTGAATGAAGCACCGCTGAAATATGAGACTCCACCTCCAGCAAAGCACCTTTCGCCCAGTCCAAGGGGATGTTTTTTTTTATTACTTTCTTAACTGAGAGAAGCTCATTTAACATCTCCCGCTTCCCAGTGGCAGTTACAGACAATCTCCAGCACACAATAAATACTGAGGGCTCCAGTAAACTTGTCACAAGCAGTTAATTGGAAGAAACCGGATTTAACGCTGCTGTTGAGAGGAGAGAAAAAAAAAAACTATTCAAATTCCATAAGCCAGTCTGGAAGTTTTTCATATTGGTGTGTTTAAAAAGAAATTCAATCAAAGTGTCAGACCTGAGAGGGATGCAGATGAGCACAGTGCTTATAAAGAGACTTTTGCAGAGTTTATGCAAAGCATATTTGCACATCCTCACTGACAGATAACCAGCAAACCTAATATTGTTGACTGTGTGTTTATGTAATTGTGAACACTATCAGTCAAATGTTTGGGATTGGGGAATTTTTTTGTTTAGTTTTGTTTGTTTTTAAGAAGGGTTTTTTTATCATTAAGGTTTTATTTATTTGATCAAAATCACAATAAATTTGTAATATTGTGAAAGTATTATTTACATTTAAAGTAACAATTCAAAGCTGAATTTACTTCAGTTTTCACTATCACAAGACGCACGCTTTCAAAAATAATTATATTAGGTTGGTTCTTAGGTTTTATTTTGATCATTTGTCGAGTATTCAATCAATAATATTGATTCTTATAATTATTAGTGTTGAAAATACATTTCTGGTATATAGTTTTTGTGGAAACTGTGAAACATTTTACTTCATAGTTCACAAGACCAGCATTTAATTGAAATTAATATTTGAATATGATTTTGCATGACAAATGCCATTAATTTAACTTGCTGTTAACTATAATGTGTGCTTATTAAATAAAAAATAAACACATTTAAATAATTATTTCTGTTGATACCATACTGCAGTTTTTGCAAAAATATAAAACAACACAGCATTTTTCAACACTGATAACATTGATAATCATAATATTACAATGGTTTCGGATTGCAGTATGTGCACTGAAGACATTTTTTTACATTAATGAAATATGTTATATTCCATACACTTTATTTTATTATATTTATTATTTTACAATGTAACAATATTTCACAATTTTACACTTTTTACTGTAGTTTTTGATCCAATGCATCTCTGGTAAGCAGAGTAGACTTGAACGTTAAAAACCTGATTGATTGCAAACATTTGACCAGTAGTGTCGTCTTATCCTCCAGTGGCTTCAGTCCTGAGATGGTCTTCTACACCACTGGAAGTCTGCCTCATCTGTCTCACGCTCCTCGGCTGGTGCGCGCTGGCATCACATGGATCACGCTGGAGTGGAGCCGGCCGGATGGATGTACAGCAGAGGAGCCCGTCACTTACACGCTGGAGATCCAAGAGGAGAACATTGTACGTAACATAAAAACAACATACTGCAGACTTCAAACCCCTGCCAGATGCTTGGATTGAGAGTTGTTGTTTTGCAATGATTTTCCTTTTTATACCATAGCAGTTTCATGATGTTTGACTCTGTTAGCATTTCTTATATTAACAGTACATTTATGGCATTTTTAGTATTCCAATGTAATTGTGTTAAAATGAAATGTTTTCTTGAGATGTCCTGCTGATGCAAGTTTATTGTTTTTGTGGTCATTTCTGCAGGGAACAGAGTTTCACCCAAAGTACACTGGAGAAAACTTGACATGTACTGTAGAGGGCTTGAAGAGAAGCACACAGTATAAATTCAGGGTGAGTCAATTCAACTGGTTTAAAAAAATCATAAACTGTGTGATTTACAGATGTCATACATTTACACAGTCTTAGATATATACAATATACAATGTACAATGTAATATACTCATAATTGAGAAAAAAAATGACATTTAAATGTACATTTAAATGTTTTTTAGATCACTTCTTTTTAATGCTAATTAGTTCATTACTCATCCTGAGGCAAATGATTGGATTACAACACCATTGTTTTGTGGATAGAAACAAATGCCAAGGGCACATATACATTTCACAAATGATGACACAAACCTACAGTGATATAACTTTGGTCCAAGTTCTGTGGGCATACAGTTGAAGATATTAAGGGGGCTTGGTAAGAGGTTATTATTCTGTGAATTCTTTTTCTAATATTTCCCATGTACTCTTTAACGGAAATACGATTTCTAATAACTAATTTTCTGTCTTTGCCATAATGACATTGCATAATAGTTTACTTAAGTAGCAAGATACTAGTATTGCAATGTTAAAGGCTGTATATACAGTACACACACACACTCACAGGACAATTTATTAGGTACACATTACTAGTACTGAGTTGGAACCCTTTTGCCTTCAGAACAGCCTTAATCGTACATGGCATAGATTCAACAAGGTACTGGAAATATTCCTCAGAGATTTGGTTCCATATTGAAATGATAGCATCTTGCAGTTGCTGCAGATGTGTCTGCTGCACATCCATGATGTGTTCAGAGATGCTCTTCTGCATACCTCGGTTGTAATGAGTGGTTATTGGAGTTACTGTTGCCTTTCTATCAGCTCGAACCAGTCTGGCCATTCTCCTCTGACCTCTGGCATCAACAAGGCATTTGTGCCCACAGAACTGCGGCTCACTGGATATGTTCTCTTTTTCGGACTATTCTCTGTTTACCCTAGAAATGGTTGTGCATGAAAATTCCAGTAGATCAGCAGTTTCTGAATTACTCAGACCAGCCCATCTGGCAACAACCACCAACTAAAACTATAAAACTAATATAATTTTTCAAATAAAATAAATGATGTAGTATTAAATGCTAAATAAATATTTTTTACTTTATTTGAAATTAACTAAATATTAAGAATTAAATATTTAAAATAAGAATTTATTAATGGTAATAATATTAAGATTAAAAACAACACCCAATGAAATGACAAAACAACTAAATGTCTACAACTATAACATTAATAACAATATTAATAATACAAATAACATACTAACATTAATAAAATAATCATAAAATCTAATATTAATAAAAAGTGTAATAGTTACCCAGTGATGCTAAAATATTCCTGGTTTAATGCAAATACACAAAAACTGATGTGGCCTAACAACTAAAATCCAAAGTATACTCTATTATTCCTTTACACGCACGTCTATTTATAATGTAATACAATTCATGATGAATGCCTCACATCTCTGCTGTAGCACCATGATTACCTACCAGTAAATTCTTGGTAAATGTACGTGATTCGTGAAGTGAAAAGGATTGTTGTTTTACCTTGTTTTCTGCATCAGTACTGTTGAGATTCTCAAACAAGTTCAAACAACCGAGACATTAATGTTTGTATTGGAAACTCTATCTGAATCTTAAAGAGAGACTTAAAAGCTTAAAAGTTCATATTTGCAACATATTCAAATAGATTTACTATTTGTAATGCTCAAAAATACCAAACAGGCTGACTTTTTTGTTTTGTGGAGCCTAATGCTTCCTGTGATGTACTGGTCAAGAATTATTTGCCATGTCGTACTGACCTAAAGCATGTTGTACTAATTATTATGAGGTCATACACAGTGTTCTAATGAGTAGCAAATCGTGTGCTGCATGTACGTGCTCTTCACAGGCACTCAGTGTTTTGTTTACCTGTGTGGGAGAGTAACTATATGTACAGGAAATCTGACCAATTAAGATCATCATGCATTGTTAATTACTGCGGTAACATGCTTCTCTCTGTGCTCCACTGACTCATGCCACCATTGCTTTGTCTTCACTCACATTTTCTTCAGCCACAATCATAGAAAGAATTCATTCGGGGTGAAGCGCAGCCCACATGAAGCGTTGCAGTGATGCATTGAGTGGCTCAGGCTTAAGTGCTTTCATAATTAACAGTAATTCCTCTGAATGGCACACACACCTCTTGGGTTTTTAGATTTTTTTTTTTTTTTTTGGAGTGGAGGCGTATATTAAAGCTGCAGGTGCGCATAATGAGTGTGTGTGAATGTGTTATGTCATTACTACTGCATTTGTGAACCATTGTTTGCTTAAAGAAGCTCTTTATTAGGATTTTGTGTAGGTTTTTATTTTTGTGGGCTCTTTTATATTCATTAACGTGAGTCTTCTGAGTGTTTTAGATATTGGTAATCATGCATTTCTCTTATTTGACACTTTTTGACATCTGAATTATTTTTAAGTCTTTAAATCTTGTTAATGGTTTAACTCAAACCTGTAGTTGAAGTTTCTGAGATTTGTTAAATAGTAGTTTTTGTTGGGATTTGTCATTTTGGGATTGGTCAAAAAGTAGTTTTTGTTGGGATTTGTCATTTTCGGATTGATTACAGAGTAGTTTTTATTGGGATTTTTCATTTTTGGATTGGTTAAA
>CAIGQZ010001336.1:25666795-25698248 GCA_903798205.1 Danio tinwini | reverse complement strand
TTACAGAGTAGTTTTTATTGGGATTTTTCATTTTTGGATTGGTTAAATGGTAGTTTTTCTTGGGATTTGTCATTTTCGGATTGGTTAAATAGTAGTTTTTATATGGATTTTTCATTTTGTTAAATATGGATTTATCGTTTTGGGATTGGTTAAATAGTTTGTCATTTTAGGATTGGTTAAATGGTAGTTTTTATTGGGATTTGCCATTTTGGGATTAGTTATAGTAGTTTTTATTGGGATTTGCCATTGGGATTGGTTAAATAGTAGTTTTTGTTAGGATTTGTCATTTTGGGATTGGTTAAATAGTAGTTCTTGTTGGGATTTGTCATTTTGGTATTGGTTAAATAGGAGTTTATTTTGGGATTTTGTCATTTATTGGAATTGGTTAAATAGTAGTTTTTGTTGTAATTTGTCATTTTGGGATTTGTTAAATAGCAGTTTTTATTGTGATTTGTGATTTTGGGATTGGTTAAATAGCAGTTTTTTTTGTGGGGATTTGTTGTTTTGGGATTAGTTATAGTAGTTTTTATTAGGATTTGCCATTAGAGATTGGTTAAATAGTAGTTTTTGTTGGGATTTGCCACTTTGGGATTGGCTATAGTAGTTTTTGCTTGGATTTGTCATTTTGGGATTGGTTATAGTAGTTTTTATTGGGATTTGTCATTTGGGATTGGTTAAATAGTAGTTTTATTGAAATGTTTCATTTTGGGATTGGTGTAAAAAGTAGTAATATTATGATTTTTAATTTTTTCATTTAATTTTTAATTTATTGGGATTTGTCATTTGTGGATAACGACTTATTTTTTACTTGGATTTGTCACTTTGGGATTTAAATGTTTAAATGGCATTTCTTTTATTGCGATATGCCATAAAAAATTATTATTATTTTTTTTTTTTGAATTGCCATTTTGGTTAAAGTAGATTTATGGTAATTTGCCTGCCTTAGGATTGTTCATACACATTTGATTTGGGACCTGTTGTTATGGTATTGATTTCAAAGTAGTTATATTATGATTATCTTTTTCAGAATTGTGTTCAGTGAGATTCTTGGAACAGGTTAAAAAATTATTGTCATTTTAGTGATTGGTTAAAAAGTGATATTGATATAATTTAAACAAGCCCAAAAGAGTAAATCATATCTCAAATCAAGCAATGTGTTCTAGTTGCGCTTTCTAAAAAAACAGACATGCAAAAAAAATAAATAAATAAATAAATTGACATACAGATTTAAGCATGTTGTGTGTTTAAACAGTCTTGCTTTTGTCTTGTAGCTTATAGCCTCTAACATGGAGGGCAGAAGCAGTCCCAGTGAGGTGCTGGTGTGTAACACCAGTCCAGACAAACCCGGCCCCCCCTCCAGACCCTGCGTCAGTGGCTCTATCAGACCCTACAGCTTCAGTGTCAAATGGGGTATGGCATGTTTGTGCAGATGAAATCTTCAGTTGAAGCATTTTCTGAATTGGTTTCTGGCTGTGAAAGAAATTGGAAATCTACTTTGTTTGTTTGATAACAAATGCAGTTTGTTGTGCATTTGAGCCTGACCTTTTAAATTATGATATCAAGAACTATATTGAAGTATTTATTAATTATTGTTCATGTAAAACAATTAGGTTTATACAGTATACACAATATAATAACCTTCAGTACTGCTGTTGCTGTATCTTACATCTTACATGACCCTCATTTTGCCTTTTGGTTTTTTCCACTTTCTAATGCATACATTGTTTGCAAAGTCAAGCAGGTAGAGGCCTGCGGTTGTATTGTGTTCTTAGCGTGATAAATCCCACTTTATTTCCTCACAGTAATAAAACTAATATTTGATTTCTGCTGATGTAAACTTCAAGGACAAATTCCTAAAACTCAGTTTAGACTCTGAGAGTTTTTTTACATCCATGCAAAGGGATAAAACCTTCATAAAGAATCAGCTTTACCTTCTTTTGAAATTATTTAATTGATAAATCCTTCTCAATATGAGGAAAAACTGCATTTTAAATGTCAAGTTTCCAAATTCCAACATTTTTCAAATTATATTCAGTCAGTGTCCAGTGTCTCATTTTAAGAGTTTTGTTAGTGCTAAGGAACACATGTTTTTATGGTAAACACATGTCCCTATGCATGTTCATATTTCTAATAGTCTGTCTGTATTGTAACCTTGCAGATCCTCCACAAGACAATGGAGGTTCCGAAATCTTGACATACCTCTTGGAGATTTCAGAAGGAAATTCTGATGGTATGTCCAAATAAATGCTGGTAACCATCTACCTAAATGTTTATGAAAAGTTGTGTTTGTCCTTGGTAACTGGTGTCTCAGTTACTTCAGAAGTATTAGTGGTCTTATTCTTCAGCAAAACATGATTATCACAATAAATCATTCAGATAAACGTAGATAATTTCAAAATCTTCTTGTCTCCCTATGAGTCATTCTTTTCTCTCTTTTATTTTTCTTTTCAGTGCTGCCAGTGAAATTTATTTATTTTTGCTTTTCGATCAAGACAAAGTAGAAAATGTAGGGGAAAAAAGGAGAAGAAAAAAATGTACAAAATGGGAGAAAATGGTTTTGTATACTTAAAGCAGGTCTAACAATAAACAAGAGAAAAACCATACAAAACAAAAAAGCAAAAAAATGTATATAAAATTATGGGAGGTGTTGATGTGTGGTTATGAGTATTAAATGTCCATTTCTACATCATTTATATGGTTAAGGTTGGAAAAGATAGATTGAGGAGAAGAGGAAAGAACATTTATATAAGAAAAATAACAATAATATGGAAATGAATGTTAATGATTTAAAGACAATTAATATTATATATATATATATATATATATATATATATATATATATATATATATTAATAGAAATAAAGGAAATGCGTTTTAAAAATAGAATAAGACATGAAGAAAAAAATAATGATTTAAAAAATATAGAGATAGTATATATAAACCGAGAAGGGAAAATAGTGAAAATGGGGAAAAGGGACTGTTGAGAATGAGTGGTCTTGCAATAGACTGTTGAATATGTTATATATGGTCTGTCTGTCTAAGTGAGTGAAAGTGTTTGCTCTGTAAAATACTTGTTTAACTCTTTGATGCCTTTGCAGCAAATCAGTGGGACATTGCTTACAGTGGTCCTGCCACAGAGTGTGAGTGTGAGGACTTGAAACCCGGCACATTATACAGACTGCGCACCTGCAGCATCAGCACAGGCGGCCACAGTCAGGTAACTCATCTACAATACAACAACTTACATCACACTTCAGGATACTTGATTCATACTGACAGAGATGCCAAGGTATATTTCAAATCAAATCAAATCACTTTTATTGTCACATCATTAGCAGCACGTGTGCTATGATGAGTGAAAAGCTTAGGTGCTGGCTCCAGACAGGGCAAAATACAGATAGTGCAAAATACAGACAGTGCAAAATACAACAACATACTCACAAAAAAACAAGACAATGTAAAATTGGCAATGTTGACAGTACACATAGTTGTAGGCAGTATTGTTTTAAGTATGGATTGGTTAAAGTGCAGTGCATGCTATATCTTAATGTGCAGTGCGGGGTATGGAAGAGTTTGTGTGGGGTGTGTTAAGTGTTTATCAGCCTGATAGTCTGAGGGAAGAAACTTTCCTTCAGTCGGCTGGTGCGGCTGGTGGTATTTGGCCTATACTTCAATCTTTTGAGCGAGATTCATAATCAAATTTTCTAAGTATACTTACCTTGTGGTTGTGTTTATCCTTTTCTCTGAGTAGCTTAAACGTTTGTCTTCTTTTTTCAATTATTTTTTTTTACATGATGTCTTATACTGTAAATGGAAAAGGTTTTTGAATGCCATATAGTAAAAGTGCAACTGAACCTCATGTTTAGTACTGTTTCAAAATACCCAAATAGACTAAATAGAAACATAGCTTTGCAGTAAACTTAGTGCAATAATAAAATATTACTATATGTACAATAGTTAGCTTACAAGTATAAAAAAACAAAGAAACTAGTAGTGTATTAAGCATAGAGTATGCTTAAATATTTTTCTTAAACTATAATTTGTTTAATTGGTATCAGTATAAAATCTGTAAAAAAAAAACAAAAAAAAAACTAAACTTAAAATGGTAAGGCTACTTGTTGCACAGGTTTTCTTTGAGTTTACTCAACTTTTAACCCAAGTACTGCACTTGACTCGGTTTAAGGTTAGTCAACTCAGCAAGTTACTACACAATTTAAGTTGTCAACTTTTTATAGTGTTGTAGCTGCAGTACAAGTGGAAAACAAAGTTGTTAACTTCTGAAAGATAGAAAGTTAACTAATGTTATGCTTGTTTTCACAGTAGTCTCATGTATTACTGAAAAAGTACAAATACACTGTGTACTTTAAAATACTTACTACATAAAGTATACATCAAAGTACTTTAAATTTACTTAAAAGTGCTGTATGTACATTTTTGACTCTTCTAAAGCATAAAAATACCATAATATGTGTGCAGATATTTAAGAAACATCCCAAGTGAACATACTTGTTTAACTGAAAAAACAATGCTGAAGTCAGAGTTTCTGCTTTGAAAATGTTTTTCCGTGCCGGAACGCTGTCTTTGTTTAGGTAAATTTAACCTGCACAATGCCAGTTTAGCCAGTTATAATTCAGCCTTGTTGGAAAACAGAGTATTTCATTCATTCATTCAGAAAGGCTCTGAAAGCATGCATCCGTGTCCAAAAATGCGGTGGATGTCGAAATGAGACCGATTCAGTTCCACATGAGGTTATTAATTAGCAAATAATATAAATATTACGGGCGTAAACATTAGGCGAGCAGGTTTCCGCCTGTCCTAACAACACACTTTGTGACGAGATACGCAGTGATGAGCAATTTGTCTGTTTGCACCAGATGAAACAAGACAGAAATGTAAATACAGCCTTTCGGAAGCACAGAATATGCACTCACTCACGAAACGGTAAGGTTTAGAATCTTTTTAATACATGTTAACTCTCTTTAACATCATTAAATGTAGAGATGCTGAATCACTCATATGTGTTTAGTTCTAAAGTTCAATTTCAAACAGTTTTGTTTTATTTTCAAGATCTGAAGTGATCTGAAATCTGCTTTCAGTATATGGCAATACATGTCATGTAAAATGCATTCAAACTTGCATTGTTAACATTTAGCACTGAATAAAGCACACAAGGTTTACCTGAGGTGATTATTTTCATAGGTTTCTGTTGTTCAGCTGTGAGAAATAGAAGCCGTTTCTAATATATCAATTCGAGGTGTTGGTTAGAACCAAAACTCCTTTTAATATGGAAAATATTCCCTCTATCGCGTGTCGTTGCTTTTATTTAGAACACAGTTTAAATCACTTGCTCCTGTGCTCAATCTGTCAACCAGTGCTTGCATTTGTTTTGATCCAGGAGTGCAATACCTAGTTCAATCACTGGGTGTCAAACTTGCATACTGCACCTTTAAGTTTACTTAATACAATTAGCTTTAAACATGGAAGTTATAATACATCTAGAAAAAAAAAGAAATAGGAGATTTTATTCTTACAGAAACCTTGGCTGCACAGGAGCAGAAAAAAGTATAATTCAAAAGCACAGACAGTGATTCATTTTTCAGTGTTTATTGGCCACAAAAAAAACATTCATGGTGCAGGGTGAGTTGATTTAGTAACTGTTTGACCCTACTTTGGCAGCAGTAACCTCCATTAAACCTCCAAATGTGACTCTGCACAAAGTTCAGGAGAAATTTCCAACAATTATAGTTCAGCAGTATTGTTGAGGTGTCTGCTAGGAATTTCTCGTTATGTCTGTTAGCAGTAAAAGTATTTTTAAAAAATAAATTGTTGCTTGTTTGATGTTAAAGCAGACTGTATTGTGATTTGAAACAGCAAAGATATTATTTTTTGACCATAGAAATTCAGGCTAATACATTATGCATAATAAGTTTGGGATTGGCAACATTTAGGTACTTGAAAAAGGTTTCTTTTGCTCACCAAGGTAACATGCATTTAATTAAAAAATAGCTTACAATGTAGTTAAATATAATACATTTTATTCTTCTTGAGTAAAAAAAAAATCATAAAACTAACAACAACTTAATGACCTCAAACTTTTGAATGGAATTGTAAATCTCACAGTTAGCAGTTGTTAGTTATAGTTAATAATATTTAGATTTGTAGTCTGTATAATAAGTATAGATGTGTAATTCATTCTTGTGTCCCTGCAGTGCTCTGAGAGTCTGCCTGTACGTACGCTATCTGTAGCTCCAGGACGTTGTCTGCCTCCCAGAATTGTAGGTAAAGCCAAACACAAAGAAGTGCACTTACAATGGGGTGAGTTTCTCTGAGTTACATAAACCCACTTCATAATTAATTTCTCCCTTTTATATTTCTCTTTCAGTTCTCGTAAGATCAAAATAATTTGATCTTATTTAATTTAATAATTTGATCTTAATTATTTTTTGAACAAAAAATAAATTTTTTGAAGTTAGCATCTGTATGTTAAGTCTTAAGGATATCTATACGCTCTAGTGTTTTCCAAAACACTGAAAGACATCCAATGGAGGTTAATGCACTTCTGACATATTTTTTTGGCATTACCTCATACTTCAGCTTCACATCAAATCTTCTGACCAATCGAATGCTCTCTAGCTTCTAACATGTCCCGCCCCGTTTGAGATGCTTTTTATTTGATGTGCTTGAGCTCAACCATTCTCACTGGCTGAGCTGTGATAAAAATAAATAAATAAATGATTGGAGCTACTCTACAGTATGTCCAGCTCTGTCTAAATGTTTCAGTGAGAATGAAAACACACATAGAACAAAAATGTGCATTTCAAAGCACTTCACATGACCTTTAACAGGAAGTTTAATTATTTAGCCTCTTTATATTAATATTAACATCTGCAATACAGTGACATACAGTACAACAGATACTAGTGACATGCAATACAATACCAGTTGTTGTATCAAGGTACAGTATTGATCTTTGCGCTGTCAGCCTAAAAATGTCATTCTCAAATCACAACTTGCACATATAGTGTAGTCTTAGACTATAATGATGCTTTTCAAGTGCACTTTGCTCATTGAGTCTCTGTGCCAGAGCTATTGGTTGGAAGTTAAAGACTGAACACTTTTAGCACTTACAGTAAACACCCTGTTTCTGATCCATTGTAGCTTCATTGTAGACCTGCTGATGAGGAGTTTCTAGCCGAACACTGGATGTTAAGGCTTTAGGTCAGAAAGCAGAAGTTGTATAGCCACACTTTTCTCTGCCTGAAAAGAACCTAAAACCCTTTGCTTTCTTTCTAAAAGATGAAATGAGGGTGTAATTTCTGGTGTGGGCTTAAGTGCTTTATGTGTGTGTGTGTGTGTGTTATTTCAGACTGTCCTTCCTCTGAAGGGGCATGTGAGGTGAACGAGTACAGTTTGGAAATGAGGGAGGGAGTGATAGAGCCCGCTGAGGTCTATCACGGTTCAGATCTGGAGTGCACTGTGGGTAGTTTGCTCCCCGGTGCCACCTACAGCTTCCGCCTGCGCGCTGCCAATGAAGCAGGGGTGAGGCTTGAGAGTGTGTCATGCAAAATATGTCATCTAAGGCCTAAGTCTAGTCTTAGACTAAAAGTGCTATGAATCTGAGCCATTTTAGCTGGAAGTAGCATTCACTGATCGTAAAATATATCAGTGCTTTTGTTTTGTCTCAAGAGGGACACAAGTAATGTTTTTTAGGCACATTTTGTAACAATTACTTGCATGTTCTGATTGAGCCACAGTATGGCCTAATCCTGGCTCAAAGTGTTTTACACTCAGTACATAAGAATTTCTTTTCTCTAGCTCATTGTTAGTAATACACAAAACTAATAATATTTGCTATTTGGCAAGTCTTTGAAATTATTAATGCTCATGATCATTAATCATCTTAACTAGCCAATCATTATTTTAATCTGTCTGGAATGAGAGGAATCAGTCTAATCCTAAATAAAATCTAATGTATGCAATATGAAGTCATAACTGTGAGTAATATTTGTTATTCCATATTCCATATTAACTTATGATTAAATGTGATTTATGATAAAGTATGTTTTTATGAGAGGTCAAAATTACGAGATAAAAAGTTGAAATTTGAAATTCATATGAGTGATAATTGAGGTACTAAATATTAACTTTAAAATCAAAAGTTTAGAAATTATGGAATGTCATACAGCTTAATTGACAGGTGACTCAAGAAGATGGATTTATGATATAAAAGGCCTAAATTATGAGTCAAATGACAAGTCACATAAAATGAAAACAATTAAGATGAAGTTATAGTTTACAAAACTTATGGGAACTAATAGAAATATTGGACAAGTGGTAATTAACAGAAAAGTTGGAGATGTTCCATTGGATATTTTATTGCAAAATTATGATAGTCATTAATGACAAAAATCTAAGTCATAATTGTGACATGAATTATTAAAAAAAAATTAAAGGGAAATTTAAATATAGTGTAGAATATTTTGCAGAAATCACAGTTGACTCATCTTAATATAGAATTTTAATCTCATAATTTTAAATCAATTTACAAAATAGTTTTTGGTCCTACTTTACAGTATATTAAATGACCATAACATATATGCACTTACTCTAAACATGTATAATTCGTTACAATGTACTTAGTGTAAATACTTGTTTTTACATTATACTTATGCTTGATTAAAGACCTGCATGTAATTACAACTTATTACAAATTATAAACGTGATTACAGAAATTAATAACATTTCTGTAATCACTTTTATATATTCACTGTTGATCCATCTTTTACACCATAACCCATCCTTAAACCTACCTAGATCACCAAACCTGTCCGTAACCCCATATGCCACCTCAAGTGCATCAGAAGTGTTCTGCAATTTACATTAGGAACAAATTAGGTACATTGTATTTATATTTTGATTTAAGTACATATTAGTTAAGTACACTTAATATAAAGTGGGACCTCATTTTTTATTATATCTTCCACATATATATTTCTACTCCAAGGGTTTCTCTTTCTTTTAGCATGCTCACTGCTCAGCGAATCAGAGATCAGCTCTATTTGTCTTCAGTGTTAAGCGAGAAACCATCCTCTGTTGTACTATAACATGTCTCTTGCAGGAGCGTTAATGCAGAATTCCGAGTAAGCACTAGAGCCAAATGAGTGAACCTAATCCCTTTCTGTTTACTTTTCATTGTTTGTGTGAGGTGAACTCCCACAAGTGAAGAATCAATGTGTCTCGCATCACTTTGCAGTACTGGAAACACGTTTTCATTTTACAAGGATAAAATTCAAGATTGTCTTGGTCTTAAGTGGTTTATTTTGTTTTCACATTTTATCCTGATTGAAATTCACCTAGCTGCATTTGGGACATTTTATGGCATGTATTGAATGTTAATATGGACTTCTCTCTCTCGTATTCCTCACAGTATGGTCAGTTCTCCGAACCAACAGAAATAACAACCGCAGCTGGTCCTCCAAGCCAGTGTGCGGCACCATCCCTCACACTAATCTCCAATACATGTGTGCTGATCACCTGGGAGGTAATTTGTCATATTTAAATCACTAATAAGTAGTGCTGTCAAATCCACTTGTATTGCAATAACATCATATAGATCTCCTAATTAATGTACAAACCACATAAAGACTGTACGTTTGTGTTGTCTTCTAAAATCAGCATTTTCCTCATGTTTATGTTCAGTTAATTTACTTTAAATGCAATCAAATAAACCTATTTTTTGCCATAAAAAATGTATCTCTAAAAAAAAATACAGATGTCACTTAGAGGTCATAGATTATTTGTTGAATGACAATGTTTTATGACTAAAGGGCATTACTGATACCTACTGTATACTACTGATGTCTGTAGTTAATTTTATAATATTTAACCATTGTCTAAAGCCCTTAGATTTCATGTAATTATATGTACAGCATGATTGAGAGCTATAAATCTGAATATGTATTGTGACTTTGAAAGATAACAGTTCAGGTGAACTTAAAACAGTTTTCACATAAAACATTGTAATAAATGTCATATTTAGTTACCTATGCACAATAGAAATTAGGAAATCAAGCTCAACTTCAAGTTCAGTTTTTTAATAAAGCATGTTTCCAAATGCCACAAGGCCGCACAAAGTGCTTTACAGAGAAAATACAAACAAGCAGTATGGGCATAATAAACAAAACAGCATTAGACACAAGCTAAAAGAGAGCATAAAAGAAAAAAAACTGTTTGGTTTCAATGCCTAAAAGAAGAAAGTAACTGACTTAATAATAATTAAGTTAAAAGATGCTACCAGAGTTGACCACACTAAACATGATTAAAAATGAGACCGTTTGCCCCCCAGGGAAAGGACTTATGCTTCAAAAGACCTAGAAAATAGATGAGCCTTTAATTTAGACTTAAAAATTAGCAGTGACGAAGCCACTGAAAAATAATGAGTGGCCAGGCCATGCAAGGCTTTCTACACAAAAAGAAAGATTTTAAATTCAGATCTTTGTCTCACCGGTAGCCAAAGGAGAGACCTCAAAATGGGAGTGACGTGCATATTTTCGAGCCTTTTAGCTGCAGCGTTTTGCACTAAATGTAGGCGAGAGATCTGAGACTTAGGCAGCCCAAAATAGAGAAAGTTACAATAGTCTAACCGGGAGGTTATAAGCACATGTATAGCAATTTCTAGAAAATGTGAAGTAAAGGAGGACTTTATTTTAAAGAGAAGGCGATTTTTGTATTTTTGTTAAAAAAAGCTATTTCCAGCAACATTTGATATATGTTTATTAAATTTTTTGTTCTGCTCTAATGTTACGCCTAGCTTACGTACCTGGGGTGATCTGAACTTCTCCAAATTGCCTAACCTGGGGCGTTTACAGTCCAACAAATCATTAGGCCCAAATATAATAACCTCTCTTTTCCCCTTATTTAAAAATAAAAAAATCTCAGAAAAGCCATGTTTTTAACTCCTCCAGGCACAGTGACGGAGTTCGCAACAGAGGACTCATTTTCCTTTATGATTGACAGGTAGATTTGTGTATCATCTGCATAAAGATGAAAGTGCTGGCCATATTTCCTGAAAATAAAACCTAATGAGAGCATATAGAGAGAAAAGAGAGAGGTGCTAAAATCGAGCCTTTCGGAAGAACACGTTAACGGTGCCGTAGAGGAGGAAAAGTTACAGTACCAATTTTGACAAAAATAATCTTGTCCGAGATGTATGATTTAAATCATTACAGCACTGTACCCTTCAGCCCAACCCAGGACTCTAGCCGAGATAATAACACAGAGTGGTCAATGAAGGCTGCAGATAAATAGAATTAAGGCCACATGATTACCAGCATCAAATGTACATAATTTTTTTAAATATCAACCTTTACCAAATGGTTGATATGTCAGTTTATTGTAAAAGTACCAGAATTAATACATATACTATGAAAAATCTGAAAAAATGAAGTGTAAGACCAATTTATTTAAAAAAAATAATCAAAATAAAACTTTTTTAAACACTAAATCATCTTTATTTTTTGAAGTATGCCATAAATTATATCAGATTCTCATTTAGCATGTTTTCTTGTTTTTTTTTTTTTTTTGTTTTTTTACAATACAACCAAAATCAAGTGTAGTAGTGCAACAGGATTATGTTTGTTTGATTTTTATTTTATTTTTATTTTTTGTAAACCAACAATGTTGTGTGTTTGTAAACCATTGTTTAAAACAGTCATTATTTCATTGAATTTAACAGTCATTATTTCAAACTGTCAAAATATGGTGGACCATTTGGTAGAGCAGGCAGTTATTAAGTTATCAAACACTACAGTATAAACAAATCAATGAATCCTTAAAGTGAAAGCATTATTGATTTTAATTGCCTTTTGGTAACTTTGATTTAACTGACAAAAAAACTATGACCATAATTTAATCAGCACTTTAATATTATATCTTGTGCCTGCAATATACTAGCATGTGCTCCGAGCTTGGTATAGCAGCAGTTTTTCAACATTTGTCATTTGCCCTGACAGCATCTCATCTAACAGTAGTTTTCTGTTGTACTACTGAAGCTCCTTGTCACCTGTTCCTTTTCCTGTTTTTTTTTTTTTTTGTTTGTTTTTCATGAAGCTTTGTTAAAGTGCTATTTTATGATTTTTGATGTGGTTGTAAAGACTTTCTGGATCTTAATAATTCAATTCTGGTCAAGAATTATATCTGCCTCCCTGCTAGCTCCACCCCATTCTACCCCAGTATTCGCTTCACCCCATATACCCTGTGTTAGCTGCACCCCACATCTGGCCCAATGTTAGCTTCTCCCATATCTGCTCTTGTGTAAGCTCTGCCACATATCTGCCTCTGTTTTAGCTCCACCCCATAGTTGCCTCTGTGTTAGCTCCACCCATATCAGCCCCTGTGTTAGCTCTGCTCCTACATTCATTACTGCTAATATTTGTATCACTGTTAAACAAAAACTATTAATCAAATGTGTTAATGTGCTCCTTTTGACAGCAATACTGCTAAATAAATCTTATGTTAACTCACTCAGCATAGAAATACAGTTAGTGCTGACCTTCAGATACCACTTTGATTTAGGCCAGCTTATAATTTAAGATGTCTTTCTTTCTCGCAGAGTCCAGAGAGCTCAGGGGCCGATATCTCTGAGTACCGTCTGGAATGGGGCAGAGAGGAAGAGCCCATGGAGCTGATCTACTGCGGCCCTGAAACACAGCGCGAGATCTCAGACCTGACACCCGCCACGCATTACTACTGCAGACTACAGGTAGCACAGCCACTCAGGCCTTCATCTCTCTTACGTCACATTTATTGTTAAAAACTTTGAAAGTGTTGAGTAATTACAGATAAATAAAGAGAATTACTAAATTATCTTTTATTATTTCCTATAGTTCCCTATATTTTTGTTCAATCCACTTAAATTTGTAAAGACGAGTATTCCTTCAAGTTGTCCCAACACAAATCAATTGAACTACGCTAATTTTTTTACAGTGTATTTGTTAGTTAACTACCAGTACTTATAGGATTATGGTAAAGTTTATTGTTAGCTGTATGTTATAATGCATAACATACTGTTATTACTACAGTATAGTAAGAACATGTAAACTATAAAAAATGACACTGCAAATCAAGTTTTAGATATTTCCTTGTCATTATTTTTGTCATCCATTTGTCTTTTTTTGTCATTCATTCATTCATTCATTCATTCATTCATTCATTCATTCATTCATTCATTCATTCATTTATTCTACTCCAGCATCACAACTTAAACTAAAATGAGAAAACTTGGCTAAACTTGAATTGGATTTTCTTTTTTTAAGAATTTAACATTTGCTTTTTAGGCCATTTTTGGCTATTTCAGTCTGTTCAATTATGAGCAGAGTTGTAAAAGTGTGACAGGAGAAGTTGAAAAGAACAATGAATTTTGCCCCTTCATTAACTGCATCATTATGCGCACTGAGGCTGTAAAAAGGTTTAAGTCATTATGCTTTAAATATATGAGCTGGTGACAGTCAGGGCAGGATTATATTAAATGACAAGTTTAATATGAGGATTAACGATATAAGGATCACTGTAATTATTTTAATTTATTAGGAAATATACTCATGCAGCTCAATGTGCTTTACAGAAGTGGAATGGGATACAAAAATAGTTAGAACAGTTTTTTTTTTTTTTTTTTATAAAACCGAAGAATATATTTAAAATTGTATGCTGATAAACAAAGTCATAAAAATAGTTTTGATAAACATCAAGAATAAGTTTGTGGTCTCTTAATTCTTAAGTTGACATTTACTATTATTTTACAGAACTGTCAGTGGATTGAAATATTTAATTGTGATTAATAGCTGTGGCACTATTAAAGTCCATTTTCTGTGAAAGAAAACTAAAAACAGACATTTTATGTAATTATTATGTTAAAAAAATTGAAAATGTCATTATCATTTACTGATTGTTCTCAGAAAACAAACAAGTTGAATTTTAATAAACTTACAAGACTTTTAACATTATTAAACACATTGTTTGTTTTTCTGTTCGTTTCTGTAATACAATAGCTGCTCATGAGTCCCTCTATGTGAACAACGGATCTCAAAATCATTTAAGGAAAGAGTTCAAATAAACAAATGTTGAAAGCTATAGAATTATTAGGACCTGAATGATTTTTCTGAAAAACAATGAGCATTTACTCTGCAGGACAAACAAGGGACTCATGAATAACTATCACAAAAAAGTGAACTTTCATTGAATCAGGTTTATGTAAACTTTTTTTATTATTATTAAAAAACTATTATTTTGTATTGTGAACAACATATAAATATATTTTACATTTGTGGAATATCAAATTCAGGCCAGTAACTAAATAAAAAATAATACTCATTTTGTATGATCTTTCTTAAGGCCTGTTTACGCCAAGCACGATAACTATAAACATAACAATAAATATTTGCATCCATAAACAAAGTGTAACCAGCAAATACCTTCAGTTTGCTACTAAAACATCTGACCAGTGAATCTATATTTATAAATGTGTTAATCTAATCAAACAAATTTAGAGATCATAGTCAGTGTGAGGAGAATAAAAACAACAAACGATTCCCCAGAAAGTTTAAAAGAGTGAACAGAAAGCTGTTGAAATTAGCTCAGGATACTGAGGTACTTTTATTTTCATGCATCATTTTGCCAGTCTGGCTTGAATAACTTCCATGCATTCCATGACTGTCAGTGTTTCATCTATTATTAGCTGAGAAAAAAAATCTGAAAGTGATTCCTACAATATAGTTTCTCAAAATTTTTATTGTTATAATTATGCTATGAACTTTGCTGTTGTTTTACATTTAGAACAATTTTTAGAACTCATTATACTGTATTTATAGGTGTCATTCTTGGTGTAAATGTGGCTTTAGTTCATTCAAATTTCATAAATTCTACAAGGTTTATGTAAAACAAATCTTTAGTTTAAGTTCCAATTCTTTTTATTAACTATTTCCTGCCTGTTATTAAGAAATTGTCTGCTTATTAGTAATATTCAACATGATTGCATTCCACATCCCTAATCCTAATCCTACCCAATACCAAAACCCAACTACTACCATGATAACTATTTATAAGCAGCCACTTAGTACTTTGAGCTAAAAGTCATTGTTAATAGTTTGTTAATAGTGAGAATTTAACCTTAAAATAATGGGTGTCCCCAAATCTCTTATTAATGCAAGTTGACCTTTCGTTTTGTGTTTTAAGGCGGCAAATCAGGCAGGTGCAGGACCCTACAGTGAGCATGTGAGCTGTCAGACACCCGCCACAGTGCCCGATCCAGTCTCAGTGCTGTCTGTATTGGAGCATGACCCCACCGACAGCGGCGTCTACTCGCCCTCCACGTGCCTGGCTTTGAAATGGGACGAGCCCTGCAACAATGGAGCCGACATCATGTCTTACATACTTAAAATGGGAGAGCAGCTCATCAGCCTGAGCAACAGCACCTGCCATGTGCTGCAAAACCTTCAGCCAGACACTGAATACAGGTATGTGCTGAACTAAACGTGTTTTGAAAGTTCATTTAATCTCCCTTTTCAACAGTTAGTTTCCAACATGGATTTTACAAATGCTAGAAAACATGTGAATGATAAAACCGTGCAGTGAACGGAGGAGGAGGTGAGACGGACAATGCAACAGAATCTTTGGATTCAGATGGTTTTATTTTGCTCTCATTGAGTTGAAAGCATAAATAGCTTCCCACAAAGGCAGACTGCAATTCACCTTTATACACAACAAAAGTTCTACTATAGATGGTTTTGTTGGCTCACAGTTGGAGTGTTTGATATTTATCATGTACAATAAAATCATAATTGGGGTTCTATCAGTGTGTGAGCTGACATTGTCAAGTATGTCATTCGCTGTGCAAAAAAAAAAAAAAAAAACATGCCTCTTAAAGTCCAGAAGCATTTACTGCACGACAAAGCCTATTATAATGCAGTTAGAATGACTACATTATGCAACTTCTGAAAGCCAGATATGTCTTTGTATGGGATTTTATATATTAGTAATATCACACAAGCAAGGGTTTTCCTAAATATTGTAATTTTATACACAATATTGTCTGTGATTTAGATTTTTGGCCAAATAATTCTAAAGGCAGAATATTTGTGTAACATTACTATTTAATATCTAAAACAATCCATTTTCGAAAGAATCAGATGAAAATAAGTTTTTGAAGAGTAAGTGCTTCACATAAATGAATGTGCAAATCATCACATTCTGAGCAAATCATTTAAATCAGTGTTTCTCAACCATGTTCCTGGCGGCCCACCAACACTGCATGTTTTGTCTTTTAAACCCATTACATGTCTTTTCCCTGCTATTGAGCTGATGATCTGAATCAGGTGTGTTTGGTTAAGGAGACATGGAAAATGTGCAGAGCTGGTAGTCCTCCAGGAATGTGGTTGAGAAACACTGATTTAAATATTGGATTAAATGAACCACTTATTAATACAGGGACTTGCTGCCACCTACTGACAGTTTAAATTTAAAATTCAATGCACATACACAGCCATTTCATATTTGTGCTCGAAATAAAAAACAGACATTACAATATATGAGTACACTATTACATCTTTAAACATTTTTACCTTTTATTTTGTATTAGACCCTTATAAGAAGGACAATAACATATTCCACACAGAAACTGTGAATGCATCTCACTTATACCAGGTTCAGATTATACAAAGTTTTTGTCCTTTATGATTGTCGATGTCAGCATCAAGGCCTTTGAAATAGTGGTTGCCTAGCAACATAAAAAGAGCAGCCCACTGCCCTTATTTCTGAATAAGCACAACAAGGTAGTGTGGTGTGCTTTGCATTTTCAGAACTGAAGAGTGCGTTCGGTATGAAGTCTTTATCACCTTATTCAGCTCAATGAGTTTTCATCCCTGACTACAACATCAGATTTGATTAAACAATCAGTTACTACATCTCAACAATCATTGTTATTTGCCAAATCTCAAGGCCTTATGTCAATCTGTTTTAAAATGATTCTGCTATAGTGAAGTCTGAAACAAACATTACAGTTATTAGGAAAAATCATAATAAAAAAATGAGTGTATTTAGTAATTGTTTAAGGCCATTTGGCATCCTTTATCTTCTTATCAGTCACATGCATCTCAATAATTTTGTGCAATGTTTTTATGACATCTTAGTCACTTTTATTGCTTTCACACTGTAAATTTTTTGTCACAGCATCCATTTCTTGAGGTCAGTCTGTCTGATGCTATGCGCGATTTGATTGGTCGGGAATTTGATTGTTCTACTTGCCCAATCTCTGTTACTTTACACTGCTGGAATCAGCACATGCTTTCCTGTATAATTAAGTGATTTGTCTTTTCATAGGATAATAACATGCATTCTGGTGAATAATTATTAGATAACAATGGATCTTTGATGCATTATTAGCTATAATAATATGTAACATTTTAACGACAACCCCAAACTGAGTGTACAGTACAGTACTCACACAGGTGAGTGGGCTTAGCACTTAGCAAACCACCTGTAGAAAACACACTTTTTCATCTCTTTGACACTTTAACCAACTTCTTCACCAGTTTTGCGCATTGCACCAAACTCGTTCTTAAAAAAAAAAAAAAAACTTTTCTGATGTATGCTTCATACAGGTGAGTGGCCTTGACCTGTAAAACACTCTTTTAAAAACACTCCCCCTTACTCTAGCACCTAATTCTCTAACAGTTCATTGTATAATCACCACCGCTTGTGTGTACTGCATCTTGTTGAATTGCTGAATGCCTTCTTAATTGTAAGTCGCTTTGGACAAAAGCGTCTGCTAAATGACTAAAAGTAAAAGTATTATTCTGCAACATTCACGTAAAGACCATTTTAAACCTGGCAGGTAAGAAATAATGACCAAACTACCTCAATTAAAATTCAAACTAACAGTTGATAACATTAATACACACTTATACTTCTAATTAAATCACTAAATGTGTAGTTTAGTGTTTTATCTGCAATTAAACAAACACATATACAACCAGGAACCAGTGACACCTCCAGTCTGTCCACTAAATCCCTTTTTTCATCTGGTGATTCACACAAGCTCTTCTTAAATTAGGGGAAACAGTCTTAACTAATGGCAACTTAGCTTTCTGATTCCCTGCGAGGCGGATCAGTGTCCAGCAGAGAGTAGTTATGCTTCATCTCGACTCTCATTGGCATTCTGCAGAGTTGTCCATTTCAACCAAGCCTGACGCCAAAACCACGTCACCCCCGCTGCCTGTTTCCTCCCGCAGCCCAGGAGGACGGTGGGTAAACAGCAGCGTGTTAATGATGCTAATCGGACGCTAATGAAAGTAAAAGGCCAGAGGGCAGAGTTTGTGTGTGTGGATCTACGAAATGCTGTCCATAACAGGACATCTCTCTCTGCATGGGGCCGCGCAGTCTCCATCAGCCAGCTTATGCAAGCCGTGTTTTTGTCTGAGAGCTGTGATTATGCTCTTTAAATTAGTGACTTGCGTGCAGCTGATTTTATTCCACTTTCATTCAACTTTTCATCCACTCCTGCTGATTTTTGTACTTTTCTTCCTGTCTACTCCCACTTAATTTACACTACTTTTAAAAAAGTTTGATGTCAGTAACTGTAGTTTTGAAAGACAATAAAGTAATACTTTTTATTCACAAACGTTTGTTTTTGAGTAGCAAATCAGCATATTAGAATGATTTATGACATTATTATCACAATATTTCGTGACACTTAAGACTGGAGTTATTATGATGAACATTTAGGTTAACCCTAACATAAATATTTTATAAATTTTATGAAATATGAAAAAGAAAACGAATAGAATATATGAAACGGAAAAGTTATTTAAATGTATTTATTATAGTTCACAATATTTAAGTGTTGTTTTATCAAATAAACAGCTTTATTTAGGATAAGTGACTCATTATAAAAGCTAATTTTATTATTATTATTGTTATTATTATTATTATTATTATCATCTCATTACAATAATAATAAGCATTTTGGACTAAAGAAATAAACGCTTTGTTTTTCTTGGTGTCACTGATCTTATTCTCAATATCTCAGTATCTTATTCTCATGTCATAAAACATGAAGAAAACCTAAAAATCCAGCTGCATTTTTGTTAGTAAAGCAGCGCAAAAATAAATCTTAAAACAAATAGCTGTTACTTGTATTTACAGTGATACAGATTCTATATCTATAATTTCTGACACTTTTTAACAGCTCTTTTTTTTCTGTCCGTGGTTTTATTAAATGTTATTATGTATTCTAGCCATGCTCAATATAGATTCATGTGTACTGAGGATCAGGTTATATTTTTTGGTTTTATTCTTGACCATTCCATTTCCATTTTGTCCATCTGTTGTGTTTGTCTTGCTTTCAGTTTGCATTCTCAGCCACACATCACACCGCCCTCAGTGTGTTTTCTTTTTCTGCTTTTGTCCATGTAACATTAACACATTTGCATTATTTATTTTTTTACATATTAATTGTTAGTAGCTTAGAGTCAAATAATGAATAGAATTCCAACCGAAGGCAGGATTGCGCTGACAGATTCCATTATCTGATAGCAGACTATCTAGTGATCTCTTGCCAGTGCTCTGACTCAACTTATAGAGGTCTAACCTCTGTTATTTACCCTGCTCGGACAAAAGAAGCTGCCTTCTTAGTTCAGTAAGTTTAACACCTCATATCTTAATGTAAATATAGTTTGATTTATGTCACCTTGATCTCTGCTCTGACAACCATTGATGTTGAAAATGTACAGTTTAATTGTAAGTGACATTTTTGGTAGTTTAAAACGATAGTGTATGTTGTATACAAAATAATGTGACTTTGGACCACAAAATCTGTCATAATTTTATAATGATTATTATTATTAAGATTTATACATTTCAGAGATGTATAATCTGTTAGATTAGATCAATATTTGGAAATATTTGGAATTTGCCAATTCAATATATCATATATATATGGTAATGAACATGTACAGTATTGATATTGTGATATTGTGGGCACTACAAAATACCACTAGTAATTGTTTATTATTTCAACTTTCAGAGAGCTTTTAACTGCATAACAGAACTAAATGCTTGGGAATTTAATTAGTTAATTGGCTTAATAGTTCAAACATTAACATTTAACATGTTAATTAACCTACTACATGCTGAAATGTTGACTGAAAATTCTGTGACTATTTAGAGGCCTGCATGTTGTTCATTAACACTGCAGTAAGGCTCCAGTAATAGTCCAGATAACTCGCAATGAAAACTACAAAAGCTGTTTGTTAATGCTTAGTATTGCATTAAAATTGTAGTCTGATTACAAGTCATAATGATTTTATCAATTGTTGTTAGTGACTAAAAACATTAATTTGCATTTTTTAAAACTAATATTAGTAACTTTAATAAATCTGGCCTCACTTTTGTTTTTAATCTATTTAATCCATTAACTAGTCCTAATGACCTAATAGCTAGTGTTACCTACTGTACATTATAATCATTTTGTATTTAAATTTGGTTGAAACTTTTGTTTACTTTGAACACGTATATACAATAAAGCAATGCAATTATTTTTTCTCTTATACATGTTAAAGTAACCTTTTTGCAGCTTAGGCCAATATAGTGTTAATACCATATACCTTGATAAAAGCTTTAGCAATTAATTGCAACAAAAACATTTGATAATGCCATAAGCCTAATATTTTACAATTAACTATTGCATTTTAATTAATAACATCACTTTTTTTTCCAAGTTCTCAACAAAACTTCCATGAAATTGTATTGAGTTATTTCAACTCATCATAAGTTATTTTAATTGTATTTGGTATTTGTTGTTTGAACTTATTTTACATAAATAGAAACCCAAAGCAAAATTCATTTGAACCAATTATGTCAAATAATTTTTATTTGAATTATCATAATTTTTCATTATTTATTGCAGTTCAACCTGCAACTGCTAAAATTGTCAGACTGAGACTGATCTCAGAACCGGTATTAGCACAGCTGCGGCTCACCGAGTGATTAACAAACAATATTGTTGTAAATAAAACTGCCAACACCCAAAGCCTGAGTGCTTCTATTCTTCAAGGTGGTAACCTACAAACTCAACACCTCACATAAAATTCTTTAAAATTTCTAAAGTAAGAGTGGTTTAAAACTTCAACATGTGTTTTTCTTAACTCAAACTTTAAAGATTTTTTTTTCAACTTTTCCCCTTATGTCAAGCATGCTGAAAACCACACGGTAGTTACACCAACACTAATTATTCATCTTTTACCAACACAAAACAATGAAGTTAACTTCACTTTTTACTAATTTAAATGGATTAAACATAAAACAAATAAATTGTCCAAAAAATGTACAAGAATTGTGTAGTTTGAACAAGCAACAACATTTTTTTTGTGAGTGCAAACAACAGGGTTGTTAAAATGATTCCTATTCGTTTACGAGTTGGCCTAAAAATGCTATTGTCATTTCAATGAACCATTTTTAGCAAAAAACAAGACTTCTGAACTTACTGTATGTGAATGAGGAGTGGATGCTCGAGGCAGACGTGATGTGACTGTACGGTCATTTGATCACTCCTAGATCGATTATGTCTTTTGTCATTAGTGGCGTAAAGACTAATGAAATCTTGCGAAAGGTTAAAGTATATTTTGTTTTCAGTTAAATGTCAAGCAAACAGTCTGCTGTTTTGGCAGAGCTGCAGTTCATTCCAGTCCAGACTCCAGAGCTCCATATTTTTTGCTAAGCCCAAAAATTGATTTTGGTTCCATTTGATTTAATAACATGACAAGGCATTATCCTTGAATGATGGGCTGCTTCTCAAAGCACTTTCAGCCGACAAATATAAATTTGATAAAGCTTGGCAGGGTGAAAGTTAAGGAAGTTATTTGCATCCTCAAGTGAGCAAGGCTCAGCTTGACGTGTCTTATCACTTCCTACACTCTGTGTGAGAGATCGACTTATCTTACATTATGGCAGGTGAAGCTACAAAAAACTGAGTAAAAGCAGCTGTTGTCTTTAAGAGAAAAACAATTGTTTGGATTTTAGTACAGTCACAATTTTTATATTTTTTATTATTAATCAAATAATTACTGTACTGTATTAATAGTTTAAATCATTTTAATTTTGATATTTTACTTGTGTTGTTTTTTTGGTCATTTGTGATATATTCAGTTGAAGTCAAAATTATTCGCCCTCATGTGAGTTGTTTTTTCTTTTTCAAATATTTCCCAAATGATGTTTACAGAGCAAGGTATTTTTCACAGTGTTTCCTATAATAATTTTGCTTCTGGAGAAAGCCTTATTTGTTTTATTTGGGCTCAAATAAAAGCAGTTTTTAATTATTTAAAACCTGTTTGAGGTCAATATTATTAGCCTATTTAGGCAATATATATATATTTTAGATTGTCTACATGTAACCCCACCGGTCCTACGCCACCCAACCCGCTCTGAGCTGGTATCGAACCGGCGACTTTCCGCATGGGAGTCAGTTGCTCTAACAAGGAGGCTAAAGACCATGGCCTCTAGCGTTTGTCGCTAGAGCACTTTTAGAGGTCAGAGGAGTGAGGTTTACCTGCACAGCACTTACTAGCTGGCCTCTGTTACATACAGAACAAACCATCGTTATACAATGACTTTCATAGTTAACTTAATTAACCTAGTTAAGCCTTTAAATTGTACTTTAATCTGAATATAAATATTTGAAAAATACTTAGAAGAAATCAGTTTTTAGAAATGAGTAATTAAAACTATTATGTTTAGATGTGTTGATAAAAAAATCTTCTTTTTGTAAACAAATAATGGTGCAAAAATATACAGGGGGGGTAATCATTCAGGAGGGCAAATCTTTTTATATATACAATATACTTATAATCCCATGTACTCTATGTACAATTAGTGTCAATGGAAAAGGTATAATTATTTAAGCATGATTTTTTTCCTAAGACTTAATTTACATAATACGTACCACTTAAACAGATTTTGTACGTTTGTATTGTGCCATAGAAATGCAATTAAGTGTCTCACACGGTTACTAGCAAGACTAAGGCACATCTGTTGGCCTGTTGATAAGCATATGTGAAACCCGCTGCTGTTCTTCCATACATGCATATTCTGTATCTGTATCTGGTGTCTGTGAGCGGAGGAGAAATGTTGTGGTTTTAGCACATGCACATGAATGAGTGTAGTACTGTATAGTGACTGTGTTACTAATGATACCACATGTCTCTTTTCTGTTTGCTCTGCTTTGAAAACAAATGCAAATGGCGGTCCCACTTTTCACAAAAAGTGAGGAAACTGAAGGGCGGGGGTGGGGCTGAGGAAGGCGATCGCTGAATGAAGAGGATGGGTGGGGGGCACTTACTTTCATTTTGGAAGGGCACTTTATATCCCAGACTCAAAAGGGCATGTACACTGCACAGATTGAGCCCTATGTGTGCACGTGCATGGCTGGAAGGGCATCTGCTGCGTAAAATATATGCTGGATTATTTGGCAGTTCATTCCGCTGTGGCGACCCCTGATGAATGAATGTGAAAAAGTGGCACATTGATACTTTCGACTGAATAAAAAAAAATTATATATCATATTATTAACAAAATATTTGTTCAACAAAAGACAATTTGATTTGTTTCAGTTTGATGATTATGCTTTACCTTGTTGGATTATGTTCAGCTTTGGTTTGTTTTGTGTGTGTTTTGTGTTTTGCTCTGTTTTTATCTTGGGTCGTGTTTTTGTTGTTTTTATTTGGATTATTTGTGATTTATGTGTTGTTTGTATGTTGTTGTTTTTTTGGTGGTGGTTTGCGTTTCGTTTGATTTTCCTTCTTGCTTTGGTCTGCTTTGTGGTGCTGCCTTGCTTTTTTGTTTTTAATATTTTTTGTTTTGTGTTCTTCTTTGGTTTGCCTATGTTTTGTTTTGTTTATAAATGTTTGGTATCTTTCATTGTGGTGGTTTTGGTTTGTTGTTTTGGATTGGTTTGTTGCTTTTTCATTTTTATTGATTCACCAAAATTATTATAATTCTCCTAGGTTTATAACAGAGCATTGCCATGCTTTCCTGAAGCGTGCAATGCAATTTGTAACATACAAATGCCTTTGAAACACTTTAAAGCAAGAAAAGGGTTATTAAGAATTACATTCCTGTAACGAGTTATTGATTTAAGCCTTAAAGTTCCTTTGTCTCCATCAGGAGCTCTGGATAATAAAGGTCAGGTAAAGTCCGTCTCTCTGCATCCTCATACAAATAAAGGCTAAAAAAAGAGAAAGAAAACACGTTAACCTTACTTGCAATGCCATGACCGCTAACACACATGCACAAGAATGTCATGCATCAAAAACTTATAGTTGCCAAACCAATATAGTCCTTTAAAGGAACGTGGGTGTGTGGCGAGGGGGCGTGGCCGAGAGCCGTGGGAGCGAAACGAGGCCCGCCACAGATGATATGCACCTGTGGCGCGCACCTGCCTTCAATCCCACGGAAGGAGCTCTGGACTATAAGAGGAGGAACGATGGCAGAGGACAGAGAGAGAGAGGACCGGGCCCGGACATGTTATTACTTTTGCTTTCAGTTTGACGGCAGTCTCCGTGAGGAGCTGCCGTCCCTTTTATGAATAAATATTTATTTAAAAGTCCGTCGGTTCTCCGCCTCCTTCTTCCCAGCGGCCAGGTGGCCGTAACGTTATTACAGGGTGATATCATGCAGAGCACATCAATCATTCTGTTCTGAGTTATTACTCGCTGTCTGGTGGTAGTCAGAAGTTTTTTGGTTGGAATTTTCTTTTTCAATATATCAGGAATTTTGTTGGGAGGAAATTCTGTGAACATTTTATTACATGTATAAATGTATTTATAGATAACAAGATTTACAATATCAAAACGGGTGTTTCATAGCAGTATTTACAACCATCCATCAGCTGGTAATTTGGTAAAACATGGTTGTATTAAAATAAACAATAATCCTAAATATATTCAATACATTCTGTACATTCTCAAGCAAAGGCCATAAATGATTTTGACATGTTCAAAATGTATCACTTTATCACAGTTTATGTTTGCTATAGATTAGAAAATGGTAATAAAATGTGACAAACTGTAGTAGTGTCCTGCACAGAGTAGTAAAAATATTTATGAAAATATATCTGGCATCTAAATAATATTTGGTTTGACTGTATACAGGTGAAATAGCCCAGGCCTAAAGTCAGCTGATGTACCTGGTGTTTAAATGGTGTTTAAAGCTTCTCTGTGTGTTGTGTCAGTCTGCAGATTCAGGCAGTGAATGAGATTGGCGAGGGTCCCCTCTGCCCACCTCTGCGGGCCCGCACCAGGCCTCTGCCGCCTGTCCCGCCCCGACTGGAGTGCACTGCCGCTGGGCCCCAGAGCCTCAAACTTAAGTGGGGGGACAGCAGCAATGCCAAGAGCCTTCTGGGAGAAGAGATGCTCTACAACTTACAGATGGAGGATAAGAACAGAAGGTCAGTTCGTCTCCATCACACCTCATAAACATGAATTAATGTACTACTAAAAAGAAAAATCAAGCCGTCGTGAGCAACGATGTAACAATTGGCAGACATATTTGTTTTGCTGTTATATAATCTTATTTTTGAACTTTTTAAAAGTATTCAGTGTATTCATTTTAAAATCATTGCTTTGAGGTCTTCTTTAGGTCTTTATTTATAGATGTACTTGTCGTTCGGTCAGGCCACTGTATTTTTAACCTACTGAAGTTCCAGCTTGGCTCGCATCCAAACTTAATTGTCACTCTTGATTGTTTTCTTTGGCAGAGTGGCATTTTGGCAGTATTAGAAAGTGGGCAACAGGCCTGACAGATGGGTGTTTAATAAAATAAATATATTGAATTCCCTAACCGACACTGCTGAAAATCCTTTAGTGCTAGACTGGGTCATTGTCTAATTATTGTAATGATTCTCTTCAGCTAGTGCCGGTTTTGCTACAAAGGGCAGTGATTGAAGAGGAACTGTTGTATTTTGAGGTCAATGAAATAAACAATAATGCCTCACAAATGTAAGTTAAGGGGCAAAAATACTCTTGCAAAATTTTAACTAAACTACAGTTTAGTGGATTAATCATATTTTTGGATAGATGGATATATAGATCTATTTCCATTTTTTTCTTTTTTATCAACATTAACCTCTTAATTAAGATATCAAGAGCAATAATTGACCACATATACATTTTAGTACACACTGTAAAAACAGTGAAAATCACTAAATAAAGTTAGTTTAACTTTTTAATTTTTTTAAATAGGTACTTTGACTTAATGAAAAATATGGTAGCTATGGTAACTCAAATGAATTATACTAAGCAGAAATAAAACTGAATAAGTTTACAGTACTTTTGTTCCTAAACTTAAATGGTTTGCCACAATCGGTTTCCTCCAACAGTTTAAGTTAACTTAACTTATCGGGTTTTACTTAACTTATCTGGATTATTTTTGTAATATTAAATCTTTGCCCTGTAATTCCTTTTTATTTATTCATAATATTAACAGACACAGTTATACAGGTTTTGTTTTTGCTTTAGTTCAGTTTTTTTCTTTCTTTTCTTTATACACAAAAGAAGTTATATTTTAAATACTGGAGACCGGTAGCCCTTGACCTCTTTAGAACAAATGGAGGGTGAGTAAATGATGGCAGAATTATTTCTCTTTAAGCCTTATCTGGCATATAAATGTTTGTTTCTCATTCATGAATTTAGAAGGATCATCATGACCAGAGACATGCTGGCCGCATAATGTCCTCTTGACGCTGTGTGTTAGCTTTGATCAAATTACAGCAATAAGCATATTTACTAAAGGCCCAATATCCAATTGCCATCATCACTGTGCATTACAATTAGGTAATTGAAGGTAAAACTCTTTGTTTTATGTAGTATTTGATGTATTAATGAGGATTGGTTGATTTCATAATAAAAATTAGATGATTCAGCATAGCTCTAAAATGGTGGACTCGTAATCATTCTTGCACATTGTATTATAAATCAAACGAGCAATGGCAGATATTTGATCAGAACTCTTCTCTATATGATCTTGTTTTCATTCTCTATGAAGAAATCCTTTCTTCTGGATTTGCTTTTGTACTTTTGAACCTGTAGAAGAGGTTTGTTTTTTCATATGCACATAAACAGCTATGAATGCTAGCCAGCATTTTGAATAAGAAGAGCAAAAAGAGGAGAGTTTTGACAGTGTCAAGTATGAACTTTGATTCACTGATCCATTACCTTCGTCTAATTAGTCAAATATCAATCTGGCAGGGATTACTCGAGACTGGCAGACTACCCCTGGAAACATAAAGTCATTAAATAGCAGCTGTTGCTTAGTTTTCTGTTTTGACCTGAGGTGTTTTGACTGATCGAGTGTGCTTGGATGGCACGAGGAACCCAGAATTCATTGCCAACATTAGAAATTTCCACTTAATTTATTTTAATTGAGAGCAAAAATTGGTTGAATTAAAATTTTAAAAGTGTGGTGCTGGTTTACAATGTCATTGTGTCCTTTGTTTGTTGTAGGAACACAGAAATGGACATTAAAGACGTTTTGTTTTATGGTTTTATTGACCATTTGTGACCCTGGACTGCAAAACCTTAAAGTCTTTTGTTGCACTGGTATATTTGTGGGAATAAACAGAACTACTATTTGTAGGGCAAAATGATTGATTTTTCTTTTGTGCCCAAATCATTCCAATATTAGGTAATTATCATGTTGTATGAAGATATTTTGTGAATATCCTACTTTATGCTTAAAGCTATTTTTTTATTAGTAACCTGACCACTTTGGCATATTTTGGCAACCTGGCATATTTTGCTCAGTATTTAGATGTTTTTTGAACCCTCGGATTTTAGATATTTTAAAATAGTTATATTTCAGCCAGACAAATATCCTAACAAATAATACATCAATTGAAAGTTTGCTTATTTATTTATTTCCAAAAAATTGACCTTTATGGCGGTCGAGGGTATGGCCGCAAAATATTGGAAAAATCTGACGTTGCAATATTTTGTTTTACAGCTATATATTTTGTAAAATGAATTTCATTTTACCAGATGATTTAAATAGCTCTGTTTGGAAAAATTTCATTAATTTAGATTAATGGTTTTCTATGCGGTGGATCTACATAATCTATAATAAATTTTAAGCAAAAATAAATAAAACAGTGATTTATGGCTATTCATAAACTGAAATTGAACAATCAAATGTAAAATAATATGATCATCATTGTATAAATAAAAATACAATATTTCATTATATTTTTATATTTAATAAATCATCTTCAGTTGGCTTTTCTGTGTGGAGTTTGCATGTTCTCCCTGCGTTCGGACAATTTAGCTTACCCAGTTCACCTATAGCGCATGTCTTTGAACTGTAGGGGAAACCGGAGCACCCGGAGAAAACCCATGTAAACTCCACACAGAAATACCAACTGACCCAGCTGAGGCTCAAACCAGAGACATTCTTGCTGTGAGGAGACAGCGATACCCACTGCCCCACCATGCCGCCCATAGTACCTTAGTAAAAAAATAATTTTAAATGGCATTATTATTCAATTTCACTGTTACTACTGTTTTATGGGTCAAATAAATGGTGCTTTGAGCATAATTATAATGAAACCTCATTAAAAACAAACAAACAAAAAGCTCCTGTACTGATAGCAGTATTAATTAACTGAATTTATTGCAATGTGTACTGTGTGTGTTTTAGGTTTGTCACAATCTACAGAGGGCCAAGCCACACATATAAGGTACAGAGACTAAGTGAATCAAGCAGTTACTGTCTTAGGATTCAGGCTGTGAGTGAAGCAGGAGAAGGGCTTTTTTCTGAAGTTCACACCTTCAGCACCACCAAATCTGTTCCTCCGGCTCTCAAAGGTAAACATTGCTTTATAATCCACATACAGTTTCTGTTTTATGTACTTGTTGGATTTCATCATGTATCATCATTATTATTTATACATTTGTTTAGCTCCCAAAGTGGTACAGATGGAAGGGAATGTGTGTGAGGTGAGCTGGGAGAGCATCCCACCAATGAGAGGAGACCCCCTCACCTACATCCTGCAGGTGCTGGTGGGCCGAGAGTCTGACTACAAACAGGTGAACATTCGATTACTTAAATCGCAAAAGATTCGATTAGCTACTAGATTTGCCTGTGAATGATCTCACAAGTTTAACAATTATTCTATAGAAGATAAATTGATATAACTTTCGTATTTATTGATACTAAAACATGGAACAGACAATGGTGAACTGTAGCGACAACCCCTATAACAAAATAGGTAGGCCCACACGGAATCTGCGCGTGCAGAAATCTGCAGAATTCACAGATTTCTGCAGATTTTTAGCCTATCATTGACTATGTTTACATGGACACCAATAATTCCATTTTTAATGTGATTTTTAAGACAATACTTAGATTAAGAGTCTACCATGTAAACAGCGATTTTTGATTAATTTAATCAGATTAAGGTCAAATTCGAACTCAAGAGAAATCAAATTAAGACATGTGGAGTATGCCGATTTTAGTCACATTAATAAAGTGCGGTACATGCATGTAAACACCTTAATCAAACTATTACCGTCATGTAGGACCTTAAGCTGCTTTTTGGGACAGGGTAGTCGACAGACACACATGCACGGCTGATTGACACTCTTTGCACCTACCGAGTCAGTGCAGTCCACAGACACCTGCATTGTGAAATGCGGAGGTTTTTTCTTCCATTCAGCATGTGGTATTAATTTTCATTAAAACAACTCTTCCAGCAGTTCATAGTTGCATCCAATATCTCGTTCGTCATGTTGGGCGTGCATGAAATGTTTGTGAATGAAAGTGAAAGTGCCAAATTGCAAATAAATTCGATAAATGAAAAATGAAACACCCGAAATCACATGTAACTCCGGAGGAAACGCAATGACGTTAATCGAATTATGTGCTATAACATATAAAGCAACTCATGTAAACACCTTAGTTTTATTATTCTCTTAATTAGATTAAAGTAAATAATTTGATTACTGATGTCCATGTAAACGTAGTCACTGAGTCTATTTATTTACTTAATATATTCTGTCTTTTAGCAGATATATTACATGAGAGACTTGCTTTTGTTTACCAAATAAGTGTATTTAATTGGATATGCACTGTAAACAAAAAAATAGTTAAAAATGTATTATTTTTTTATTTTATATATTAAGTTTTTAGTTACAATACTCCCAAAAATCATTATGCATAAATCTGCTGATATTTTACAAAATTCTGCAAAGAAAAAGCAAAAAATGTCCGCAGATTTGGTCTGGCCGTATACATAAGTAACATATTTTGTGTAAGAGATTTATAGTATTTTTTTGTGAACATTTAATCAAATTAATACATTTCAGTTGTCATTCATTGGTCGAAATGAACAACCCCCAACTTTTTATGTCTCTTTATTAATCTCATTTGCAGCCAAGTTTCAAGATAAAAAGCAGATTAAAAAATGTATTTGGTTTTGTACACTACATTAGCGTTATATTTAGATTCGGCTTTGATATTTTAATTATGTAAAAAACTTTCATTTACATTTAATATTAGTGTTAACTTCCATAACTTTATATTCATATTTTTGTAATAATATCTCTATAGCCATATTTTAAACTTTAGCAAAAAGTGCAAGGATATTTTTGTACTCTTTGCAGTACATTGGTATTCAAAGAAAGGGAAAGAGATAGAGATGTCATCCTCACAGGCTAAGTCTGATATAGAAGTAGGATGGTAGGTCTGTCGTCTGTCTCAGACTATTAGTATTCTGTTACTGACCTTGATGTCACTGCTGATGGCTTGACAGTGACTAATAGCCAGCTCATCTGTCATATTTTATGCAGTTGATATGAGATAACTGCCTGCATAACAAATCACCCATTTGGTTTGGGGTAATTCACGTAATACAGAAATATGACAAAACGGCAATGCCCTCATCAATTATTTTTTAGATTTTATTATAACTAATATTTACACAATTATATGACAAAAAAAGCATGCTCAAACATTTACACCCCTAAGCCTTAAGTTGTTTAAATAAAATGTAAACCTATATCAGTTTTGACCCGGTGAGACAAAGTCATGACTCTTAACAGTTATTATACATTCATTACTTAACATAAACTAAATTATATTGTATCTGATTAGTAACTGACATTTCACAATGTATGTGCATTTTTACATTTTTACAAGAGTATGAATACAACATTTAAATCCCTTTTTATGAATTAATAAAATCAAGAAATACTTTAGTTTTTTTTAACAAAACGATCTATGTGATGCCATAAAAATATGTTTTTATTCAAATGTTGTTATTGGAAATGTAGTTAGGACATTTATTCAAAACCATGCTGTTTAATCCCAGTATTAGCTCCATTGAAATTGCTTAATCTGAGTCTAATATATATATATATAT
>CAIGQZ010001336.1:25639129-25658988 GCA_903798205.1 Danio tinwini | reverse complement strand
ACACACACACACACACACACACACACACACACACACACACACACACAAAGAAACTCAACACAGAAGAGCATAAAAACCTCACTGCCAGCTAGCATTTCGGAAGTGTTATTGCACAGCAACACAAACACCATGCAGAAGTATAAATGCATGGCTGCGTGCAAGGCATATGTCATGGGTGACGGCCACCACTTGATGCAGAAGTATAAACCAGCCTTAACTTGCACAGATCAATAGTTCACCTAAAAAATAGCAATGTGCACTAACAAAATACACATTTCACAAGCACTTTAAAAGCATTTATAGAATTTTAAATAAATGATTTATTTTGACAAAAGTAATAATGAAAAATCTGCAGTGCTTAATATAAAACAGTGTGGCAAAATGTGTTCTAATTATGTGTGAAATTGAAAGTGTTATTATAATGATACAATGCTATCAAATACAAATGCTACCATCACATGTATTTATTTTTCAATATTTAAAATCATTATTAAACATTTCTCTAGCAGTTATAATCATTCTTCATAGATATATTTTTAAGTCTGCTGTATTTTTCACAATCGTTGGTTCTCTCTTTTTCAGTTATATAAGGGAGAGGACACAAGCTTCCAGATCTCGGGCCTGCAGAACAACACAGACTATCGTTTCCGTGTGTACGTTTGTCGACGATGTCAGGACAGCACACAGGAACTGTGCGGGCCCCTCAGCCCACCCTCACTCTTCAGCCTGCGGCGCACTGAACTCGCCCTTCCTGGAGAACTGAGTTCCGCCGAGACCCTGAGACCCAGCGGCATGTTCTCCACAGACGAGCGCTTCGCTGCAGTCCTTGTCGGGGCATTCGCAGCCCTGTCTTTCCTCATCGCTTTTGTGGTGGAGTACTTCTTCATGAAGTGAACAGAAAACATTTACGCTTCGAGTAACACACGGACGCTTAAAGTATACATCGGACGTGACGTACTGTAGGCTGAGTATGTTATACAGGCTCTCTCCTCGTCTTTCACACTCTTTTTCTCTCTCTTTCTGATGCCTTCCAGCCTGCCCGTGCATCGCTCGTGTGGATTTCGCTCTGAACTCTCGGGGGAAGCAAAACCACATCATCAAGCCTTACGAAGAGTTACGTGACAGCCTGTTTTTTGCATGCTTTGTTTTTTCGTATCCCTTTAAGTGTACGTATTTGTCGGGAGGAATATGTATCGCTATTTTCTCCACGTTCACGGCCTTACTTTTGTTGTTTTTATCCAAGTGCGCTTTGTTTCACAGCCATACACAAGTTTTTGGAATCATAGCTTTTGCAAAATGCTCACAGTTCACCCAGTTCCATATTTGTTTAGTTTTTTAAAACACTATTTTCACCCCAATGCTTTTCAAAATCACGACATACTGTTAGCGTACCGTAGTAAGGCTGTTGTAAAAGCCCCCCTGCATTAAGCTGCCAAAGCAAGTTGCAATCCAAGTGTGGTTTAAGTGATGCTGCTATTGTGTGTTTATTATTATTATTATTATTTTCCTTCCTACGAACGGAATTGGTTATCTAATATATAGATATAAATATAAGATTCTATAGAGCTATTGTAATATAAATAACGCGTTTGAAGTAGATGTCTCTTTTGGAGCGTGTCATTTCACAATCTATGGTGCTTTATCTGTGGTCAGTAGTGGTTGGCGGATGAGGGCAAAGGGAAGCCGAGTATCGACGCCACCACACAAACACACACTCTTTCCGGTGAAGAAAACTGGCCATCCAGTCCTAAGGTGCACGTCATAGTCCTTTCCTCCATTGAATGTCTTGGCTAGGCAAACTTCCCCCTCATCTCTCTCTCTCTCTCTCTCTCAGACTGATATCAGGCTCTGTGTGGCGTCTGTAGATCCAGGGACCAGCTCAATGGCTGGATTCACAATAGCCAGTGAGTGTGTAGCTGTGAAAACCCGCCTGTTCTCTCACTCTGTGAATGCCCAAGACCTCGCCTCGAATGTTTCATCTTCTTTAAATCCGTGAAACCCAGTTGGACATTTCTAAGGTGCTCTATCGAGGTTATCATTAATGCCAAAACAGCCTGATGTGCTTGCCGTGCATCTTTAGCCAAGTAAAAAGGTACAAACCAGCAGTTCCCATCATCGATCCAAAGAGTTTCTCCAACGAGCGGAACAGTTAGGGGAGGAAATAAAAAGGAGAACTAAAACTGACAGCCTGTATTGTACCTCAGGGACATGGACTTTTCAGAGGTGAAGTACACACTAGAGGGTGCTGCCAAACACTAAATGTTGCCGAATGAGTTTTTGCTGTCATCAGTAGCATCATTCCACGTGTTTATTTGATCTGTTTTTCTCACCTAAGCTGTGCCTTGCTCCAGTTCGTTCATAAGCAAATCGTTTACTAGCTCAGAATACCTTTGCCAAAGTTAATGGGAAAGTAAGGTATACGTTCTTTAGGGTTATTTATACTATCTATTGCATACAGTACTTTAAATGGCAATTAAAGTGCAATCTTCATTTATTTATTTTTCAAAACAAATTAAGAGATGTAGTTATGTACGTTTTTCTCTCTCTTTCTGTCTTGTAGCATGTTTTTTTTTCTTTCTTTTATCCAGTTATTTTGTGTTGTAGATTAACAATTAAGGCCAGCATTCCTTTCATTCTGGTTGTGTTTATGTCTTTCATTAATTGGGAACATGTAGCATGTACCATGCTGAAATATTTACGTACAGTATATAAATATATATAACCAAATCATCTCCTATCAGAAAGTGCCGAACTCCAACTAGTTGTCTTTTCATATAGAGAACCGTAGCAAATGTTTATTTCTTTTTTTATTTTATTTTTATTTTTATTTGTGAGTGTGTAATGGGACATACAGTACCATACCGTACAAAGCTACATTTTGGCATTGTTAAAGAGTGTTATGATTCTTGTTTTCTTACTGTTTGCCAAAGCGGAGGCTTGCCCACTATTATGTTGCTTTTTATTGTTATTTAAAGGGTTACTTGAGAAATCCTTTTGTGACACTAGAGCATCATTTCTTGAAAAGGAAAAACACGAGTTTATGAGTTAAACTTCATCTGTGACTACACTTCAGTTTTTTTTAAGTAGTGATAATTGTGCCATTTATTTGAATAATCCTTCTGAGGTGAAATCTTACATGCTGTTTCACATCGAAAGGAAAGCAAAACAATCAGACTGTTTTGACATTTCTCTTTTTTTTTTTTTTTTTTTACATGTTATAGCGCAATAGTGAATTTATCCAGTATTTTTGCTAAGGAATTATATATAGAGATATATAGATATATAGTATGTCAACTAACAGAAATGAAGCACTTTTTAAAGCGAAACATTAATCTTTATTAGATTTATCTTGATAAAACTGTATTTCCTAGTCAATGTTACTATTGCTTTCAAATCGAGAGTAAAATGCAGTACGAAATGTCTGTAAAACTGGCCCACACAGGCTTGAAATATATCTAGTGAAAAGTCTGAAAGTCTATTGGTGTCCTTTAAATGTTAATGATTTTTTTTTCCTCCTATGTATAAGTAGGTTTTTTTTTCTTCTTCTTCTTTGGTCCTCACCGTTGATCTCAATTGCTATGTTTTTATTTTATTTCTCTCTCTCTTTTATCGGTCCTTGTACAATTTTCAAAATACACATCTATTTTTATGGCCCAAGTACAGTTTTGTATTTTTATATTGTATTTTATTCAGTTTTATCTCGGTTTTGTCTGTGCTCTGTTTTCAATATGAAAAATTAATTTGAGAATGATGCTTTGGAGATCGATCAGCTCTCAGTCATCCCAGAGAAATGTATAGAACCATAAGTGTTTTCAACTATTTTCCAAAAAAGTGGAAAATTTTTACCTCACAGTTTAAACAAAAACTAAAAAAAAAAAAGAAGGAAATATACAAAAACATTCCAGGCTTGTCATGATCTACAATTTTTAAAGTCATAAATTTCTTGTATTGTAAATGTTAGACAATTTCATATGCATATATATAAAAGAAACTGCCATATCAATGTTAATGTATAGATTTTTGCAAATACTACCCTATGTATGTAAGACTTAACTGTATCTGTAGTGTGTATGTAATATATTTATACCCAATAAATGTTTTAATTTTTTTTTTCTGACAAATTGTGTTATTTTTTGCATTATAGTGATTTACTTATTATTATATATTTCTAACCTAAGAATTAGGTTAGAAGTAGGACCTAAGAAGTAGGTCTGGGAGGTTGTTATCACAGATTAGGTTGTTTTCACATGGCGGCATTAATGATGTGCGAAATTCAGATTGAGGGCAGAAAGTGCATAGAGATCGCTATCAGAATATCAAAATGTTTCATGTTTTATGTTGTTCATAATTGTTTAAATCAGCCAAAATAAGAAATGCCATACAGCTTTTATAGACTTCTAAAAAATGTTGCCCATAAACTGGAGAATGTTCAATAATTCAATAATTCCATGTGTACAAACTTTTTTGAACTCTATAATTTATTTGACAGCACCAATAAAGATTATGTACTGGCCTAGCTAAGTGTATAAATATGTAAATGTGTTTTATAAAATCTGATACAAACACCACCACACTTATACAAAATCCAGGAGAATATAAATAATGTACCCTGCCATGTAATCGCTGCAATGACTTTCCATATTTGCAATAATCCAATCTTTACTGGCGTTTCGGCAGAATAAACAACCATAATGTGAACATCGAGTTGTGCAGCAGCGGTGAATGTTTGCTGATAGTGGGTTCATCGAGAGAACAAAAAAGAAAGCAACCCTTGCGACAAAACTAGACGGTTATTTCTTGTGGAGCACTGTTTACCCTTACAAAAATAAATAAATAATAATGTAGACTAGATTATGCGGCCACGTTTTTGTATGCTTTCATCTGTTATTTTGTGATGTCTGGAAGATATCCGCATGGGGAGAAAAAACAAAAGTTTTTTTTTTAACCACATACTAAAGTGTATAATGAGTACAACTCTTTGTCAATGAATAGTAAACTGATGAACTAATAAATGCTGTAAAGTTAGTGTAAACTGTGGTGCATTGTGATGGTGTCCAATTATAGCAAAGAAAACTGAAGCCTATTGAATAATTTATTACTACAGTTGTGTTGTACCACAGCAATAATATAATTACTACAACAATTTAATTCAAGTAGTTATCTATAGTGTGCTACCAAACGCTAGTATTTATTATATAGTGCTTTTTCATGAAACATAACTGCTTATACAGAATATACCGCCTCTAACAGACATTTATTTAGTTCAATAGAAATCTCTGTCCTCTTCATGATATAAGGATCATGCTCAACATATGTGGTTATTTTCTATTTATATCTTCTTTGAAATATGGTATAAATTGCAAAAATACGGATTTTTCTCTGACTCCTATTCAGTTTTTACTTTTTCCATCTGAATTTCGCTCGTCACCAGAACCATGTGATTGCAAACAACCAATAAAGCCTGACAGCTTTTTTTTTCGGCAGCCCAACACCTTGTTAATTCTTTAATTAAACGTAAAGCTGACAGAAACAAAAACTGCTGAATGTAGCTTATACACTAACCTGACTATTATTTAGTCACAAGATGGTGCCAATAAGCCGGTCACGACTGACCAATCAGAATCAGGTTTTCCAGACATGATAAATTATTCATGAAACGCACCATGTAATTATTCCTGCAGGCTTGTCACCATTTTTGCTGATATGCCAGATTTAAAACATGTTGCTTAATGAAGCTGCTAGTCCAATTTCATCCGCCAGCAAAAGTGCTGCATAAACCTGTTGAGGCAGTTACTCATCATAAACATTACCAATCTGGTGTGATGATTCATGCTGTAGAATGTAATAATTTATAGCTTCAATATGAATATTAACTCATCAATACTGAGTATCTTTAACTTTAAGATAAGTCTTACTATAAAAACTTTAAAGATAATTAAGCAAAGTCATTTCCATGCATGACAGATGTCCACAAGTAAAAGATTTGAATCAGTGAGTCATTACCTGGGGACTGATTCATACCAGCTCATTTGAATCAGTGAATTGTTAACTGAGGAACTGCTGTAAAAAAAAATAATCAAAAAAATATTGCCCAAAATCATGATTAGCCAGCTATGGAAAGTTCTGTTGTAACCAACATGGTTTCGTGATCCATCAATCCAACAGTCATAAAGACATCTTCTGTTGAACACACATATATTTTTGGCAATTACTATTAAAAAAATCAGGATGGGTCAAAGGACAAAAATCATAAAATATAAAGACCATGTTGCATGAAGACATGATGTATCAAATATATTGAAACGATATTACAAAATTTGATTAGTAATATGAATTGCTAAGAACTTAATTTGGACAACTATTAGTGATTTTTGTCAACATTTTGATTTTTTTTAACCCTAATATTCCAGATTTACAAATAGTTGTATCTCTGCCAAACGTTGTCCTATCTAGCAAACCATACACAAACAAAAGCACATTTATTAAGCTTTCAAATGATGTGCAAATTTTAATAAATATAAAATCAGTGGTGTAAAGTAAATAATTATGAAAACTCAAATTACTGTAATTGATTAGTTTTTCTCAGGAATTGTAGTTTACTGAGTAGTTTTAAAAATGTGCACTTTACTTTCACTTGAGTACATTTTTAGTGGAGTATCTGTACTTTTACTCCACACATCATACATCATACTGAACCACCTCAAGACATGGGCAATTTATAATTGCAGTAAACTGTTTGGAAGCATTAAAAGTGTCAAAGAAGATGTTGAAAATCTTTACACGCATTGACCCAGAGATTGTTTAGATGCATGTCACTGATGAGAAGATGACGGATGTTTACTGTATGATGACCAAAATGGCTTTAAACAGCCAGCAAGCACAAGACGTCAACATGACGTCAAATTGACATTGTACCCTAACGTCATAGGGTCACAGTTTGTTTGAATATGAAAATCATGTTGACGTTAGAACTCAACGTCAGGCCAACGTCCAACCTAAAACCAACCAAATATCAACGTCTAATGGTGTTGCAGCTTGACGTTGTGTTGACGTTACCACAATGTCTATTAGATGTTGGATTTTGGTTGCCATACCTAACGAATAAATGTCAGTATTTGACGTCAATATGACGTTGGTTTAAGATGTTGGCTCGAAGTAGAATTTTGGTCACTTTCTAACACAACCTAAAATCGACCAAATATCAACGTCATTTGATGTCATTATTGAACGTCAAAATAACGTTGTCTTTAGATGCCGATTAGACATTGAATTTTGGTCACCTGACATCACAACCTAAATCTAACCTAATATTAACGTCTTATGACGTTGTATGCCTACTGGGCAATAACTAAATGCACGACAGAATGTTACATTTACACACATCCACAAATTACATGTAAATGCATCAGCTTTTTACAGCGTAATACTCACTACTTACTACTCTTGACTACTTTTGAAAGATCTACTTTTTACTCATATTTTGAGTAATATTTACAACAGATACTTTTACTCGTACTACATTTTTAGGCAAGTGATGGCACTTTTACTGGAGTATGATTTTTCAGTACTCTTTCCACCACTGTATAAAATAAAATAAAAACAACCTTATTGCTTATTTTGTGTCCGTCCAAATGGAACGCAGCGTTAGTCTTCATGTAATGATTCACTTATTCAAATGTTTTAGTCAGAGTGATTCTACAGTTAACGACTCACTGATTCAAATGTTTCAGTAAGACTTAGGCTCCGTCCGAAATTGCATACTTCAATAATATATAGTACGCTAAAACAGTGTGCGAGATAACTAGTACGTCAGAATTCATAGAATTCGAAAAACAGTATGCGAGAAGTACCCGGATGACTTACCACTTCCAGCGAGATTCTGAAGTGCGCATTCAATGGACGCTACGCTATCCCATGATGCACCACTAGAAAATTCATGAATGGGAGTGAAGTGACAACTAACATGGGTAGGGCACATGATAATGAAAAGTCATCCAAGTTCCATTTAAACTACTCACATTCATACTGTACAGAACATACTTTTTTAACAGTCGAGTAGTAAATTCAAATTCAAATGCAGTACCTACTGAGTAGTAGGCAATTTTGGACGCAGCTTTAGTGTTCATTCAACGATTCACTGATTCAAATGTTTTAGTCAGAGTTAATCTCCAGTTAATAACTACTCACTGATTCAAATGTTCAATCAAATAACTCAGATGATCACTTCAGAGTGACATTGTGTTCTATTTAGAAGGGCTCATTTCTACGCCCTAATCCAAGCAGTGTCAAATTCAATTCCTGGATGGCCACAGACCTGCAGAGTTTAGTTCCAGCTCTGTTTCAACACACCTATTTGTAGGTATCAAACAAGCCTGAAGGACTCAGTAAGTTTAATCAGTTGTGTTTAATTAGGGTTAGAACTAAATTGTGCAGAGTTGTGGCACTTGAGGAACTAAGTTTGACACCTGTGCCCTAATCCTTTCCAAGGAGTCTCTCCAGAAGGTGAACCCTTCAAAGTGATTAGGGCATAGTGATAAGGCCTTCCAAATGGAACCAAATGTCATTTTGGACACTCAGTCTGACTGGAATATTACAATCAGTTTATTGGTAACTGGATGCTCACTCTGGCCAGATCATGCTTTCTCTGCCATGTGTTTTGTGTGTGTGTCTATGTGTGTGAAAGAGAAGATATAGGCCCATGCCCAATTCTATTTTTGTACCCCTACCCCTTCCCCTTGGCCCTTAAAACCGAGTGTGAAGGGGAAGGACTTCAAAGTTTACCCCTAAGAAATGGGACAGCACTACAACACCTGCACACATCATCATATGTCATCACAATCCCTTGCTTCATATGAGATCAGACAATGGCGACTGCTATAGTTAATCCAGTTGCTTTATTTTTGTAGTATTAATCTTCAGGAAATCACTGAAGGCATATATTATGTTTTCATAAGGATCTAATTCAATTCAATTCAATTCATCTTTATTTGTATAGCGCTTATACAATGTAGATTGTGTCAAAGCAGCTTCACATGGAAGTTTATAGTGAATTGAAACAGTGTCAGTTCAGTTTTCAGTGTTTAAGTTCAGTTTAGTTTAGCTCAGTTCAGTGTGGTTTAATAATCACTACTGAGAGTCCAAACACTGAGGAGCAATTCCATCGATGCGCAGCTCTACAGATCCCGAACCATGCAAGCCAGTGGCGACAGCGGCGAGGAAAAAACTTCACCAATTGACGAAAGTGAAGAATTTAAAAAACCTCGAGAGAAACCAGGCTCAGTTGGGCACGACCATTTCTCCTATGGCCAAACGTCTTGTGCAGAGCTGCAGTCTAGGCGCAGTAGCTGGACCTCCGTGAAGACACGTCTGACCTTGGAGCATCACAGGAATCAGTCTTATGCTCTCCATCATGACCACCACAGCAGCAGCTCAGGATACGGCCTGGTCCGGAAACCTTGGGATCGTCTCGTCGCTGGTCTTGGATCGCATCAGTGGCACTGCATAGTCTGAGGGTCTCGAGATGAGTACCCCCAGGTGGAAATACAGAATAAGGAGAATAATTAGCGTAGCTGCTGTTCATAGTGTAAATAAACAAGAAGCAAAATCGTGTGTGGGGCACATCATGCGTCATACCGCTATGTAATGCACTGAGTGTATGCTTTGCTAAAAAGATAGGTCTTTAATCTAGTTTTGAAGAGTGAGAGTGTGTCTGAGCCTCGGACATTATCAGGAAGGCTATTCCAGAGTTTAGGGGCCATATATGAGAAGGCTCGACCTCCTTTACTCGATTTAGCTATTCTAGGTACTACAAGAAGCCCTGAGTTTTGAGATCTTAAAGAGCGTGTTGGATTGTAGCGAGACAAGAGGTTGGTTAAATAAAAAGGAGCTAGATTATTTAAGGCTTTATCTAATGTGACAATAATATCGCAACTATGTGCATTTACACCGTGGCCATATTCATCTATGTAAATACACCAAAAGCAAAATTAACATTATAGCAGACACTGTAAAAAGCTCATTCTTGTCCACTAGACTTTTCTGACAGGGTGTTCATCGAGTGCCAGAATGTTGTGGGACTGCTGTGCAGGAGTTATTATTAGGGATTATAGATTGCAAAATTTAGCTGTTTTTATTTTAGTGTTTTTTTTAAGCATGATGGTAAAACACGAACGCGATTATTAAATATTAAATATATTAAAACCTGTTTGTTTGTTGTAAAATTAGTAAAAAATTACAAAAATACAAATTTGTGGATCTCCTTACTTCCGGGTGCAGCGATCCTGCTGTTGTGGCTGGTGTATTCTGGGAAATTTTCTTACCTCTTGGTTTCGAGTGTGATCCTGAAAAATCTCAGTTTGAAGTGCTATCTAGCCCTTCCCCTTAGCCCTACACCTTCAAGCTAAAAAGAATTGGGACACTAGGTAAGGAAAAGGGCTAAGGGGTAGATTTGGGATTAGGCCATAGTCAACATCCAATAACTGAGCAGTGTGCAATCAATAAATCAGAGTGTCCAGAAAGTGTCCAGTCTTCAATAGTTTGATCTTATTGTAAACTGTGGAGGCGATATCTACAAATTGAAGAGGGGTCTGGATGCAGACCTTGTGCAGTTGCAATCTGAGCTGCATGTAATGCTTTTTAATGCCCACACCTAACCCCACCCCTAACGCTTCCCCTCACAATGACATCACTAGCTACATTGAGTGCATTGTGTCTGACATGCATTGCATCTCTGGGATATGCAGTCTCAGCTTGCATCATCAAGGCTGTATCCAGACACTATTGACAAATTTCCCTGTAACTGTTTTATAAGGGGAAGCCATTTAAAGTTTGCAAGGATTGATTGTGATCACTTATGAAAATCCAACCTTTATTAGCCAACCCTACACTTTTAATGCCAGAGCCTTTTAATTGAAGTCAAGCATAAAAAAGCAGTTTGTCCAGGTACGGCGTTCATCTATTTGAAATCGACCTGTAATTGCCACTTTAAAGAGTGTTTACACTCCCCCTTCTCATTCATGCCTGCATGGAAAATGATTTTTTTCATGTTTTATGATGATGGTAGGCAAAAGTGGCATGAGTGAATGGTGGACAATCTCATTTTGCAGTGTCACCTCCTGCCTCATGAGGAGATCTGACTGATTTATGAAACCATTCTCCTTTTTAATTCTCTTTCACTCCAGTCCGAAGACTCTGACCTTGGTTTGACATCAATAAAGCAGCAAGAGTCAGACTTTACACATCGACACAAGACATACTGTAAGAATAGGATTCCTTACAAGATTTCATGAAACTGAAAAATGGTTGTTCATGATGAAGGATATAAGTTCAACTGAACAATGCTTAGATATGCACTCACCAGCCACTTTTTAGGTAGACCTGTCCAACTGCGTGTTAACGCAAACTTCTAATCAGCCCATCATGGCAGCAACTCAATGCATTTAGGCATGTAGACATGGTCAAGACAATCTTCTGCAGTTCAAACTGAGCATTAGAATGGGGAATAAAGATGATTTAAGTGACTTTGAACGTGGCATGGTTGTTGGTGCCAGTCTGGCTGGTCAGAGTATTTCAGAAACTGCTGATCTACTGGGATTTTCATGCACAACCATCTCTAAGGTTTAGAAAGAATGGTCCGAAATAGAGAAAAGTATCCAGTGAGGAGCAGTTCTGTGAGCACAAATGCCTTGTTGATGCCAGAGGTAAGAGGAGAATGGCCAGATTGGTTCCAGCTGATGGAAAGGCAACAGTAACTCAAATAACCACTTGTTACAACAGAGGTATGCAGAAGAGCACCTCTGAATGCACAACTTGTCGAACCTTGAGGCCTATGGGCTACAGCAGCAGAAGACCACACTGGGTGCCACTCTGATCAGCTGAGAACAGGAAACTACGGCTACAATTTGCACAGGCTCGCCAAAATTGGACAATAGAAGATTGGAAAAAGGTTGCCTTGTCTGATGAGTCTCGATTTCTGCTGTGACATCCGGATGGTAGGGTCAGACTTTGGCATCAACAACATGAAAGCGTGGATCCATCCTGCTTAGTATCAACAGTTCAGGCTGGTGGTGGTGTAATAGTGTGGGGGATATTTTCTTGGCACACTTAGTACTAATTGAGCATTGTGTCAATGCCACAATGTTGCTGACCATGTCCATCTTTTTATGACCACAGTGTACCCTTCTTCTGATGGCTACTTCCAGCAGGATAGCATGCCCTCTCATAAAGCACAAATCATCTCGGACTGGTTTCTTGAACATGACAATGAGTTCACTGTATTCAAATGGTTTGCAACAGTTACCTTTAAAACAATTGTTAATCCAATGAACCTTTTATCTGTTAACTTAACAAAAGGTACCACAAAAAGTGAAAAAATATATATTTTTAAGATTTTTAAAATGGTCTTCAATTGTTCTTTGAGGAACCAAAAACAGTTCTTCTATTGGATCACAGTGAAAAGCCCCTTGTGGAATGTTTGTTTTTAAGATAGCATGACAAATTGATCATAATAACTTAGTCGACACCAACATTTACAAAAAGAAAACGTCCTGCACAACAAATATTCAATTAAGTGAGTATATTTACATATGTTACAATATACAAATATCTAAGTTTATATACTGTACAGCATTTCAGAACACAAGACACATGCAGTTTTCAGCACAACAGATACAACTGGATTTAGGAGGACTTGTTAGCATACAGATATACTGTGACGACAGTTATTGCAGTGGTTTTAAGTAAAACTTTTCTCAACTAGGGTGTAGTTTAGTACCAATAGCTTATTCATTCAGCACATGAAACACCAAGAACAAAAAAGCAAGCTTTTATGATGCTTCAGTACTTTAAATGCATTTTGACTGTTTTATGTTTCTTTGTTTTTAATTAACTTTCCTCCAAAGCATGTGTATTGCTTCAGGTCTGGAGCGGAGCTTTATGAACACACACATACACAGAGACAACACTTGCTAAGAGAGCACAACATGTATTCAGGCACAATGCAAAAGAACGGCATCTCCTCTGCAGTCCCTGTCGTCAGGCGCATCGGGAGGCTGCTGTATCTACAGTGCTGACTTTGTCTTCCAGATTTCATTTAGATTTAAGGCAACATGTTATTTTCGTCTCTTTATATCTTAAAAGCATATAAATATCAAATGTGGAGCTTTGATGTAAATGGCTCATAATGGAATGGACCTTTCTAAAATACTGCCTGATCTGAGAGCTTAATGGGTGTTATGTGCAACAAACCTCTGTTTTCGGTAAAGCCAGGTTACATCCCTTCTAGTTCAGGTTTTTCTCTCATGTGCTTTGTTAAATGTGGAGCTGATTTGTTGATGAAATCATCATGTGTGCAGATTGAAATTCTTTTTGTTCTGTTTGTTTTTTAATCTTACTAATATTTGGCCATTACAATCAAATAAAAATGAAAGCAAATTCAATGAGGCTAGTTTTACTGATTGTTCATGAGATGTTTGACAGTAAGCCAATAGGGTTATTCACCCAAAAACAAACAAAAAAATGTAAGATTGGATTGCAACACAAAATATATCAACAGGTAACAATCACTCATTGTTAATCACACTGTATACTGACATTTCTCATTGATGTGCAACCAACCCTTAAATTACATTCTGAGGTTCGTTTGGCCCTTTGTGATTTTTGAGTTGTCTTATTATATTTATTTTTTTAACATTTTCTTGTGTCTTTATTTTTTATTTGATCATAGAATTCTGATAAGTTGTGAAATGAGCAAATTGTATAATGACACTTTATTTTATTGGTTGTACTTTACAACAATAGTTAATTTTAGTTAATGTATTTACTAAAATAAACTAATAATGAACAATGCTTGAACCACATTTATGAATTAAGCTTCAGCATTTACTATTGCATTATTAAAATGTAATTTCATGCTTGTTAACATTGGTTAATGCACTGTTTATTAGCACAAATTAACAACGAACAATTGTATTTTCATGAACTAATGTTAACAAGGGTGAGTAGATACTGTAATAAATGTATTGTTCATTGTTTGTTCGTGTTAGCAAATATATGATTAGAGGAGCATTTTTGTAAAGTGTCACCATGTTATTTTTGATTTCATGTACATCGATTGCATACATTTTCATTATTGACATCAAGACATGAACATTAAACACTGTATTGAATGTTACTAGCTCCAAGCTAGACTCTTGGAATTTAGAAAAGAACACAGAACCTGTTTTTCAACACCTCTTCAGTTTAAAATAGTCAATTGTCATGAAAAGAATAATCACTTGTTATCGTTTAGATAAAAGATTTTTGGAAGGGGTGCTTCAAGGGATGACATCATTTGCTCACCCTTTAATTGTTTATAACCTTTATAATAAATATGAGTAATATTAAGTAAATTTAGAATAATACTGAAAGCCTGTAACCATTAACTTCCATAGTATGTCTTTACAATGAAAGTCTATGGTTACAGAAGAAAGAAAGTCATTAAGGTTTAGAATCACTTGGGGGGGGGGGGGGTAAAAAGAGATAATTTTTGGGGTAAACTATCCCTTTAAAAACAGCTGTTGAATACTCATTCATTCATTCATTTTCTTTTCGGCTTAGTCTCTTTATTAATCTGGGGTTGCCACAGCGGAATGAACCTCCAACTTATCCAGCATATGTTTAACGCAGTGGATGCCCTTTCAGCTGCAACCCATCACTGGGAAACATCCATACACTCTCGTCTACACACATACACTACGGACAATTTTAGCTTATCCAATTCACCTATACCACATGTTTTTGGACTTGTGGGGGAAACCAGAGCACCAAGAGGAAACCCACATGAACACAGGGAGAACATGCAAAACTCCACACAGAAATGCCAACTGACCCAGCTGGGGCTCGAACCAGTGACCTTTTTGTTGTGAGGCAATTGTGCTACCCACTGCGCCACTGTGCTGGCCCTGTTGAATAATGTTTAATCATATAAAAGTGAGAGCCCGTGCAGTGTGAAAAGCCCTAATGTGGATCTTTTGTCAAATAAAGAGAAAAGCATGTTCAAAATCATGATAGCAGCATTGCATGAGGTTAATGGGGAAGTCAGTCAAGTCACAGGCTGGCAGTGGATTCCGTCCAGCATGGCGAACTCTCTCCTTTGGCCACCGATGTGCTTCTTCGCGGGGTGTTACGCAGTCCAAAAAGTTTGCAAGCTGCCATCCTGTACTTCTTGGACATGATGTTGTACAGAATGGGGTTGATTGCTGCACTGAGGTAAAAGAGTACAAAGGAGATGAGATTACAGTAGTGGCTGATGATGGACATGACAGGAGAGCCCATCTCTGTGGATTTGGAGATCAGGTAACGGCCAACGTGAAAGGGGAGCCAGCAAAGCACGAAGGCAAACACCACCACAGCTGTGAGACAGAGGTAATGAAAGAAACTCAGCAGGAAAAGGAGCAACTGCTTCCAGCAAACAATTAGGCATGCACAAAATTGTTTATTCAATAATGAATATTTTACTCACTCTCAAATAGTTTCAAGTCTTTATGTGTTTCTTTTTTTATCACAAAAGAATATATTTTGAAAAATGTTGGAAAACTGAAGCCAATGACATCCATAGTAGGGAAAAAAACATGGAAGTCAATGACAACTTGTTTTCATCATTCTTCAATGCATCTTGTTTTGTCTTCAACAGCAGAAAGAAACTTAAATAGGTTTGAAACAAGTGAAGGGTGAGTAACCCAAGATAGTTTTTTATTTTTATTTTTGGCTGACCGATTCTATTTAATAGCCTCATGAGAGTAAACAACAACAACAACAATCCACAAATTTACAGTTATTATAATTGATTTTCTTAGCACACAAAATGCAGAGCATATTATTACGAAAGCATAGGAACATTTTGTAGATTTTCATGGATGTAATATTTTAATAAATTGTGTCGAATCTGCTACAACTTCCAATTATTCAAATGACACACATTTTCATTTAATAAAAATGATTTTCATTACTTCTAATATAAAAACTTAATTGTTAAGTCAATGCCTTCTATTTTGTATCTTGTATTTTCTTAGTTTTATTATTGAAGGACAATTAATCAACACCGTTGCTTTGATTTTGTACACTATAATCTTTGTTTTGTGGGAAAATCAGCATTTCATTCTACTTCTAATAAACTCAATTTAATGTTGACCTTGAGCACAAGGATTAAAGAGTAAATAGACCAAAAAATGGTACTTAAAGCTACACGACTTGACGCTACACGGCAATTTTATATTATCTATAAAGGCATCAGTTAAAAAAAGCATTAGAATGTTTATTAAAATCGCATATTAAAAATTAAAATTTGGACAATGTTGCCTTTTTACCTAAATAAACTCATTCAATTTTGCTTTTACATGACGAGTTGTATTTTTAGGTTCTAAAACCAAGTAAGAAACAGGATTGAACCGCTGTTTTGTGTCAAGCGCGTCCCGTGCGTAATGGGTGCGCTTGTGCGTAAAGTGCGCAAAATGATAAACTTCATCCGGTGATGAAACCGGACACTTACCCAGCATTTTCACTGTCTGTCTATTGCTTTTATCTCGACTCGAAGCGTTTTCTCCAATTGTCTCCCTCTTTCTTTTCCAGAGCTTTCGCCCGATGAGACTATACAAGACAGTTAAGCAGAACACGGGCAAGAAGAAAAAGATGCTGGAGACCCAAACCATTATGGTCAAGAGCCCGGACCTGATGGCATATTCCGTCGCTTTGCATTCGTTAGTATCCCACGAGTTAGTCCCATTTTCGTGCTCAACCCCGACGAGCACGAACACAGGTCCCGCGCTAAAGAAGGATACTATCCAGAGGACCAATATGACCCCTCGCACTCGACCCTTGGTCACGACTACTTTTGCCCTAAGAGGAAAACAAATAGCAAAGTATCTCTCCACACTGAGAGCTGTGATGTTCAGAATGGTCGAGTATGTGCAGCACTCGCTCACAAACTGAAACAGTTTACAAAGTATGTTGCCGAAATTCCAAGGTCGGTACCTCCAAATTCTGTACAGGTCCAGAGGCATGCAGAGGAAAATGAGTAAATCCGAAAAGGCCATGCTGGACAGGTACAGGTTGGTGGTTGTTCTCATGTCCTTGTATTTGGTTACCACCAATATGGTCATTAGATTGCCAGTTACACCCACAAAGAAGAAGAGCACACAGGTGACGGTGACCCCGGTTAGCACTGGAATGGGGAATATGTTGACCGGCTGCTCGATCCCCCAGTATGTCGTGTTATCATCCCAACTGCAGTTGAAGGAACAGTTGGACCGGTTCGTCCAGGTAGGCATGCTGAGAGATCATGGAGCGTCTAGATGGTCCTCTGAGAGAGAGCTCGGGGAGGACAGTCTGCCCTCCGACTCCCCATCGTGTTGCGCTCAGGGCTGCCCAACATTTATTATTTCTCGTGCACAACCTGTACAGCAGCAGGGTGCAAATTATGAGAGTTTTTGGAGGGTCTTCATTAATTAGCGCGTTTCCTGAACGATGTCAACATACATATAATACATGTTCCTTTACATAAACGACTCTACAATATTTCCAAAACCTCAAAGTTGAATTAATTTTTGCCAAACAAAAGCTGCGCGAGCAGAAGCATCAACCGCCTTTGGAAGTAACCATAGCAACATCTGCTTGAGTTCTCCGTTCTGTCGCTCGTGAAAACAGCAAAACTGTCATTATCACTTTAATATAGCCTCACAACAATGTTTTTTTTTTAAACGTCTTATAATAGTAAACTTACTTTTAGAGGCGTGCGCACGGGATGCGCGCTGAGTGTGAATTGGTGCCAAAAATTCCTTTAAAAAGTCTATTCCTCTGAAGGTCATTCAGCATTTTCCGCGCCCTGTTCTACTCTACAGATTTGTAGCTGTCAAATAAATGTCCTCATGATACATCCTTACCATCTGTTCCACATCTAAAAATTGGTTCCAACTGATAAAACAGAGAATTTAAGGATGTCAATCCAGCTTTTACTGGCAAGTTATCTATCCACACTGGACAGAAAATCGTTAGTCTTGAAGCTATTTAAGGCATCTTTGGTGTGGGAAATAAGATAAGTGTACAAGGTATATGTGAGAGTCGGAGAGATGAAATCACCTCGAGGAGGATGAGAGACGCGCGTAATGCGCGCTGGCTGTCTGCGGTCAGAGCTGAGGGACTTCTCCATTACTGATGTCATTGATTCATCATCGCTTAAATGAATACAGCTGGAGAGTTTTGTGAATGGTTCGAAAATATAGATCCACTGTATTTTAAAGTAAAAAGTTATAAGGATTAACTCTTGTTAAACAGTGCCATCTTGTGTTAATATGATAGAATACAGCGCGACACATTCTTGTAAATTAATTTTTTTTTCTTCATTCATTCATTCATTTTCTTTTCGGCTTAGTCCCTTTATTAATCCGGGGTCGCCACAGCGGAATGAACTGCCAACTTATCAAGCTCATGTTTTATGCAGCAAATGCCCTTCCAGCTGCAACCCATTTCTGGGAAACATCCATACACACACTCATTTAGACACATACACTACGGACAATTTAGCCTACCCAATTCACCTGTACTACATGTCTTTGGAAAAACCTCAACGCGAACGCTCAGTACGCGAACGCAAGGGAGAACATGCAAACTCCACACAGAAACGCCCAGCCGAGGCTCGAACCAGCGACCTTCTTGCTTTGAGGCGACAGCACTACCTACTGCGTCGCCATTTTTGTTTTTAATAAAATAATAGTAATTAATTAATACAAAAATGTAAACCGCAAGAAATTTCATTTAGCCTACATGAGTTTCTGGAGCTCTTACTGAAAAAAATGCATTACATTATGACTTGTTTCTCTTTCAAACGTAATATTTGTACTTTATTTACATGTATTTCTTCTGCTAATATTGATTGTTGCAAAACTACTGTGTATTATACACGACACACAACATAATTAGCAATTGCGTCCTTTATACTATTAGCTTCATACTTCTGTCTTTTGACTGAAGTGGCGTGCGACCAAGTATTCAGTGTAACTCGCAGCGCCATCCATAGGTGAAAATGGTCGTTGATGCTCTGGTAACAGAAGTCTTCTTGGAATATATCGACTGGTCTTTTCTAATTTGCAGCGGGAATTGGAATGGGTGGGGTGACAACTGTAATTGGAGACAGGACACCAAGAACCGTGAGTTTTCCCGAAAAACGAGACTTTAACAGCCAATTTCTGTCGCCTTAATCCACAATAGCATTAGTTAGTTTTCGCTCGATGGTGGTTTAAAGTGAGTTTTGACAAAGCAACAAATAATGAATCATATAAACTGCTTTAAAAATAGCTTAATGCTAACTGTAAAATGCACCTAGCTGAATCGTGTACTGTTATAATCGGGCATGCTGTCAAACATTCTAGGGTTTATTTTTTTATTCTTCAATTTTTTATTTTCTAGAAAATCCTATATTAAAACGTATGACTAATATTATTACTTAAATATTATTAGTAATTTGTTATACAGTAGACCTATTGCAAAAAGTACTTTACTTTGATATGACAAACCTGCTACTGCGCAACAGTTTTAGTTGATGTACCAAGTGTACTAAGACAAAATTTTAATTAATTCAACGCAGAAATGCTTTTCATCATGCAAATGAGGTTTTGATGTTGATTGAAAATTCTGCGAAGGGAATGAAGACAGAGATCATTAACCTGTTTTATGACTGGAAAGCACTGATCTGCTGATATCAAGTCCTTCTGTAAACTGCCATCATCCGTATAGCTAATAACCCGAACCTCCAGCAAGCCTTTAAAACCACAGACAACATACAGTAGTTTCTTTCTTTCTTTCTTTCTTTCTTTCTTTCTTTCTTTCTT
>CAIGQZ010001336.1:25608699-25627395 GCA_903798205.1 Danio tinwini | reverse complement strand
TATATATAAAAAGAAAAAAAAACTGAAAATGGGGCTTGTGTTGAAAGGGTTTATTTGTTTATGCTGGCTTGCCTTGTCTAACAGTCAGCTATTATTGCAGCTTTTTCCTACAGTACAGGATTTGCATCAGTATTTGTTTTTTTACGAGGTACATGATTATAAAATGATTATAAAAGCTCACATGTTTTCTTTTTCTTTTTTATTGGTGCTATGTTACATATTTATTCTGCTTTTTTATTGCCAGTGTATGAACACATTATTACAAAATCTTTTTTTTTCAATGTGAAGGACAAAATAAGTTTAGAATCTTTGTACTTTTTAAAAACACTCACTTCCATTTTTGACCATGCATGGGCTGATATAAGATTCTGACGGTATGATAACCTTAGATAAAAATGTCACGGTTTCACAGTATTATGATTACTGCTCTAAAATGCGTTCTTTTTTTTGTCTGGGTAAAAAACAAGAACGTATTTCCCTTTTGAGCACAAAATATTTTATTTTAAGAAAAATGTATAATATTTTGGAGCAGTAAACATGTCAGGCTAAATAATTCAAATGTGTCATTGACTTTTGTTGTCTTCATTAGTTTTTCTTTACAGTTATTGGATATCTTTTGGAGATACTGTTGTCCTAAAAGACTAAAAAACGTAGGTAAAAATCTTACACATACCTTACGAATGGTATAGCAGATTTTTTTTTCAAACCAAGGTATACCTTGAAAACGGTTATTGTCACATGCCTATTTGACACGCACACAAAAAAAACATTATTTTAACTTTTTAAATATTTACTCTCCCTCCATTTGTTCAAGTTACCAGGACTACCAGTTTCCAACATTCCAAAATAACTAAGGGATGCTTCAACCGATCAGCCGAAGATCGGTATCAGCCAATAATGACATTTTATGACTCGATCGGTACTCACTAATCTGGCCGATCACATAAACCAATCACAAGCGCATGTTTATGGGTTTACAAGCAGAGGAAGATGTATTTTAACATCAAATATGCACTCTAAACTTTTTCTTCATTGAGGTACGTTGAATTATTCCTCCATCATTTACAATGTTTCCAAATTGCATTGTTAGTCATTTTTCTTACCATTTCTTTCTCTTTTATCTATTCTTGTCTGTAAAGCTGCTTCTGACCATGACATGCCCACACAAGAGACATGTTTTAGGAATTATATGCAACATGCTTCATTTATTCTCTTAGGAAAGAAGCGATCTCCACTTAAGTATCATACTTGAAAGGAAAATGTGCTTTATGCAATGTTAAAGTTATATAAAGCTTGAACCATCAGAACCAGTGCTATGTATCGGCCGATCACCTTCGGTATTCGGAATCGGCTCCAAAAGTCCTGATCAAAAACAACATATTTTTTTTACATCCTTAAAGGGATATTTCACATGTATTCTCCCATATGTGGTTTTAAACACAAAAGAAAATATTTTAAAGAATGGTGCACAAGGACTTCCACAGTGTGAAAAAAAAAACTATGGAAGCCAATGAGTGACAACAACCAGCAATTTCCAAAAAATCATTTTGTGTTCAACAGAAGAAAGAATCCCAAACAGATTTTGAACAAGTGAAGGGTGGATATATGATGGCAGGATTGTCTTTTTTGGGTCAACTATTACATTAACATGACTCCAGCATTTTATTTCCTGTGAGAGAAGTAGCCCTAAATGACATTTCCCAAAGTTTTAAATGACAGCTCGGTTTTATTGCACTTCTGGCTCTTTTAAAATGAAGTACTGTGAGTGTGTTCTCAACTTCTTCCTAGACTTTGCATACTGCACAGCAGACAAAAAAAACAATTTGTCTGTAAAATCACATGCACATAATATCAGTTAACTGATAAATGCATGCAACCTTACTCAGGAATGCTCCATTCTGAGATTGTAGGGGCTGGGCTGTAAGATATCTGAAGAATCATAAAAATGCTGTATTGTACGAGCTGAGAGATAGCTGACGCATCTGATTCACTGCCCTTCTCTGGCCTGCACATCTCTTTAAAGCTGCCTCTAAAGGTCAGCTCACAGGTGGGAGACACGCAAGAGATGCACTCATAAAATGTTCTCCCACACAGAAAGAATGAACCAGTCCCTCCATTAGGAAACTCTCAACCGTTACACTATTGTTTAGCCTGCAGACTAGCCTGTGTCCTGCATGTTTATAGTAAACACAGCCGTCATAGACAGTTAATTGAAGTCATCCTGTTTTTGTTTTTTCTAATCTGTCATATGTTTCTGAGTCAAATATAGTGCATTGATTTGGCCTGGGAATTTGCACTTTCTTAAATGTTTGCAAATTGTCCATGTTGGTGCCCAGTAATTTCAAGACTTTTGCACTTTTTAGGCATGTACGTTTTAGGTTTCAATATGTGTACTGAGCTGTTCTGTTCTAGCGTTATGGATGTGACATTTGCAGTTAAAACTTAAAACATAAATTCATATAAACATCTATTTATATTTTTCAAAACCAATATATTCATCTGTAAACATTTTTTAGATTGTAAATGTGGAAAATAAACATGCGTTATGGGTGTGACAAAAATGGATGTGCGAGTTTGCAGTATAAAACATTGTAGAAATTCTGCATTAAACTGCACAGCCCAAAAGGAATAGTGATAATCAAAAGGATAAGAGATGGCTCTCTAAATGACAAACATGATTGATTTTATTTTACCATTTATGAGGAAAAATATATGTTATAGATGTGACACCTCCTCATTACGGATGTGACAGATGTGAAATTCCCACTTGTGTAACTTTGGTAAATCAATTAAAATTTTGATTAAAAGTTTGAAAACACTGAGAGAGACATTTTTGAGTATTTTTACAGTAGTGTAAAATCCATGCCTACACAAAAATCTTAGAAAGGGTTTCACTATTATGGTGAAAATGTTTTTTTTCATTGCAAGGTTGACATTTGCATGTAATTGCTCCACCACAAACATGAACATTTTGAAAAGGTACACTGTAAAAAAAAAAAAAAATCCATAAATTTACGTTTTTTTTTACGGCAGCTGGGGTGCCGGAAAAAAATAAAGTAATGGCCGTTAAATTATAGAAATTTACTGTAAAATAACAGAGGTTGAATTACAGAATTTTACCAGAAATGTAAATTTAAGGAAATTTCTGTAATTTAATGGCCGTAATTTAACCCCTGCTGCCGGAAAAAAATTGTAAATTTATGTTTTTTTTTACAGTGTACACTTTCCAGTGACATTTTGTCTTCATTTCTGTGAGTGTATACCAAAATGCTAATAGATTGTGAGTTTTCTGGAGTAAGAGCGTTAAAGTACATGCAACCCAAATGAGCATAAAATGTTATCAGCTGAAAAAATATGTAATTGATTGCAGTGGAGAAAAAGTGATCATAGTTAATTTTTTTTATATTACAAAACACTGTTGTGATAGTGCAGTATGCAGCGATCAGTCATTTACAGGAACATACAAAGTGACCAAAAGTGACATGTTTGCCCTTTGCACAAACATATTGATGAAGATTTTCCAAGGATATTGAGTAGTGTGGGTAAAATTTTGATTGTGATAATTCAAGGAAACGTACTTCTAAAGGATTTATAAAGTAGTCAGTGTTTTCCTGGAAGCGTTTTTTTAAATACATTTCTTTAATTAGTAAAAGACATCTACATGCGTTCCGTGCTTTATTTTCATTTTTCATAAAATTTTTTAATTACTTTTCAGTATTTTTCAAAATCATGTATCAAAAATCTGATCTAATTAAGTGACATACATTGTAAAATCATAAATACCATTTTTTAAGTCTAAATTAATTGGATTTTTTTGCCAAACATTTTTAAATTCCTCTTAAAGTTAAATCATGAAACAGAATGAATGTTTCTTTCTTAAGAATATTTTTGTTTGTTTGTTTAAGAAGATAATTCTACTGTACTATGGTGATAGGCTTAATAAACTCCTGTCACAGTTTTTTTTTTCAAGTGAAACCAAGCCCTTATTTTGATGGGTTGTCAATCATGAAGGTATTTAAGTTTTTATGTGTACATGAATCATGATATGAGAGATTTTCTCAATGTCTTCATATAGCGAGACAGCAGATGCAAACACAATGAGCGTGAGAATTTTTGTAATAAACAAAACTGCACCAATAATTCAAATTCACATACAAATTTTATTTGTCACATACTGTACACAGTACGTTATGCAGTGAAATGCTTACACAAACACCTGTGACCTTAATAAAAAGTAACACCAATAAAAATCTAAATTATAGATTTTGATAGTAAAAACCAAATAATTTTTGCTACAGAAATAGAAGTTATAGTGAAAGAAAATAACAAATATAAAATATTTTAAAAGAATATAGCTATAGAAAATAGAATAAAATATAATGAAGTGTTAGTTATACAAACAATGTACAAAATATACAAGTGTTTCTAACAAAGTGTGTAGGTTAGTGTGTAAACAGGCTTTATATTCAAATAATAATCTTTTTGCAGGTTCATTTCCAAAGACAATAGTCCATGTTGTGTTTAATCATGTGTACGGTCCTACTTAGGGATGCTCTAAATAACTGATTAACAGTTAACCGAAAGGGTGCGTTTGTAACCGAGTAATTGTATCAGTTAAACCAGTGTTTCTCAAACTGTGGTACGTGTACCACTAGTGGTATGTGGGCTTCCTTCTAGTGGTACACAGAGGAATCAAATATGTCATATGTACATGCTACATATGTTTCAAAATTTATGCATGAATATGATGACATACAGCCTAAATTTCTGAGATCCAGGCATCATTTCCATGTGTTGATAAATTGGCTACTATATGTAATACTTTACATTTAAGTACAGGAGTTTTTTTTATTACTTTTTAAGAGTAGTAACCTACCATTTTTTACTTTTAAAAGCACATTTTAATTTAAATGTTGACATTTTAAGTTTTGTTATTTGTTTGTTTATTGTTTTTTTTGTTTTTTTACATATAAGCACAGTACAGTGTTAATGTTCATACTATTTATAATGTTTAAAGTGGCTGACATTAATAAATATTGTTAATAATAGGAATTAATCTGCCACGTTTTTGAACTGTGCAGAGCTGTAGCTGCTTTACTGGGCCTACTACACTACTGTATTTCAATACTGCTGCTGGTACTTGAAGAGACAATTTATTTCTGAGGTTAAACGATTAAAATTAAATATTATTTTATATATTTTTAAAGTTTGGCTGCATAAGGGGCCGCTCAACGTACGCACTTTTGCGTTGAGAAGCTTTTGCATTTTTTTTAATGGTTTGGTCAGTTAAGTAACTATAATCAAGCATAGTATTTTGTTCGTCTCAGTGTAATGTGCCTTATATTTTGATGGCATTATATGACATTAAAAACTTGAGTCATCAAAAGCAGATACAGGGCAAATGTCTCACTCAGACAAATAAATATATACAAATTCATTATGAATTTTATAAGAATAAATTCATTATGGTTTTGATATACACCAACCATAGTTTAACCATACTAATAAAACCATGGTTATACAAATACTAATCAATACAACAAAAACCATGGGTACTCCATTTTTACTATAATAAAACCACAATTAACATTTATAAGAGGTACACTGAAAAAATTAACTAAATTCCAATTTTGTGTTTACTTTGGGCAGAAAAAATATTCTAATAGATTTTTTTAGTCAACAGTGAAACAAAGAATTTGTAATAATAACTGCTGAGGTGTTTTGTACATAGCAACATTGTCTCCATGTTTGTAAATAGATTTCAGGACTTTCTGTGCCCTATGAGTGAGCACTGAAGGACTTTTCTCAAACTTAAACAGAATCTGTCAGATGTGGCTGGCATGGAAAAGATGATGTCATATTCAGTTCAGATTAAAGAGCTGCCAAAAAACACACCTCGGCTTACACAAGATGGAAAGCTTTAACATTTTAGCCTCTCTCTAGCACACATTATTCCTCTTTCACACTATGAAATGCTCATTAAGCGATCAGACTGAATAGAGTCGCTAGCTTCTGCAAACAGCCAATGAGAAGAGAGAACATTCCATTATGTATAATAGAAGGTTTTGTGGGCTAGTTACACTTGGCAGTAAAATTACTGCAGTCTAAAGGAGAGTAACTACAGTCTTTGTGAAAGAAATCAAGAGAGCTGCCCTGTGTGTTTCCTCCAAGAATGATATTTTTTGTTTTAGGAACACAAATGGGGACTTTATATCATGTGGAAGGCTTAAGAAATCACTGAACTTGAATCATTGTGAATGGTGTTAGTTACAAGTGGCGACTAGAGCAGCGTGATCTAGGAAAAATATTGGCATTACAATATATATATTTTAAGAACTCATAATTTTACATTGATTTGCGGGGTGGGGGGTCTGACCTAATTTAAGCAATTGATCAGAGATGCCCAAACTAGGGCCTGCGGGCCAAAGTTGGCCTATAGTAACCTTTGATTTGGCCCACCATGCCATTTGAGAATAGAGGGAGAATGATGGGGATGGTTTAGAGATTGTATGTAACATTTTATTTGAATGTTTTATTGTTCAGCAACAAAAAAGCTAAATGAAATTAAATGTTTCAATTTAAATGGTATAAATGAATCAGAGGACAATGCAGAGACTTTGGTGATCAAATCAAGGCAAAGGCAGCATTAGTATTAGTTATACTGCATTAGTCAATACAGCTGAAAATAATGTTTTCTATTTAGCAATATTATTTAATAAATTTGGAAATTACCCATGGCAATTTTAATGTAAAATAGTTGGATAGGTATATTTGTCTTTGGCCCATGGCTCTCACAAAAAAGTTTCTGTACCCCTGCAATAGAAGATAGATTAAAATGACATATACAGAACTTTATGGTTTTTGCTGTAATGTAACAGTATTGAGGTACAGAAATTCAAGTATCAAATCCAAAATAACACACAGTGTTCGCTGGGTCATAAAAAGTCTTAATGTCTCAAAAACTAAATTTTAGGCCTTAAAGTCTTAAATTTACTGAAATATTGTGTTGTCTGTCTTAATTTTTCTTTATGTATAGCTACCCAATCTGGCCAAGACCCGTCCAATCACCAACAATCCATCTCAATAAAACGTTTAACTTTTTATTTAAAAATGTCCTTCATATTTTTTTTGAATTAACAATTGTTTAAAAGTTCTTCATGTATACTGCTGAGGACTGATTTGCACATTGGGCTATCAATGCTGAAGCCCTAATGGCAAGTTTTTCCTTTAGTGATTTATTGTCCTGTTTCTCTATATTCTTTTCTCCTCAAATGAAACTCTCTATTTTGGACATAAAATCCACAACTGTTATTATTGCGCTATTAAAACACTCCACCGTCCTGCCACACATCCATTATTCAGACTGTTGGTGATGATTTTGCAGTAGTTTAATTGCTTTAGTGGCTTATGATTACTCTGTTGTGGCATCATCTCTATAGTCTACCTGTATTTATGGTTTTAGATGGGTCGCCAGGCCTGTCATTTACCCTTCAGAGCTCTAAATGAATATTCAGTATTCATGCAGCTAACTAACAAAGGAATATAAAGGCAAGTGAACAGCTTCTTAGAATTTTTCTTCTCTGAATTTTCTCCCAGAGGCATTGCAGAAAACAGGATGTGGTCTCATTTTTAATAGCCGTTTTTGTGAGAGAATGACGCTAATCTTTGGTTGCGTGTATTATTAGATTAATATTCAGTAAAGGCTCTCTGGGTCCACATGAGGCAACATTTGACCTCTGATCTTTGGCCTGGCTGAAAGAGGGAATGATTTAAATAGGTATGAACAGTCTAAGTGGTCAAAGTTTGGCTGTTAGCATGGTTCAGTTAGTCCTTACTGGTCAATGATATGACTGCATCATCTGCAAAATACATAATTGAATCATTTAATGCTTTTTCTATTTTCTGACTAAAACACTTTTTCTTTTGGAGGGCAAAATCATATGTAAAATAAAGGATATAATGTAATGTACGCTGCTGTTTTTGGAAAAGTATCATATACTGTACTCATCATGGTTGCATTTATTTTAGGAGTTATATATGAAATATAATTGTTTAGCAATGTTTTAATTGTTCATGTGATGGAAAGGCCAAATTTCCAGCATCCTTACACCAGTGTTCAATGTCACATGTTCCTTCAGAAATCATTCTAATGTGATGATTTGTTGCTAAAAAGATATATGATAACCTATGATATTGCATTATTTTATGGTATATTAACATTATTGTACAGTGCAATTAGAAAGCTTTTGATGACGAAAGTAAAGTTTTTTTGGAATATGAAGTATGAAAAAAATATTTCTCGTTTGAAAGACCATGAAAATAAATTGTACTGGCATTACAAACTAATCAAAGAAATTAGATTATGTCAAGCTTTGCTTCAGGACCCAGATTTTAAATTGGACATCAAGCAGTGACACAATACTGTGCTGGATTTGTTTATCATCTAAAATTGAATTTCAATATTTCATGCTCTTGGCAGCCAGTAATTCACCACACAAAACAAATGATTGTTGACATGAACCAACTTTATCTTCATTGTTAGTTAACCAGAATTTAATATTCATGATTTTTCAAGGATGAGTGTGTCACGCAACCTGACCATGACAGAATCTACCTAATTTTCTCAGCTTCTGCCAAGTCACAGTTGAGTTTCATCCAAAACTAAAGTTTTACCTTTGACATGACCTTTTAAAAACAAAAAACATAGACTGTTCTGTAATAATTATGCATACTTTTTTGTGGTTTCATATGTTGATGCTATTATGGATTTTTTTTTTGCCTTACTACAGTATAGTGTTTGAAAACCATTGTATTTTGGTATTGAATGGAGGTGAATGTTTATGTGTTCCAACAGGTAAAGCTGGACCCTCAAGCTAAAGAATGCTGAATATGCTTTGGTGAGTCAGAAGGAAGCAACTCCATTTGATACAAGCAGACATGAGTGATTCGGTGGAGAACCTGGACACCAGGGAACTGGGTTTCTCTGATGCTGAGGATGAACCTGAAGAGGTGGACTGTGACTTCAACCCCTTAGGTTAGTAAATAAATACAGACCCAGATTATCGGTTTGTTCTCTTTTTGTGAAGAATAAGCATGTACTTTATAGTTTATATTTTTAAGACGTCCACTGAAACATACTTTGTCATAATTGCCTCGTTAATAGACTGTTTACTTGCTTATTTACATGCATACTCACTATTTAATCCAACACTGGCTGAAAATATGTCGTCACAGGGCACTTTTCTCTTGTTTTTTCTTTGAAAAAAAAACACTATTGGTTGGGTTTATGGTCAGTAGTTTACTAGGTGATATGTACGATAAGCCCCACCTTCTTGTGGATCTGTACAATAATAATGTGTATATGAAATGTACAACAAAATGTCCCTAGTTAGGGCTGGGCGATATTGCAAAAAAAAATAAAAATCATGATATTTTGTATCATATTATTCGGTATCAATAATTATTGAATATTTTTTAACAATCAGTAATGAAGTTCACGGCCACCTGGCCGCCGGGAAGAAGGAGGCAGAGAACCGACAAACTTTTAAATATTTATTAGTAAAAACTGAAAGCAAAAGTAAAACAATATGTCCGGGCCCGGTCCTCTCTCTCTCTCTCTGAAGTGACAAGCACTAGTGCGTGGTAGTGCGCCTCCATTGAAAATGACAAGTTACACCCTAAGCTTATTAGCATTGCTTCCAAGGCGCATACTCAGCAGCCACATTTAAATAAAACTATAGCGCATCATACAGAAACATACAAAACTTTCATTTTTTTAGCAATATTGACAATGGTGTTTGGTCAATAAATACGATACCAATTTTATCGCCTATCCCATCCCTAAGGAACACATATTTCAGATTTGCAAAAATGTACACAGCTCCCTCTAGTGGATTTGATACATGAAACATGCAGTAAAACGTATCCAGAGCAACATATTTTTTACTTTTTACAAAAAATGGTTTGCTGCACAAAATGTGTCAGTGTTGCTTTCAGTTAGAAATATTCTTCAGTTACATCCAGCATCCAGCATGTGCTGTTTTTATTCACACACTTTGATAGACTCAAAAGAAGAAATGAACTGAGTTTCCAAGTCAAAAGCTGCTTCCCAAATGGCACACTATACACTATGCACTTATGCACTATGTACTTATGCACTTACACACTCAGCAGCATAGTATATGTATTTAGTGTTGTCCCAAATGGAACACTAATGGTTTTTACTGAGCGGAAATTCAAACTGTTTCCCTGATGACATGAAATAAATGACCAAATGACCAGTTAATACCTGCCATATAACCACATATAACTGTATTCACCATCGGGAGATGCTATAATCACTGTCGTAGGAGAATTTTGCTTTCACCATCCAAAAGAAATAAAGTTATCCAACATGTGCGCCCGATAGCTCTGCCCCTTCCGATATGTGAACAAAGCTGCAGTCGTTGAGTGCGTGAAGTGTCCATCATTCCACACTTCATTGTACCAGTCGAATGAGTGCATCATCTGGGTAATTAAAGTGCACTTATTATTTTAAGAGTTTTTAGTGTGAATGCACCACTTACACTATTTATACTACAAAATGGCATAGAATAGTGCATAAGTATGCAATTTGGGATGCACGTTAAGATGTTCTCAAGAGCCACACCTACTGATCACACAATTAATATGGACCAATGGGAATTAAAGGGATAGTTCACCCAAAAATGGAAATTTAGTTTACTCCCCCAACAGGCCATCTAAGATGTGGATGATCTTTTTTTTCCTCAGTAGATCATTAAAGAAAGATTTTAGCTGAATATGTGGTCCTTTGTGATTTCTTATAATGGCAGTGAATGGTGATTTGGTTATATTGATTTAAAAATAAACCTATAAAAACACATTCAAATCAATAGCCATGACTCCTGATCAATAGCCATGGCTCCCGCCTTGTGAAACGAAAGGATTGGTAGGGGTAATTAATTGTTTGTCAAAAGGATCTTGGCGCATGTGCAACTGTTGTCTGTTGTAGTCCTTTATAAATGCGTAAGGGCTGGTGACAATCACCAACATCTATCAACAACCTGTCACCTGACCTCTCATTCAAACCCACATCCTCACTCTTTCATCATTGAAGTGACAGAACTACAACAGACTACAGTCGCATATGCTGCGAGAAATATTTGACCAGGCTGTGGATTAAAGCTAATAATTGTGTAAATAATGTTACATTTCTTACACAGGCTGATCTTTTCTTTTCACATGACCTCAGTGGAGCAGCCATAGCTATTGATTTGGACTTTATGTGTGTTTATTTTTCATCAAAATACCTATCACCTTTCACTGCCATTGTATTGCAGGTGTCAAACTCAGTTCCTGAAGAACACCAGCTTTGCACAGTTTAGCTTAAACAACACTAATAAAACATACCTGTCCAAACTAATTAAGTACTTCACGCTTGTTTGAAACATACAGATAAGTAAGTTGAAACAAGGTTGGATCTAAACTCTGCAGAGCTGTGGGTCTTCAGGAACTAAGTTGACACACCCGCATTATATGAATCACCAAGGACCATCAGCTAAATATCTCCTTTACTGTTCTACAGAAGAAATAAAAAGTTATTTACTTGCATCTTGCATGACATGCGGGTGAGTAAATTAACATGAAAGTCTCATTTTTGATGAAATATCCCTTTGTTTTCCAGTCACAGTAAACTGTTCCAGAAAGTGCACTTTGGTAATCTTTTTCTAGCACCTGAAACAAACTCCAAAAGAAACGCTGCTTGGGCCTGCCTTTGTATAAAATTACATCACACCTGTTCATTCTTCAATTTCACTTAAAGTGGGTTGAGGCCTTCATTGAACTTAATCGACTCCACATTGAACTGACTCAAGCTGAATTACAACATTTTTGTTTTGTAGAGATTCTGGAAGAGAAATTCTTCAAACAAAAAAGGAAGAAGATGTTTTCTCCATCACCTACACTAAAATATCAAAAGCCTTGGTTTTCTAACACTTCAGCTTATAATTCTTACTAAGTACGAGTCATGTTTCAGGATTTTTTACCTGTACAAAGTCGCAAAGAATCTGATTTTGTGTGCTTGTGGAGACTCTAGAAAAGGGGGCAGTTTCTATACTGTAGTATTTCATCTTTCTTGTGGGCATTTAGGATGTTTAATAAAAAAGAAGGTTTAAAAAAGGATTTTTTAAATGCGAGTTGCATCTGAATTTTAAGCTTTCGAATCTGTAAAAGGAAACCTGTACTCATTTCAATACAAGTCATGTTTCACTTATTAAAGGGATAGTTCAGCCAAAAATTTATATTTAGCCATCATTTACTGGACTCACACTTGACTTGTTAATTTTCTTTTTAGTTAATTGTAATTTAATTTTAACTAGTTAATTTTCTTTTTATTCTTTCAGTTGAACTTAAAAGAAGATATAACAACTTTTTAAACCTGTAATCATTGACACTCATAGTAGGGAAAACTAATATTATGGAAGTTAGTGGAACCAGGTTTTCAACATTCTTAAATATATATTTTTTTGTGTGATTAAAAGGCTTTATACTGTGTGTATACAGTATCACGCACGCACGCACGCACGCACGCACGCACGCACGCACGCACATATATATATATATATATATATATATATATATATATATATATACACAATTGAAGTCAGAATTATTAGCCCCCCTGTTTATTTTTTTACCAATTTATGTTTAACGGAGAGAAGATTTTTTTTCAACACATTTCTAAACATGATAGTTTTAATAACTAATTTCTTATAACTGATTTATTTTATCTTTACCTTTACTAGATATTTTCAAGACACTTCTATACAGCTTAAAGTGACATTTAAAGGATTAACTAGGTTAATTAGGTTAACTAGGCAGGTTAAGGTAATTAGGCAAGTTATTGTTTAATGATGGTTTGTTCTGTAGACTATCGAAAAAAAAAAAGATTAAAGGGGCTAATTATTTTGACCTTAAAATGGTTCTTAAAGTAAAAACTGCTTTTATTCTAGCCAAAATAAAACAAATAAGACTTTCTCCAGAAGAAAAAATATCAGACATACTGTGGAAATTTCCTTGCTCTGTTAAAAATTTTTGGGGAAATATTTAAAAAAGAAAAAAAAAATTAAAAGGGCTAATGATTCTGACTTCAACTGTATGTATATACACAGTAATATGTAATACATTATTAAGAGTGATATGCACTCACCAGCCACTTTTTAGGTACACCTGTCCAACTGCTCGTTAACGCAAATTTCTAATCTGCCAAGTGACTTTAAATGTGGCATGGTTGTTGGTGCCAGACTGGCTGGTCTGTGCGTTTTAGAAACTGCTGATCTGGGATTATTATGCACAACCATCTCTTGGGTTTCCAGAGAATGGTCCAAAAAAGAGAAAATATCTAGTGAGCGGCAGTTTTGTGGGCGCAAGTGCCTTGTTGATGCAAGAGGTCAGAGAAGAATGACCAGATTTGCATCATGGATGTGCTACCAACAAATCTGCAGCAACTGCGTGATGCTATCATGTTAATATGGACCAAAATCTCTGAGGAATATTTCCAGTACCTTGTTGAATCTATGCCACAAAGGATTAAGGCAGTTCTGTAGGCAAATGGGTGCAACCCGGTACTAGTAAGGTGTACCTAATAAAGTGGCCGGTAAGTGTAGATCGGAATTGGTAAAATGTGTTTTGGGGAGGAAAAAAATGATTTGAATATTTTTTGCTCACACTGTAAAGTGACGACTCGTGAAACAATTTATTTTGCAATGATTTTCCTCACAGGAAGTAATAAAGGGTGGACCTGTCTGTCTAATAAGACATCTGGACTAAAAGTGATGTGTGTGTCAGGGAGTGATATGAGGACAGCTGTGTAACATGATGAAGCACGTCACAAACAAGTGCTCACATTGCCCACAGACATGCCTCACTCCTCCCTGTTGTTTTCCCACAGGTGTGTCCCGTATTGGGTTCTCTGCTGTCTACCGGACAGTTGGCTTTAAAGACACCGAAGCACATGTCTATCTGACCTCTCTCCCAATTACTGCCAAGATCCTGGATGTGGAGCGCTTCACCAGAGCTCAAGACCGCTTCAAGTTCTCCAAACACAGGAGCGTGTCCAAGGTCTGTGGAGCAAACACTGCTTAAGAGATTGAATGATGTCACAGATCTCACATCACTGCTGTGTCCACAGGCAATGCCGGCGGTGTTTAAGATAGAGCTCAAACATGGGAACTTCACCTGGATAGTGAAGAGAAAAGAGAAGCACTTCATGGAGCTGCACAGAGAGCTCCTGAAATACAAGACCCTCATGAGAATCCCACTGCCCACCCGCAGGTCAGACCCCTGCCCTGTCATACTTTATCATTCTTCATACTCTATCAGTGATCTATAGTGGTCAGCGTTTGAAGTGGATCCAAAAAGTCTAGGACAAGAATGGGGGCTGTTGCTTTGTAGTTTTAGGACAACTTTGATTAAAGGCTTTAAACCAATTCAAATGTTGACTACTGTATGTTGTCTCATTGTGGACCATGTATGCAAAATATGTTGTATCTTTGGGTGAATTTTGTTCAAATATACAGAATGTGCTGTAGAGCTTTTTCATCATGCATCATACTCGCACCGCTGTTCAAACGTTTGGGTTCAAAAGAGCTTTTTTTTTTTTTTAATGAAATTTATTTTATTCATTAAGATAATATAAATATGAATTGAGTAAAAGTTACAGCAAAGTAAAAATATTTCTATAGCAAAGTGTTATTTTTAATAATAGATATACTATTGTAGTTTTTGTTAATTCGTTTTTAAATTTTACTTTTAATTTAGATGTTTTTGTAATTTTTGTTGTGCATTTTAGCATTTTATTTAAGTTCTGTTTTTATTTATTTAGTTAATCAAGTTAAACTAAAGGAAAATGATAAATATTTTCCTGAAAAAAAAAAAATATATATATATATATATAATATTTGTTAAAAATTATTTTATTAGTTTATTGTGCATTGTTTTTCCTTATTTTATAAATAACCAAAAATGCTTTAATTATATGGTTAACCCTTTTCAAATATATGATTGTATCATATTATTTCAATCCTTTTCACAATTTGACAATTTAATAAAAAAAAAAAATTAATTGAGTTTAATTAAAAATATAATATAATTTTAAGGGGTGACACAGTGGCTCAGTGGTTAGCACTGTCACCTCACTGCAAGAAAGTCGCTGCTTCGAGTTCTGGCTGGATCAGTTGGCATTTCTGTGTGGAGTTTGCATGTTCTCCCTGTGTTAGCGTGAGTTTCCTCTGGGTGCTCTGGTTTCTCCACAGTCCAAAGACATGCCGTATAAATGAATTGAATAAAACAATTTGGCCATAGTGTATGTGTAAATGTGTGTGTATGGATGTTTCCTAGTACTGGGTTGCATCTGGAAAAGCATCCACTGTGTAAAACATATGCTGGATAAGTTGGCGGTTCTTTCTTCTCTGGCGATCCCTGATAAATAAAGGGACTACGCCAAAGGAAAATGAATGTTAAGTTGTAATATTCTATTTTATTCTTTAATTTTATTATTTATATATTCTCAGTTTTTATTTATATATTCCATAATATTCTCTAATATTATTCAACTAATAAAGGAAGCCTTGATGAGGCTTCTTTCATAAATATAAAAATAATACAGACCTCAAATGCTTCAACGGCAGGGCAGTGGCCACTTGAAAAACAACACAAAAAACACTTTTTTTTTTTTTAAAGGTTTATTACTTTCATAATACATCAGTAAAAGTCATGCTTGAGATATTTGTCTCTAAGCTCTTGGCACAGGCAGAATGTAATTTTAAACTCAAGAGTTTCTCCCTAGGATTGGACAATACTTGGTTGCAAACACATCTGAAAAATAATGAAGGTTAAGCAGCTGCTGTTGCAACTGCTGGATTCATGCACATTCCAAGTCACCTTAAACACAAACAAATGCTGTGCTTCAAGCTTAATCATAAATGTACATTGCTTGCCCTACTGTCAGATGCGTGTGCTGTTCAATGTGCTTGAGATGTGTTTTCTTCAGCTGACAGCATTTATCTTACGGTTGTGTATTTGCCTGTGAGTGTAACAAATTACTACAAGTATTGTCATTACACATAAAGATCATTCTGACAGCATACATGCATACACAATATGAACAAAGAGATATAAATATTTATGATATTAACTATATAGAGTTAAGATATACTTAAATACATCACAGTGTTTCCTATAACATTTTTTTCTTTTGGAGAATGGCCTTATTAGCTTAATTTCGGCTAGAATAAAAGCAGTTTTGAAATTTTTTAAGTATTAAGTATATAAAAAAAATTCAGTATTATTAGCCCTCTATAGCAATATTTTTTTCGATAGTCTACAGAACAAACCATTATTATACAATGACTTGCCTAATTACCCTAACCTGCCCAGTTAACCTAATTAACCTAGTTAAGCCTTTGAATGTCACTTTAAGCTGAATACTAGTATCCTGAAAAATAAATAGTAAAATATTATGTTCTGTCATCATGGCAAAAATAAAAGAAATTGGTTATAAAATCTATTATGTTTAGAAATGCGTTGGAAACAAAATCTTCTTTCTGTTAATAAAAATAAACGGGGGCTAATAATTCAGACTTCAACTATATATATAATTTTCTTAATATATTCTGTGAATGTTTATTTTTAAATCAAGATTATTTCAGCTGTTCTGATTATTATAAAGAAAGTTTAGCCAGAAATTAAAAATTGCTATTGATTTACTCACCCTCACACCATATCCTAGTTTCAAGTGACATGGTGCTGTAAAATATTAAAAGGTTTTTGTCTTAATCAGGTTTGAAAATGAAATTCAGAACTGTGAAAACCAACAACATCAGTCACTCAGCAGCCCATGCACATTTAATAATGTCAAAAAGGTTTAATATGTATTAATAAGATTATAATTACCACTTTGTCGGGAGTGCTGGTATTTAAATGTTTCTGTTGTATTGCATTTGGTACAGACAGACAAATTGCTTTTCGATAGAATCTTTTTGTTTCAAATGGAACAATTTGTTTTTTTAGCTGAAACTTTGCTCCTAACCTGCATTAAAAGGAAAGCATGTATACAGGATCAAATGGACTTATGAAGCAAAAATGATCTGTGCAAAAAAATTATATTATTATATTGTTATATTTTTTTGCTCTGTCACAAACACGCTCAGGAGTCAGGATTGTATCAGGACTTTGTGAAACTTTAGATTAAAGGCAGTGTGCAAATGTACATTGACCCTACTGTTTTTTTCAGTAGTTTGCGTGTAATGCATGTCTAAGTGAACCAGATTCAGACAGTATATTTAAATCAATTACATTTCATTTACTAATCAAATGTTAAAAGGTTTGAAGAAAGGGTTTCAGATAAAAATAATGAGTATATTCTGTCCTACAGTAACCTCTCATGCCATTCTTAAGGACCTACAGTATTCTTAATATCGTATAAAAGTGAATTTTGGTAAATGGTGACATGTTTGGTAAATGGTGACAAGATAAACTGATGATTATAAACCCCCCCCCCCCCTCCCCCCATAATTTGCAGTCCGGTTTAAGCTTGTAATATGCTGTTATACAGTATGTTCAGTTTCTTGCATGGACTGATCGTTTCACTAAATACAATAGGACCTCAGTGTATCATCAGGAGCAACAAGTGTTAATTTTGTTTTGCCTGTCTTCTTTTTTTCTTTTTCTTTTTTGTTATTTATTATTGTTTTGCTAATGAATTTTTAAGTAGTGATTTACATACTATGTCTTAATGAGCAACACCATACAGTAAGTTCATCTAAAAATCTTTCCCTTTGAAATACTTAATGTCATCTCACTTGCTCAGTGAGCAAGTAACAGCTAATTTTCATTTTTGGGTGAACTATTCTTTTAATATTGTATCTAAATATATATATATATATATATATAAACATGGCATCTAATAACAGAAACAAACATTAAAAATAAGATGTCCGTTCCACTTTGTTTTATTTTAAATAATTGTCTCAATCAATTATCTCAGAATTCTTTGAGAAGTTTTGTTTAAAGGTGTCACTCAAAATGCTAAAACTACTTACATGAAGTCACTACAGTATAAATATACAGTACAGTGCCTTGTTGAAGTGCCCTTCCTGAAGGTATTCACTTGCTCACTTTCATTTGGAACGACCCTTCAAGTATCATTTTATTCTCCCTGTGCCTTTCAAGGTCTGAAAAATGCTGTTTGATATTCACTCCTGGTTTCAAGTACTCACAGGAGATACATTAGAGATAGATCTTACCGCTCATGTAAGCAGTGATGTGTCTCAGCTGATCACTTATGATTCAATAACCCGAGAGGGATTTTAATAGCAGGTGTACAGTAAAGGAGGCATGTCAGTTCATTCTCTTCTCATTCTTCTAGAAGCTATAGTAATTCCCACTTCCTCTACACTCCTTTTTTCTGTAGTTTTTCTCTAAGTATCTAATTTCTCTTTCTTCAGTTTCCGCCTATTCTCTTTTGTTTGTGTTCTCTTTATTCATATTTCATGGCTATTCATTTTCAATGTTGCTATTGTTATCCCACAGGTGTGAAGTTTTTCTGTATTTATGTATGTAAAGTGTGCATGTACAAGTTTATTTTTATTTTTGATTATATATAAAAAATATATATATATATATATATATATATATATA
>CAIGQZ010001336.1:25582136-25608299 GCA_903798205.1 Danio tinwini | reverse complement strand
CAGTGGTTAGCATGATAGCCTCACAGCAAGAAGGTCACTGGTTTGAGACCCGGCTGGGTCAGTTGGCATTTCTGTGTGGAGTTTGCATGTTCTCCCCATGTTCGCTTGGGTTTCCTCCTGATGCTCCGGTTTTCCCCACAGTCCAAAGACATGCGCTATAAGTGAATTAAGTAAGCTATTAAGTAAGCTAAATTGTCCATAGTGTATGAATGTAAATAAGTGTGTATGGATGTTTCCCAGTGATGGGTTGCAGCTGGAAGGGCATCCGCTACGTAAAACATACGCTGGAGTAATTGACGGTTCATTCCACTGTGGCGACCCACAGAGTAATAAAGAGACTAAGACAAAATGATAATGAATAAATGAAATAAAAATATATATTTATTTTATTTAATTTATTTCTATTTGGTTTTATTTTTATTTGATTAATTTTTTTCACTTAGCTTTTTATTATTTTTATTTATTTATTTATTTATTTTTATTTAATTTGTTTTTATAGTGTGTTTATTTATTTTTATTGTGTGTTTATTTATTTATTTATCTATTCATTTATTTGTTTGTTTGTTTGACATGGACATCACAATTACACTAGACAACCAAATGCATTTGTTTAAGTGTTTTAGAAGACTTGCTAAATCTCAACACCTGCCCAAGGGAGGCTTGACATAAAAAGAAAATAAAACATATACATATATGCGACATCATAATTCTTTACATAAAATTGCTGTAAGGCAAAAGCAAAGGTGGCATGATCAAACAAATAGTAGACTGTTTTGTTTTTAACCACTTTTTAGTTACACTGCTAAAAACATTTATATTACTTTCTAATTTTAGGCTAACAGTTAAATCATTCCACAATTTGGATCCCTTAACAGAGAAGACAGATTGACCAAAAGAGGTCTTACACTTTGGAACAAGACAAACACCATTAGCAGATGCTCGAGTGACTGTAATAGGTTTGATGCCTACCGATCAGATTGGAACATGATTATTTAAACATTTAAAAAACAATTTAAGAATTACTTTTAATAAAACTATCAAAACTAAAAAGGTTATGTTTACATAAAACCTCACATTAATGCCATCACATCATTAAGGTTTTAAGTCCATAATTGTAATTGCTTGTTTATATATCGAATGAATAGGCTTCAATGTGGTTAAAGAGGCTGTTGACCATGATGTAATGCAGTATGACAAGTGAGAGAATATGATTATGTGCATGTATAATTTTGCAGTTTGAGATGTTATAAATCTTCTAATAAAACGAAACGTTTAGACTTTGCTTGACCTTCTTACACATTTTTAACATGACTATTACATTTTAAATTCATATCTAGAGTTATGCCAAGATACTTAAATTTGTTCAAATTTTCAATAACTTTATTTTTAATCAGCATCTCAAATTTATCCCTTGCAGGCCTATTTTTTATGGAGAAGCACCTAGAAACTGTTTTCTTGACATTTAACATTAAATGAGACCGCTCAATGCATTTTAAAATCTGTGGTAAAGCCTGAGTTTGCTCACATACCCGACAAGGTGTTTTAGCAGACCCGTAGATGACTGTGTCATTTTTACTTGCTTTTTATTGATTTTAGTTTTATTTATTTATTTATTTTATTTTATTTTATTAATTTTATAGTTTTTTTGTAATAAAATTTCTGTTCTCCTAAACATGGTCTGTTGCTTTCTTGGTTTACGAAGGCCCTGCCTCAGAAATAAGCTATGGGCTCTGATTGTTTTGCTGGCCCAGTGTGTTCTGATCTGTTAAATGTCATATTTTTTGTTAATCGTTTATGTACATTTTACCGTCTGTGATGTCACAAATCCAGGAAGAAACTCATTGTACTTTCTACCAGCCATTTGTTGATGGCCTTAAAAAGGGAAGTTCTGTAAAAGAGTCTCACTTTACGCTAAAATTAGATCATTGTAATTTTGCTGATGTTATTTATGCTCAAACAGCAACTTTGCACGCTACAGCAAATTACATGCCAACTAAAAGAAGAAAAAAGTGAATCCAAGGCCTATCTCTGTCTTCTTTCAGCCACACAGAGAGAAGGAAAAGCATCAAGAGGAGTGAGGTGAGGCAGATGCCAGCTCTGCCCCGGGGAGGTGGAGATGCAGAGCTGGCGAGAGAGGAGCAGGTGTCTAGTCGAAGGGTGAGTAACTCATGCATCACTAGCTCTTGATCACATCATAGGATAAGTGTGAGGTAATCTGGAATATCACTAGGCATATGTGTTTGTGCTCAAGTCTTTCTCATGTAATGTCAGTGATGTGATTTAGTGATCTTAGAATGTACATTAACAACTGTCTTGTCATATTATTACACATACGGGAACAAGTGTTCTTTCGTAGTATATTACTTTTTATTTGCTTTGTAGATATTTAAGAAAGTGCTTTAGAAAACCCAATGATTAATTAAATTGTTTAAGCTCTTTTTAAATATTGTTTAAAAGTAGTGAAATGTTAATATTGTAAAAAAGAAACTGTTTTATAAAAAGTAAAATAGATTATCTTCCTTTAGAACATACTTGTATAATCTTTAAACTGCAAAACACTTTATGCTTAATGTTTTTTGGTGAAATATATCAGATGTTTAAAGTATACTTGCATAAATAATTGATAATTATTAAAAAGTTAAGTTAGTATTAGATCAGACGTTTCTTTTATTTATGCACTACTGTTCAACAGTTATATAGGTTAGTTCATTCATTCATTTTTTATGTTTTTATATAAAATATCTTCTGCTTATCAAGGCTGTACATATTTTATGCAAAACAGTTATGTTGTGGTTTTGTAAAGTGTAGTTCAGATTTGAGATCAGTGATTTATTTTTTTATTTTTTAAGACATTTAATTTATTTAGCAAGGAGAAGAAAAGGACAAAAGCCATTTTAGATAAGTTTTCTTTTCAACAGAGTATCTTTAAAAATACATATTGTACAATGTACATATTTTACGTACTGTATATGTTGTATGCACAAGTTTCAAATATTAATATTATTTTTTATGTTTAAATAGAAGACAGTTACATTTAAACTAAATGTTTTAGATTCATTTTAAAGTAAAAAAAATCTATTTTCTGAGCAGAAAATACTGTTTTAACAACATTAGATGTTACTATTCAGAAACTACTGAATGTTTGTATCGTATGCATGCTTGTCTATAGAAGCAAAAAATAAATTGAGTTTAATTAATACATTTTTGTGCTGATATACTTTTATCATAACTTTAATGTTTTATAAGTTAAATCATGTTTTATAATAATATTAAGAAATATTTTGCTATGCTCTATTGCTCTATACATGCATTCCTTTATATTATATAATACAAATCTTACATTTAAATTACATTTACATGCGTAAATATTAGCAATGTAATAGAGGAGAGGAGATAGATTTATTATTTTAATGTTTTATTATTTATTAAATATACCAATATATTTATGTTTGTTTAACATTGCAGCATACAACTTGATAATCTATATGTAATATGACAATTGTCACTTGAGGTCATTTTCCGTGTGTAAATAAGCCTGAATACCACATGGGTTGTGTTGAGGATGCAGTTATGTGATTAGTTTTATTTACAAGGAGACATTTCTATAAACGTGTGGCAACTGTAAGCTGACTGTTGATTTTTTATTTATTTATTTATTTATTTTATTCCTTCCAAAACGTTCTTGGAGATAAAAATGACAAAGTGCACTCAGTTTTAAGTTTTTTTTTGTATTCTTTTAACTGAAGCACAGCCTTTGATGTGTTGTAAGTTTACTAATAAATGTAGACCAAGTACAATTTCAAATGAAGCTTCACTATTATCAGTTTGAACTAAAAAGATGGAAAATGGCAAAGAGTTTACTCCATTTTTTAGAAAAAAAGTAAACGCACTGAAAAATTCTAGCTGCATTTAATTTTAAAGCAGTCTAAACAGCAGTCATTGGGGAATCACTTGTTGCCAGAACCAGTACACCTCAAACTACAGGGAGCTTGCACTCAAAAATGGGAACACAACAGAGCCTGTACTAAATTGAGAGTAAATATCTGCATGGCTTTCAAGAGTTTGCGAGAATTCTGAAGTCTGAAGGGATGAAAGTTTGACTCAGAGATGACTATTTTTTTTTCTGTAGTACATCGAAGACATTTCAGTTGCTCAGTAGGTAGCTAGCTAATTTGCAGTGTCGGGTCTTATCTGACTAAGCAACCCATAGATCTAAATGTCAGCAGCGTGATTTATTTAAAAATACTTGCATTTTGATTTGGTAAGATTAAAAGGCAGCAGGTATGACATGTCAGATGTTAGATAACGTTTTTTTATATATGTATATGCCTGGTGGGATGTGTACAGGGCCAGATCTGCTTAGTTTCAGTCTTGCAAACAAGCTGTACTGAAGCAAAACCCATTTAAAAAAAAAATCAAATGACTTTAAATCATGTGTTCCAAACGGAGATGCTAGTGGAGAGGCAGAGGTAAAAAATTGGGGTGTTCGATTCCTTTTTCTTTTTTTTTTCTTTTTTTTTTTTAAGTTATCTTCAACTCCCCCAATTGACTCTTATACTACAGTACATTTACTTAGCTTAAAATCTTTTACCCAAAATCACAGTTATTATTACACACTTAATTTTTTTTCTCTCGACATGATGCTTTAAAGCTCCAGATTGTTACTTAATTTGGTTAAATTACCCTATTTTTTTTTTTTTTTGAGCAAATACATTATTAGCCAATGTTCCTTATCTCCTTACCTGAGCCTGATTCACACTGGTTAACTTGTGATTATGTTTTACAATTTGAGGGATACTGGTAAGCTTTTGCTTCAAGTATGTGCAGGCTGTTATTCATCTTTGCATCATTATGTCACATCTCTTTGCATACAGAAAGAGTCCTGGTGCCTTTCACATGTGAGGTGGATAATTTATAGCCCTTATCACAGCATCTGTAATAAGTATTGGATTTGAAAAAGAATAAGTGCTAAGGAACTTTAATTTTATTTTGTGTTAATAGAACAATTGCTTACAGTATATGCAATTCAAAAATGTTTTTATAAACAAAAAACGTAAAAAAAAAAAGTTAATGTCTCACCGGCCACTTTATTAGGTACACTTTTCTAGTACTGGGTTGGACCCACTTTTGCCTTCAGAACTGCCTTAATCGTTTGTGGCATAGATTCAACAAGGTTCTAAAAATATTCCTCAGAGATTTTGGTCTATATTGACATGATGGCATCATGTAGTGGCTGCAGATTTGTCGACTGCACATCCATGATGCAAATCTCCCGTTTCACCATATAGCCTCAGTTTCATGTTGTTAGCTGACAGGAGTGGCACCCGGTGTGGTCTTGTGCTGCTGTAGCTCATCCGCCCCAAGATTGGATGTGTTGTGCTTTCAGAGAAGCTCTTCTGCATATCTCTGTTGTAATGAGGAGTTATTTGAGTTACTGATGCCTTTCTATCAGCGGGAACCAGTATGGCCATTCTCTTTTGACCTCTGGCATCAACAAGGCATCAACAGCCATGTCATGTTCAAAGTCACCTAAATCATCCTTCTTCCCCATTCTGATGCTTGGTTTGAACTGCATCAGATTGTCTTGACCATGTCTACATGCCTAAATGCATTGAGTTGCATTGCTGCCATGTGATTGGCCGATTAGAAATTTGCATTAAAGAGCAGTTGTGTACCTAATAAAGTAACCTGTGTGTGTGTGTGTGTGTGTGTGTGTGTGTGTGTGTATATATATATTAGTAACATTATAGTATATATAGTATATTTAGTATATATTAATTAGTAACAAATAATAACCGATTATAATTGATCAGCAAATCATCATATTATAATGATTTGAGAAGGATCATGTGACTGATTAATGAATAGGTTGTTTTCAGTCATGTGGTTCTGGTGACGCTCAAAATTCAGATTATACACTTTGTGGTTTAAAAAACATGTTTATTATAAATTACTTTAGTTTTTTTTACCCCATGCAAATATCTTCCAGACGTCACGAAATAACATATTACAGCATACAAAGCGTGGATGCATAGTCTACATTATTAATAAAGTGCATTTAAAGGGATAGTTCACCATATAAATGAAAATGTACTTACTACTTACTCACTCTCAAGGGATTCCAAACCTTTATGAGTTTCTTCTGTTGAACACTAAAGACGATATCCAAGAGAAAGCTGAAATCCTGTAACCATTGACTTCCATAGTAAAAACTCAATGCTATGGAACTCAATTGTCACAGGTTTCCAGCTCGTTTTGGAAAAAGTAAAAGGTGAGTATTAATTTTTGGTCGAACTATCCCTTTAACTCTCATGCACTACATAGGGATTAGCGAATTAGTGTACAAGTCAATGATTTCGAACACAGCAACAGATTTGACAACTCTAGAGCTATTCAGCTTTAAGGAAACGATTCGCCATCACTGTATAAAAAGTTGAAATTATGCTGACATTTAATGATGATGTTTATCAAAAGATTGAAACGTTATCACAAAAAATTCAGGACATTTTAAATGGCATTTTTACTTTTTAAGCTTTATAGTTATCTCTTATGGTACCAGTGCCACAGTATCAGACATTTAAAACTGACTAGCACATGCATTTTCCTTTTGCAGAAACAACTGGAGGACTATCTAAACAAGCTGCTGAAGATGGCGATGTATAGAAAATACTATGCAACGGTAAGCTCACGCTTGATTATAGAGTTCAGGTCCTGATGGAGCACATGTTGAGTTATCTTTAATGAAGCAGCAGCGTGACGATCAATATTACTGATAGAAACTGTGTGTCCTGAGTCTCTCTCTCTCTCTCTCTCTCTCTCTCTCTCTCTCTTCAGTTCTATTCCAGCAGCCTTAATCAAGGACATCCGTAAATTTGCTTTCTCCTTCTCCCTCAAATTCCTTCTTTTGTTCCCTCTTTTCCCTCTTAATTCCTTCTGAGGGTCAATATAGCTGAGGATTTAGTGTAACTTCTTTTAATTGAGGCTGCGTTTCTTTTCCGCTGGTGTTAAGCTGAATTGTTTCTCATTTGCAGATGGAGTTTATTGATGTGAGCCAGTTGTCCTTCATTCAGGACTTGGGCCCTAAAGGATTGTGAGGACACAATGTTTTTTGCTTTATTTTTTATTATTGGCTCGTGCTCATATATAGTATATCTATTTAATTTGTGAAGTACATTGCATACAAATATGAAGTACATTGTATAAAATTGTGTTTCTCAGCCAGGAGTACAGAGAACAATATAGGGAGCCTAAAGTATATAAAATATGCTGTATAAGAAATTTGTAAATTTCTTATACTAAAATTTACCCCACCCTCTTTCGGATCAAGTCTCTGAGCTCTGAGATGGGCGTGAAGCACTGGAAGCAGAGGGAGGAGTGGGCGTGGCTGGCAGAGCAGGGGAAAAAAGAGGGGAGTGAACAAATGTTGTCAGTTGGCGCACAAAATAAGAAACAAACCGTGAGACCCATGATTTTATAGTGTACAAAGTTAAAATGAAAAGAAACAAACAGTAATTTAATGCCTTTCTACATTTGTTATTCGTAATTTTATATACACATGAGCACAATTTGTTATATCATTATAAAGACAATCGTGTTTACATAAACACTATAAATGAGGACTTGTCTCCTCCTCAATCCCCGGGTCTCAATGCAGACACAATGGATAGCAGTACAGCAGGTCTTTTGCCTTGTCTTTTCCAACCATTAGCCCTGCCGGTAATCTGGAGGATTTTAAACAGGCGGACACAGCAACACGGATATAGGTGATGTGTCTGAATGGTAACAAACTCAACGGATAAAAGACAAAGTCCACCATTTTCCAATTCTTGTACAGCTCTGCAGACAAAAAAATGCTTGCTGCACACAAACAGCTTTGCTGTGTCAGCCTTGACAGCATTGCGGGGAAAAACATGGAGCAAACCTTGTGGATCATGGAAGCAAACACATACGACCCTGGTCGCTGTCTCACCCAGTCATTGGGTCTCACAGATTGGCAGGTCTGCCTTGTCTTTGGGAAAGCACAAGCTTTCATGAATAATTAAGAAGCAGGGTCTTCTCATAGGATAAGAAAACTCTGTTATTAATAAAAATGAGAAACCGATGCGTCATCACTCCACTAGCAGATTCGCTCTACGTTACCGATTTTGATCTCGCCCCAAAAATTGTTTTTAACTTGGAAGATGATCCAGTTTTTCCCACAATTAAAGCTGACAGGTGCTAACATTGTTCAAACTGTTGATCAACACACACAAATCTGTACTCTAGGTGTCTTAAACCTTTAAAATAAAGCATTTGTCAGCAGTATTATTCTTTTTTCTTTTTCTTTGTAAATATTTCAATATGTATATTCATGAAATATTTTTGGGGCCCTTTAAATATCTTCTTTGACAATGGGTGCCTTGAAGTCTTGAGGTTTGAGAACAACTGGCATAAAATAAATATATCTTTATTTAGGGAGTTATTGATATTAAATTGAATAGGATATTTTATATACTTTTTTGTTTTCAGTTGTGATCAAAACTTTTAGCAACTATTAAGCAACAATTGGGCACATTAATCACAAAAAACTCCCCATTGTTACCATAATGCGTCTATTGTTTTTCTGAATTCTTTTGTATTCGTAATTTCAACAGATTATTATGATGCATGTAGTTATGTACTATATGACAAAAATATACCATGATACTTTTTGGAATTACAATCAGCATGAAAGTAATATGACAAATTTCTCTGTAATGTATAAAACACTCAGAATTTGGGAGGATACGTGTGTGTCATGAAAATGTGGCAATGACAAACAGGACTTTCTTAAAATGTACACATTTTTATGCAACACATAATCTATCACCTCACTGAAATGTGACTCAAGCAGGTGTTTCATGTGATTCATTCTTTAACTACTACAAACCTCTATCTTCCAGAGAAGGCATAGTTTATAAACGCTCAGGAGGTCATCGTATCCCAGGCATGAACTGCTGTGGCCACAATGAAGTCTGCTACCGCTGGTCTAAGAGGTATTCTTTACCACAAAATACAATATCAATTGCCAAATCCCTAATGGAAACAGCATGAACATATCGCATTCAAGCATTTTCACTTTGAGCTTTAACATTTGTAAGAAGCTCTTTAAAGCAGTGTTATCTGTGAAAATGCACAACTCTGATGGAATGGGCACTTGCTACACACCTTTTTTTAGTCTGTTTATCTCTGCTCCACTGATAGCAGGCTTCTTTCATTCTCTGATTATACTGACACCGTATCACTGCTTCCCACTGCTCTCTGTATAATAATGCTTTAGAGAAGCTTACTTTAGGCCAGGCTGTGATGTGTCTAATTATGACTTTTTTTTTTAGGTGGCTTATTGTGAAGGACTCTTTTTTGCTGTACATGAAGCCGGACACTGGTGCCATTTCATTTGTCCTACTGGTGGACAATGAGTTTAGCATCAAAATGGACTCCAAACAAACAGAGACGAAGCATGGAGTGAGGATAGAAAACCTGTCTAGGTGTGTTCACTTAATTGCGACACTTGATCATGACTTAACCAAGCACAATGTCAGTAATAAATGTCTTTGTTAGTTTGTAGTCGATTGGTGTTTATGTGTGTGTGTTTTGTGCAGAAAACTAGTGCTGAAATTCACTAGTTACAGACATGCCCGCTGGTGGGGTCAAGCCATTGAAAGCTTTGTGAGGAAACATGGCAAGGCCTTTTTAAGGACCCACAGATTCGGATCCTTCGCCAGGGAGGAGGAGAACATACCCTCTAAATGGTATATTTTGATCAAAAATGGTCTTTAGGTTGAGAAATTGGTGGTGTAAGCTTGTCAAAATGATTGATAAATAACTGTGATAATCTTGAGCAGATGATTATAACTGTATGTAGTGTAGATTTAAGACCATAGACAAAACACAAGAATTACCATCCAAAATCAAACAAAAAGTGCTTCAGGAGTATTTAATATGTGGGTGCACTTTGGATAAGGAATTTATAAGGATAAACAATAAAATCATAAGGCCAAGGCACTCGAAAAGTAAATAAAAATTCATTAAAAAGTTATTAACATGGCTATTATTTTAAACACAGCACTATTGTGCACCACACCTATGTGTTTCAGCAAAACTTGCCTTCATCAGAGTAGGCATGGGACGATAACCGTTTTTAAGGTATACCGCGGTTTGGAAAAGTCAAGGTTTTAAAACCACCAAAATTTTCTGTAATACCGTTCTTAAGGTACATGTACAATTTTTTTTGTTTACATTTTTTTTTTAGGACAGAAGTATCTCCAGCAGAAAAAATATCCAAAGATGCCATTTTAAATTGTGAAGAAATTGTGTTTTTGAAACTAATGAAGACAGCAGAAATCAATTAATATTTAGAATTATTTAGCCTGACATGTTTACTGTTCCAAACTATAATAAATCTTTCAAAAAATAAAATATATTGTTTTCAAAAACGTATAGAAAGAATATATTTAGAGCAGTGAGCACAATACCGTGATACCGTGATATTTTTATCCAAGGTTATCATACCGTCAGAATCTTATACCGGCCCATGCCTACATCAGAGTAACAATCTTCAGTTGTGTCTGTAGTTCATTTGAAACCTCAGTGGTCACATGACTCAATTGAATATCTAAAGAATACTGAAAATAATATATCAACACTATAAGGTCAACTCAATTAGTGATTATTAAAACAGTAAACAGTAATAGAAGAGAGAAAAAACATAAAGATAATAATAAGTATTATACAACATATGTCTCAAAAAGATTAATAGTCGATGCTTTTAATCATGATATATGATTTTTATGGGTGACATGGTGGTTCAGTGGATAGCACTGTCGCCTCACAGCAAGAAGGTTGCTGATTCCAGCCCCAGCTTGGTCAGTTGTGGAGTTTGCATGTTCTCCTCGTGTTAGCGCGGTAGGTGCTCCGGTTTCCCCCACAGTCCAAAGACATGCGCTATAGGTGAATTACTTCTTAATAAAACACATACATTATTTGCCATAATGTATGTGTGTGGATGAGTGTGTATGGGTGTTTCCTAGTACTGGGTTGCAGCTGGAAGGGCATCCGCTGTGTAAAACATATGCTGGATACAGTAAGTTGGCGGTTCATTCCACTCTGGTGACCCCTGATGATTTGCGTGAATTCAATGAATGAATAAATGAATATGATTGTTACTGTTGACATAACTAATGGCAAAGAAAGAAAATAAAAACACTGCTGTAATGTACACGAAAGCAGACAAAAACATGAATGCAAAAAGTAGAACAATAATCATGAAATTTTTTAACTTTTCTTAATTAAAAATATACAAATATATATATATATTTTTAATTAATTATTACATTTACATGTTATTACATTACACAATTAATTAAGAGCACACTATTCATGAATGTAACAGGCAAAAAAATATATATATTTTTAAATGTTTCACTTATCACGTTGTTTTAAACCTGTATGACTAACTGTATTTTATGGGATTTAAGGTCCACTGAAGTGTTTTTGCGCAGCTTAAAATCCCAGCGCTCTTGTAAAAATACTCAGCTGAGAGCGATGTAAATGTTAGAGCAGTTTAAAACGCCAACTGCTCAGCACTAGCTCAGAACTACACTGCTAGCATTTTAAAAAAACACAGCGCTTCCATTGAGAACAACACAAAAAATAACTCTCTGCCTTGGAAAAAAGCTTCAGTGGACACGCGCCCTAAAAGAAGAAATTTTGATTAGTTTTTTTCATTTTCTCAGTTTTTTTTTGCGTCTTGATTTTTTTATTTTAGTTTTTGTTTGTTTGTTTGTTTGTTTGTTTGGTCGTTGGTTGGTTGGTTGGTTTTGTTTTGTTAATGAAAGTAATTTAAGTTTTAAGTTTTTGCTTGTTTGTTTTGTATGTCTATTATATGTACAAAATATAGATTTGGAATGACATGGGAGGTGAGTAGATTTGTTTTATTATTATTTTTAAACCATCCATTTGAAAAAAAAATTGTTTTACAGGTATGTGAATGGCAAAACCTACATGGAAGATGTTGCAAATGCCCTGGAGGAGGCCAAAGAGGAGATCTTCATCACAGACTGGTGGTATGTGCTCAGTGTTTATTCTTCAGCAAGAAAACATGTTCAGGCAGACAGATAGTCTCAGCCCAGTTCACACTATTGGGTGAGCCAATGTTGCTATCATGGGTTGGACAGATTGCTTCAACAAACAGAGCGATGTTTGGATGTCTCCACAGAGTCCCAGTGTTTACATATTTCTGTAAAAAGCAACCTATAAAAGGCTTATGTATAGTTTTGAGTGTATATCAGCGATAATGGGGATATCCAAGATGACTTGCATTATTTTAGTTGTTTAAAGGGATAGTTCACCCAAAACTGAATCATTTACTCATCCTTCACTTGTCACAAACCTGTTTGGGTTTCTTTCTTCTGTAGAACACAAAATATGTTATTTAAAAAAAGTTAGAAATCTGTAACCACTGATTTATAGTATTTGTTTTCTTTCATACGATGAAATGATTATCAGTGTCAATGATTACTAGTTTTCAACATTTTTCAAAATATCTTCTTTTCAATCATGTTTTACATAAATTTTTTTTTCATAGTAGGAAAACTAAATACTATGGATGCCAATGACTACCAATTTCCAACATTTTTCAAAATAAATGATTTTCAATCATGTTTCATATTCATTTATTTATTCATTCATTTTCTTTTCGGCTAAGTCCCTTTATTAATCAGGCGTTGTAAACAGCGGAATAAACTGCCAACTTATTAAGCACATGTTTTACACAGCGGATGCCCTTCCAGCCGCAACCTAAACACTGGGAAACACCCATACACTCTTGCACACACTCACACACACTACGGCCAATTTAGCTTATTCAATTCACCTGTACCGCATGTATTTGTGAAGGAAACCCACGCCAACACAGGGAGATCATGCAAATTCCACACAAATGCTAACTGACCCAGCCGGGGCTCGAACCAGCGACCTTCTTGGTGAGGTGATTGTGCTACCCACTGCGCCACCATGCTGCCCCTGGCTCACTTATATGAGATGAAAATATGAACAGAAAGAAACTGTATTAACTACTCAGTAGCGAATTTTCAAAAGATTAGTCTTTTAGACAGGCCAGAGATTTACATTTAGAGATTTTATTCATTAATATACACATGCCAAACCATTTGTGCTTCAAAAATGTAATAACATTTCGATACCAGTTTAAATAAAATATATTTTATCATCTAATCCTATGCTGACAGAGTTGAATTTTCAGCAGTCATAGTCTTACCATAGTCACAGTGTATTATTATCCATCAGGAATCATTCTAATATGTTGCTTAAAGGGGTAGTTCACCCCAAACTTAAATTCCTTATCATTTACTCTCCCTCATGTGGTTAAACCTTTGAGTTTTTTTCTCTTGTTGAACAGAAAATAAGATATTTTGAAGAATGCTGGTTGCTAGGACCTAATGACTTCTGTAGTAAGACTTTTTTCTACTATGAAAGTCAATGGATCCCAGCAACCATGCAGCATTTAAAAAATATGTTCTTTTGTGTTTAACAAAAGAATTTCACTCAAATAGTTTTTGAACAAGTGAAGGGAGAATTAATGATGAGGTAATTGTACTTTTTGGGTGAACTATCTCTTTAAGAGATTATAATTGTCAGTGTCAAAATGTAGTGCTCCTAAATATTTCGTGGAAACTGTGACGTTTATTTGCATTATAAATGACTTTACTGTTACTTTCAATCATTTTAATGTGTCATTATAGGATGATTTTTAATTTACAAAAAAAGGGGAACATTTTCTAAAGGCTGGTGTGAAAGTACTGCAGAGCAGGACAGTCTACTCTAGTGGATCGCTTTTTGTTTAGTGCAAATGAAGTGCAACCCAACTAAGTGCACCAGTACAAAAGCCAGACACTATCCAAAAAGCCCAACTGGATTAATAATGACCATGCGTGAATGTGAAAGGTACTCTCATCGGGTATGTTAGTCTTTTGTGTTCATTTCTCTTTTGTCTGGTAATGCACTGGAGTGGTGTTTCTCATATGCATGCAGAATGTGGCAGTGGATCAGGGGCTCAGATTGGAAGGTGTTCATTACACAAGTTACACACACACACACCAGTATCTCTCTTCCCTGGAGTTAAGTTTCATGCGTCAGCCCTCCTTACTTCAAAAATACCACTCCTGGAATAGACTCAATGGTCTGATCCTCTCTGTGTCTGAGAGAGTGGGTGGTTAAATGAGGTTAGACACATGTTTTCTGATGTAGTTGTACTTGAAGAATTGTCAAGTCAAAGGTTTGAGTCAAGTCAACAAGAACACCATTTTATTAACACTGAGAATCAAATTTCAGATCTGAAAATAATTAAAGACTATTACAAATGTTACCTTCCTTTAAACAGTTGATGTCCACTTTTAGATAATGTCTTCAGTAAGACCAAGAACTGCATTTAAAGTACATAGTAGGTCACTCCAAAAAGAAAAATTTATTCATTTATTTTTTTTTCTTCTGTTGGGGTTAGGGTTAAAAGAAGAAGATATTTTGAAGTATGTTAAAATCTGGTTGCAACTGACATTCATTTAATAAATACAATGTAAATAAATGGCTACAGTTTGCCAACATTCTTCAAATATTTTGTGTTCAACATAAGAAAGAACCTTAATCAGATTTAGAACAATTAGGGGTGAGAAATAATGACAGAACTTTAGTTTTTGGGTTAAATCTGTTGTCCTGGCAAGTCATACAGTATCATGGAATATGGGACATGTTTGTGTTTGTAATGTGCAGGCTGAGCCCTGAGATCTTTCTTAAGAGGCCTGTGGTGGAAGGCAATCGCTGGAGGCTCGACTGCATTTTAAAGCGCAAGGCTGTAAGTCTTCTGTATAGTATTTGTCTCTTTTGCTACAGTATGCTCATAATGTTCAAGCCGACATGAAAATATGTTTAGTATCTTCTTAAAAGTTTTGTCTTGTATCTTAGTTTAATTCTACATTGTGATTTACATTAGTCTCTCAAACAATACAAAATGTCCTCGAACAAGACAAACTGTTGGGTGGGTTGGATTTTGTTCATTCGGAATGGTTAGATCAGTGTTATTTGCTAATTCTATTATCTCATATGAATGACAGAATGTTCTGCAATCATGCAGAAAACATTTAAATAAGAATATTACCTTTTCAAATGCATTTATCTGCAGAAAATCACAGTAGGTCAGTATATAATATTCAGTTTTCTGTCCATATATATTGAATAATATGTATATGTGTAAAACTTGATTCTTTTGTAGTTACATCATGTACTAAGACAGACTGAAAATAAAAGTTGCTATTTTCTAGACTGATATGGCTAGGAACTATACTCTTTTACAGTGTAATCATCAAGGAAATTTGCAGCTATACCATGGTTGCAGCAGGAGCAATGATATCATGCAATGCCTAAAATTTTGCTAACTTTTGTAATATAACCTTTCCTATATAAATAGGAGGATTTTCTATGCTTTGGTCATTTGAACGAGATGCTAATGGTGCAATCTGATTTAATGATCTATGCTATGCTAAGCTAAAAGTGCCTGTATAGACCCGGTGATTGAGTCAATTCAAAAATAGTAAAACTCACCTGTTTGACTTGTAGAATATGTCTTTTTTTTAAGTGGAGTGTTATTTTAAGGTCTAACTGGCCTATTGTCATTTTCTGCAAAGAAATGCTCTTAATGATAATATTTTTCTTTGAAATTTTGCAGACATGCTATCGGTAGTTTATATAATCAAACACAAGTGAACATCCCATCAAAACATGTACCTACAGTTGCAATCAGAATTATTGAACCCCCTTTGAATTTTTTTTCTTTTTTAAATATTTCCCAAATGATGTTTAACAGAACAAGGAAATTTTCACAGTATGTCTGATAATATTTTTTCTTCTGGAGAAAGTCTTATTTGTTTTATTTTGGCTAGAATAAAAGCTGTTTTAAAATGTATTTAACTATTTTAAGGTCAAAATTATTAGCCCCTTTAAGCTATATATTTTATCGATAGTCTATAGAACAAACCATCATTATACAATAACTTGCCTAATTACCCTAACCTGCCTAATTAACCTAGTTAAGCCTTTAAATGTCACTTTAAGCTGTAAAGAAGTGTCTTGAAAAATATCTAGTCAAATATTATTTACTGTCATCATGTCAAAGATAAAATAAATCAGTTATTAGAGATAAGTTATTAAAACTATTATGCTTACAAATGTGTTGAAAAAATCTTCTCTCCGTTAAACAGAAATTGGGGAAAAAAATAAACAGGGGGGCTAATAAATCAGGGGGTTGAATAATTCTGATTGCAACTGTATTCAATAGATCTTTAAATAATAATTTTGTTTTATTCATTTATTTAATTTAAATTAGTTTGTTTATTTGTTTATAAAAAAAAATTCTCAGCTTAACTTGTCTATATATTTGCTTGTAGCAACAAGGGGTGAGGATCTTTGTTATGCTGTATAAGGAAGTGGAGCTGGCACTCGGCATCAACAGTGAATACAGCAAAAGAACACTAATGCATCTTCACCCAAACATTAAAGTAAGTCCTGTACCACATCTACTTTCACACATCTTGTATCACACAACTATATGTAGTTTTTCTTTTTAACAGGTGATGAGACACCCTGATCACGTGTCCTCCTCTGTCTACTTATGGGCACATCACGAAAAGATTGTAGTGATTGACCAGTCAGTTGCTTTTGTTGGTGGAATTGACCTGGCTTATGGCCGCTGGGATGACCGTGAGCACCGTCTGACAGACGTGGGAAGTGTAACGCGATCTGTTGCTCAAGCCATGGAGCAGGTTAGTATGATGGACCTGCCATTTATACTAGCAAATCAAAAATTAAAAAAAATTTGTAGCCACGAACAGGTCAGAGTAAAATTGTGACTCTTGGTTGAGCTATGAAAAAGGTAGCATCATACATCCTTTTAATGATAGAAGGATATGGTTGAACCTAGGATCCAGGAGGACAATGCAATTTTCTTTTAGGTCGTGGTACACTGCACCAGCTCTATACCCTCACCAGGGTGCTTGCGGGTTCATGGGAGTATGCCCAACCAGTCCACATGTGTTTTTGTTGACTTTGAGAAGGCATTCGAACATGTCCCTCATGGCATTCTGTGAAGGGTGCTCTGGAAGTATGGGGTCGGAGGTGCTTTGTTAAGGGCTGTCTTGTCCCTGTATGAACAGAGTAGGAGTCTGGTTCGCATTGCCGGCAATAAGTCAAACTTATTTTCAGTGCATGTTGGACACTGACAGGGCTGCCCTTTGTCACCAATTATGTTCAGAATTTTTATGGACAGAATTTCAAAGCGCAGCCTTGGGCTGGAGGGGGTCTGGTTTGGGGACCACCGGATTTCATCTCTGTAACTCGCAGACAATGTTGTTCTGTTGGCCTTATCGAAGATGAACCTTTAGCATGCACTAGGGCATTTTGCTGTCGAGTGTGATGCGGCTGGGATGAGAATCAGCACCTCCGAGGCCATGGTGCTCCACCGGAAAAAGGTGGTTTGCCATCTCCAGGTTGGAGGAAAGTCCTTACCCCAAGTGAAGGAGTTCAAGGATCTTAGGGTTTTGTTCACAAGTGAGAGAAGGATAGAACGTGAGATTGACAGGCGGATTGGTGCAGCGGCAGCAGTAATGCGGATGATGTATCGGTCCATTGTGGTAAAGAAGGAGCTTATCCGAAAGGCAAAGCTCTCGATTTACCGGTCAATCTACGTTCCTACTCTCATCTATGGTCATGAGCTTTGGGTCATGACTGAGAGGACAAGATCTCAGATACAAGCAGCCGAAATGAGTTTCCTTCGCAGGGTGGCAGGGCACACCCTTACGGATAGGGTGAGGAGCTCTGTCACTCGGGAGGAGCTCGGAGTAGAGCCTCTGCTCCTCCACATCGAGAGAAGTCAGCTGAGCTGGCTCAGGCATCTGTTTCGGATGTCTCCTGGACGCCTACCTACGGAGGTGTTCCAGGCATGTCCCATCAGGAGGAGGTCTCAGTGAAGACCCAGGACACGCTGGAGGGACTATGTCTCTCGGCTGGCCTGGGAATACCTCTGGATCCCCCCAGAAGAGCTGGAGGAAGTGTCTGGGGAGAGGGAAATCTGGGGTTCTCTCCTAAGACTGCTTTCCCCACGCGACTCGGCCCCAGAAAAGAGGTTGAAAATGAACGAATGGATATGGAAACCAGAATGGTTAACTGAATACAAACCCATTCATATGGATACATTCAGAGTGGAAAAAAGTATTCCAATACTGTATATGGTATTAATCTAGCTCTTCAAACTTACAAAGGACAAACTACTTTACCAGGACAAGAGTTATCACTATAAAGCCAAACCAATGAATGTGCCATCATCACAGTTAGAAATGTCATCATGCTTCATTTATGCCACTCCTATGGATAACACACCCAACTTGCTTGCTTTTATGGCTTTGAAGTTTCAAAAATGATAGACTGTGATTAGAGGTTTCTGTTAGTTATACAGTAATAAAGTGAAATTATGTCTGTTTTTTGGCACTCAGGGACTGGATTCATCCACACCCAAGAAGAAAGTGTCCACCAGTGGGAACAGCAGCCGGTCAATGGTTGGTGACTCAGTGGATTTGCCTAAACTAAAAGGCATTGGTCGCACTCGCAAGACTCGTTTTAGCCTGTACCATCACATCCAACGGGGCCTTCACCATGCTGACAGCATCAGCAGCATCGACAGCACAAACAGTAAGAGACTCCACCGTGTGACTTGTAGAAAAACTGATTCAGCTGTACATTGCGTGGTTGGTTGAGGTCTCTGATGATGCCTATGTAACTCCTCTTTGAACTCAACAGCTAAAAAAATGGTAATATACTAAAACATGAAAATTCTGTTGTTGTTTATGCATGCTCATTTCGATTGACTTTCATCCATGTTCTGGTCATATTATTTTTCTGTTTACTGTATAGACTGGGCTGTCATGGACAGTACATTCCATATTGCAGTTTTCTAATCAGTCACCTGACCTGTACTGTACTGTACAAGTTATTGTGACTAGTTATTTAATTACTTTAAAGCCACAAGAGATCATTAAAGCATAAATGACCTAATGCATGATATAGATCAATAGCATTTATTTAATACCAATTTATTTTAGACTAAGACCACTCTTGAGTCAAAAAGAGAAACGCTCTTATACTTGCTACAGTCTTCTTCCACGGTTCAGTAACTGTAGTGTGCTTTTGGACATAACTTTATTGCCAAGGATCTTTCAAAGATTATCAATCAGATTTATATCAGGGCTCTGGGTTGGCCATGTCATTATTTCAGTGTTGTCAACATCAAGGAACTGTTTTGCTGTGTAATGAGGCTCATTTGCATTCGGTTTGTCATGTATCTTTATAAGAGGCTCAACTTCTGTTGTGGAAAACATAAATCTTATTGGTTTTTCTAAACACTTTGGGTTTATTATTTCCCTAGTTTGACAAGAAACAATGTTTTCAATTAGATGCATTAAATTAAACTCTCTTTTTACACCAAAATGAACTTTGCACCAGTTCTCAGTCCAAACAACATGCTTCTCTGGTTAGTCTAGTCTTTTGAGACTTTTGCTGATGAAGTCCAAATTCTCTAAAATGTTATGACAGTAGCTGGGTTTCCATTATACTTAGTTTATATGCATTTTGATGCATCACATGATAAATAAATGATAAAATGACAAGTTTCTAGTTTCTACACTCCCTTGAGGTGGTTTTGGACTTGCGTGAAAAAGGGTTAATGTGAATAAAGGGAGATAAATAAATTCTGACGTAGTGAATCTTACACCCACGCCACATGACTAATCAGCTGCCTTTATTGTGCTTTGTTTACTGTTAGTTACTAGGTTACCAATACCACAATCATCCACTCAAACAAATTGATGGAAACCTTTTGGGATTTTATTTATTTATTTTTTTTGTAAAACTTCGAATCTTTGATTCGCTTCATGTTAAGATAGAAACATGGCTGCTGTGCGCTGAGGTAAAGTTTTTGTCACTTTAGAAGAATCCTTATCTGACAAAGTCAGTGAAAAATAGAATGTTTGGCAGCCAGTTAAATAGGGCTTGTCATATAATTAAAGATATTACTTCCATGTGCGACATTAACACCAATAATTTTAAGGAATCTGAAAGTGTTGTCTAATTTTGTCATTCTGAGACCACCTTGAATGCCTGACTAGGGGACTCTGGTTGAGAACCACTGTTGTATTTCTATCTTGTCTAGGTATTTTTCTCCTCTGTCAGATGCAAAGTGATGATTCTCCTCTCTGGCTAATAATAGGTGTATTATATGTAGCTCCTGTGGCTTGCTCATCGTTTTCTTGGTTCAGCTCTGTCTGACACACACAGGCTGAGTGAGGATTAAGTGTATTTAGACTTGACAGCAGAGATATGCTTTAATTAAATTACTTTGACCTCAGGCTAGGCTTCATTTGTTACTGATTCTTACTCTCAAGTCACATTAATTTGCTGTTAAGATAACCAGTGCTTTGTTTCACACTAATTGTTCAGTTGTAGATTGTGTGATGTGCAGCATTCTACATCTTAGTGCTTTCTCCTTGTTTTATATAATCTTATATTATTAGAAAAACACAGTTCTTTAAAACACACAGTCATATAATTGACATATTTGCAATAAAAAATATATAAAGGTAAAATATAACTACTCTATAATAAAATATTTTTAAGTCATTTGCATGATTTTTAAATAGTTATAAATGTATTATTAGCTATAGATTTAAAGTTGTAAAGGTTACTTGTATTAACAGTCTTTATATAGTCAACAATTCAATTTTCAAGTTATACTCAATTAAAATATTATATAAGTAATTTACACATTTTAAATAATGTATTATTATTTTAAACATAACTACTGTAACTAACAAGTTTATTTTACTGTTAAATTCCAAATGTAACTTTTATAATACCACATTGTTATATACACTACCTGACAAAAGTATTGTCACCCATCCAAGTTTTAGGAACAACAAATACAAATTTGACTTCTAGTTGATCATTTGGTATCAAAAGTGGCTTATATGAAAGGGAAAGGCCTCTAGATTACGCTTATTTTACCTAAATAAAATATGATCATGCCTTGATTTTTTTATTATTTACTTAGGACAGTGAGGTCTGACTTTGCTTAGACAAAAGTCTTGTCACCTAACAGAAATGATATACAATATAGAATATAAAGGCAGTGGAAAAAGATTTAATATTGTGTATGACTCCCATGAGCTTGAAGGACTGCATCCATACATCTCTGCAATGGCTTAAATAACTTATTAATAAAGTCATCGGGAATGGCAAAGAAAGTTCTTGCAGGACTTCCAGAGTTCATCAAGATTCTTTGGATTCATCTTCAATGCCTCCTCCTTCATCTTACCCCAGACATGCTCAATAATGTTCATATCTGGTAACTAGGCTGGCTAATCCTGGAGGACCTTGACCTTTGCTTTCAGGAACTTTGATGTGGAGGCTGAAGTATGAGAAAGAGCACTATCCTGCTGAAGAATTTGCTCTCTCTTGTGGTTTGTAATGTAATGGCAGCTCAAATCTCTTGATACCTCAGGCTGTTGACGTTGCCATCCATTCTGCAGATCTCTCGCACACCCCAATACTGAATGTAACCCCAAACCATAATTTTTCCTTCACCAAACTTGACTGAATTCTGTGGAAATTTTGGGCGCATGCCGTTTCCAATAGGTCCTCTGAAGTATTTGTGATGATTGGGATGATTCATCAGTTCAGTTTTCCAACTGAACAACTAGAAGTCAAGTTATTATTTGTTCCTCTTACAACTGGGATCAATGACAAGACTTTTGTCAGGTAGTGTAGTTAACAATAAAAATACCTTTATACAGTATTGTATTACAAATATTAAAGGCCTTGATTAGCAATTCTGTGGTTACAGGAATAATGTATTTGTAATCAGATTGATTCCAGAATTTTTTTGTGCAATAAATTATGCTGCAAATACCAGTTAGCTGATCCCAACAAACATTAGTAAACCATATTGCATAATTTATGTCAATTCTCTTCCCAAATAAAAAATGTTTGCACCGACACAAGCTGTTGTTACTGTACATCTGGCCTTTTATGTGTAATGTCTGCAGAGAGTGGCTCAGTGCACAGTCTTCAGACAGGAGTGGGAGAGCTGATGGGAAACACACGCTTCTGGCATGGCAAGGACTACTGCAACTTTGTCTACAAAGACTGGGTTCAGCTGGACAAGCCTTTTGACGGTGAGCCACACTTTTTTACTTCCTCGACGATTTAACTTTTCTCATTTCAGTGATCGTTAATCCAGGTAATCCAAGGCTGAACAGTGTGATTAAACAGTTTTTTAGATGCGCTTCATGATGCTTTTTTTAATGCTGTGCTGGTCTGTAGACTTTATCGACAGGTACACAACCCCCAGAATGCCCTGGCATGATATCTCCTCAGTGGTGCATGGAAAAGCAGCCAGAGATGTGGCCAGGCACTTCATACAACGCTGGAACTTCACCAAGGCGAGACATTTAGCACCCCTCTGTCTAGGCTATGACCCACACACTTTAAAGTTCACCACACAATTTAGATTTTTTTATTTATTTACATTCTACTCTTTTTAAAAACAGCTTTTACACTCATACTGTACCACTGAGCGATACAGTGCAGTTTAGTACAGTATATTGCAATTCGGTGCAGGACACCCTGATGATGCTTGTCTTTTTACCCTTTATGAAGAAAACTATAGCAATTTTTAGTAAATACCATACTGTTTATAGAAATATGCACTGTAAAAAATATTCATAAATGAGCAGTTTCTGTATTTTGTGGTTTATTTTTGTTGTTGTTTATTTATGTTTTTTAAATTGCATTTATTAACATTTTAAATAGTTTAAAATGATTTATTGTCTGGATTGGTGTTGTATATTATGGTACAAAAACCTTGTAATAAGCTGCTAGCATATTCTGTTACTTTTATGTAGACTTATTTCTCTGTATATTATTTCTTATACCTTATATTATTTCAAATTACTAAAATATCGATAAAAGAGTTGAATTTTCAACATCAAAAGTTGACAGAGCAGAGATTAACATAAATAGAAAATACTTGTAAATCACAAAATACGGAAACTGTTAACAAATATTTGTTTACAGTGTACTATAGTAATGTACTTGAATTAATGTTTTGTGGTAATTCTATAGTTACTATGGTAACACGGCAACTATTGCAATATCATAGATATATACACTGGATATCACATAGGGACCCTGAGCATGCGTCAATAGCGCCGCCACATTGGTACAGTGCTCCTAGGACAAACGTCATTCAACCGCACTAGTCAAGACAGTGTGCCAATGTGAAGATGCTGGACTTTAGCGCTGTGTACGGGTGTAGTAACGAGCAAACAAAAAAAAAAACAAAGCACAAAGTCATTACATTTCATAGGTAAGATTTTGTTTTTTATGTTTTTGTATGTTATGAACGTTTGTGCTTAACAAGTAACGTTATTGATTATAATACAGTCTCTTACTGCAGTGACCATAAGGCAAAGTAGCACCAACTCGCACTAAATTCTAAGCTTCTGCTAGTTTTTTTGAATAAAATAACCAAACAATGTTATGAAATATGACAAGAAGATGCTGCGCTGCCAGAAACTTGTATTAATGTCATAACGGAGATTCATTCACAAACGAATCGCTCCCTCCGTCAGAATGAGAAGTGAAAGCAGGAGAGGGGGTGTGTTTCAGGACATTGATTAGATCAAATTAAACAGAGAAGGAGGGTAATGCATTTCCATGCACACAAACACTCACTCTTTGTCGACAATGCCCGTGCGGTCACATCCATCAATGTAGAAAAGTGATGTAAAATTATATTATTTCGTAATTTTAAAAAATATTTGCAAACGGACCACCGGGGAAAACTCCCGATCATAGATGTATGTGTATATGTGTATTTCTCTGGCTTTGGATGGCCACAGTCCTCCACTTCACCTTGGTCCTGCATTCATTTCAAAGGAGCGCTACCCTGTACTAAAATGGCGGCTCTATTGACGCATTCCTTCTAATAGACAACAGTAGGGTAGGCGACATCTAATGTATATATCTATGTTGCAATATAAACAAATGACCCAATTCTGTAGTTTCTTACAATAGGGTATATTATACTACAATACACTAGTTAACTAATTATTTATAACAGTTATTCAGTTCGCATTAGTTAATAGTACAGTATGCTGTAGCATTACATAACAAAGAGGTGTAGATACTGTAATATGTACAGTACAGCACTGTTACATTCCCTTAATTCTGTCTAGGGGAGCACAGTTACGCAACAGAATTTTTGTGGAGTTTGTGTGTGTTCAAAATGCAAATTGAATAAAGATTTATTCAATGATTAAGAGAAGGTTTTCAAGAAAGCTTAAAGAGGGAGTTCAAGCCAAAACAACAAATTAAAAATTCTCTAACTGATAGAAAGGGAAGAACTAAATAATCTATCAAAGAAAATAAAAGAATAACACACCAAAAATACCCTCACTCCCTTACTAACATAAACAGGAGAAAACAATTACAAAAAGAAAAGTGGCACCCCCTCTCTACTAACCTAATCCCAAATCAACAAAACAAAGTAAAGAGTCAACAACAATGTAGTATTGAAAGATCAAAAGTAAACTCACAACCAAAAAGTGTTTCTGAGGCAAAAACTACACACGATTGACAACAGCATTAACGGAACTTAAACAAATTAAAGCTCCTAATCAACAGATAAAGCTCGATAATCACAAAAGAGCCTCCACACACACACACACACACTCACACACACAAAACACTTTGGCTGTTTCTCAATTCCAAGATCATAGAGAACGTACTTGCGTTCTTGTGAAGTCCGGTCTTGCCAAGTTACCTCGGAGGAAACAAACTTGGGAGACTGCGAGACCAGAAGACCACGTTCTGTGAGATATGAGATGCTGCGTTCTTGACCTTTTCCTGCTGCACATGACCTTCACGCGTTTTTATTGAAAAATTATTTAAACATTACAGCATTCATACAACAATTTATTGTTTTTCCCCTTTTCACAATATATACTATGCATAAAAACCTTACAAATATATGTTGCACAATACAAATGAAACAAATTTTGATATGAATTTCAGCAAATAAACGCCCTTAATGTGTTTATGTCTTTATTAAGATTTTCATGTTGACCTTTCCAAATCATTTTTTCATTTAGGGAAACTCCTGAGATAAATAAGTTATATCTCCAAATTTTAATAATAAACCTGTATAAAATGCTGCTCTTCCCACCTCCTTTATTCAGTCGCAATGACGTCTGGGACTTCTTGAGCGAGTTTTGCGCTCAAGTCTGCATTGATATGTCCTCTATATCAAGAATGCATATGGGAACTTTCATGCGTCCTCTGTTCTTGCGGTCTTGATTTTTGGAACTGAACTTTGGCGGTTGATGACGTTACACGAGGATGCAAGAATGCTGAAGAATGCATATTGAGAAACAGCCATTGTTCTAGTGGAGACATGCTGCTTAAATGCCCACTGCTCATCTCATCCTCCAATTAGTGAGCAGTTCGTCATTGGCAGCAGATGATGGTCATTATCTCCTGCTAGAGCAGAGGAAGAAAGAAAGAAAGGAAATACAGAACAAAACCAAAGCGTATAGTATAGTTTAAAAAACATTATATTGTATTTACTTTAAATGACTATAGTATTTTTCATACACTTAATTTAACATGCACTGCCAACAGCACCTTTAATTGGTAGGTGTGGTGTACCCAAAAAGTTACAATTGATGTTGTTCTAACTCCAAAAAAAAAAAATGTAGGGGTTGTTTACATATTGCATCTTTAGCGAACTTAAGTTCATTATTTAAAATGTTGGCACAGAACAAGCAATAACACTTTAGTGTAACACTTCCTCTATCTAAGATGTTACACTGAGTTCAATTTCAATCATACTGAAATGTCAAAACTTCACAAGCCTGTTTTTTCTCTCTTCTCTTTTTGTTTAAGTTCTCCACATGTAAACATAAACCCCACAAAAGCAATATATATATATATATATATATATATATATATATATATATATATAACTATGCA
>CAIGQZ010001336.1:25564511-25582036 GCA_903798205.1 Danio tinwini | reverse complement strand
CAATTTCAATCATACTGAAATGTCAAAACTTCACAAGCCTGTTTTTTCCTCTCTTTTCTTTTTGTTTAATTTCTCCACATGAAAACATAGACAACACAAAAGCAATCAATATATATAACTATGCAGTCATTGAAAATAAACAGTCTGTTAAATGATATAGCTGGTGAGGTGAATATTATTTAGATGGTTTGACTGCAATGCAATGATATCCACATCCTCTCTGGGAAAAAACGATAGAGTAATGGAGAATTACTGACCATCTCATTCCCAGTCTCTTGATATTAATATAGTTCATTCGTCAACGTTCCACACTTTCTGTAATGACCATTGATGATCATAAAGTTCTCTGAAATCCCATCAATGATCACTGTGTAGTCCATTTAAAGTATGCATCACCAGTTAGCATATCTAAAAAACCTCCAGGACAACAGGTCCTGTATTTGAGCAGCAAAAATAATGTTCTCAAAACAATCAGATCCAGAGTGGGTTGGTAGCCATAGTTGGCATGCTGTTCCCTCTAAACACAACTCACTTGGTCTAAGGTGGCCTGGAATATATCCAGTTGTCACTCCCCTCTAGTGCAGCCTAGTGGCTCTAAGTCACTTTGCAACCTCTGTTTTTGACACCACAAGGAACCAAAACAATAACTATTAAAAGCATGTAATGTTTGTTCGTTACAATTTCAAATGTTGGCAGAGAACAAGCAATGTTTTCTCTGTGTATTTTAAAAATGGCATTTTCCTAATTCTTCAATAACAAGTCATATTGTTACTCCATACTCCTTTCTTTCTCCACTTTATACATAATATTGTCCCCTTTTTCTTTTATTATTATTTTATATTTTTTTTTTTCTTCTTTTATATGTCCTAAGGATGTTTTTTGTTCTCTACATGTATTAACAGACATTATGGTAGCTAGAAATTGATGGACTAACATGCAAAAACATTCTATGCAATGTTGTATTCTTTAACAAAAATAAGTTACAAAAAAGGCACTTCCTGTGTTGTCAATCCCCTGTTTTTTGTACGCACAAGTGATGATTCACTATAAACCAATCAGCATTCAGCAGTTAGACTAGCTCCACCCTTTTTGTCCTTTTAAATCTAAAATGGTTCTTGAATTTAAATTTATTCATTCATTAATTTTCTTTTCGGCTTAGTCCCTTTATTAATCCGGGGTCGCCACAGCGGAATGAACCGCCAACTTATCCAGCACATGTTTTATGCAGCGGATGCCTTTCCAGTTGCAACCCATCTCTGGGAAGCATCCATACACACTCATTCACACTCATACACTACGGACAATTTTAGCCTACCCAATTCACCTGTACCGCATGTCTTTTTTTCTCTCTCACTTTCAGATAATGAAGCCGAAGTACAGATCACTCTCCTACCCATTTCTACTACCCAAATCTCACAGCACAGGCAATGATCTGAAGTACCAAGTGCCAGACACTGTCCACACCAAAGTTCAGGTAAGAAATGTAACTGTTAAAGCATGACACTAGGAACACATTATTTAATGGGATCATCATAAGGTGTATATTTTGTACTGCTCTCTGAGGTCCACTTATATTGTTATTAATATTTATATTATAATAAATACCCTATAATTTAAACGCAGTATATTATTTTCTGTTCTCTTTTGAACTCTCTCTTCAGAAAGTATTGTCTGAATAGGTGTGAGGTATCGTCAACTCGGAAGTAAACGTCCACTGATATGAGATAGATTAACAGTATACATATTACTTTTTTTTTTTTTTACTCAACAGGACAGCTTTGTTCCAACCAGTTTATTTATCTGCATGTGTGTTTGACCGTCTACATCCTTTATAGATGGACAATACTGTCATTTAGGTCAAAAATTGATAAATACAGAGTACATAATAAATGATCGTTAATAACAAGACAATAATGAACACATGTTCAGTACATTACTCTAAGAGCCAATAGAGTCAGCATACACTCAGAAATAAAGGTACGTGTGCAAAGGTACATTTTCAAACGGTACACATTTGTACTTAAAGGGTCCATATTGGTACCTCAAACGTATACATTAGTACTTAAACATTTTAAGAGGAACACTTTTGTACTTTTTAGGTACTAATATGTACCCTTGAGGTATTAGTATGGACTTGTAAGGTACAAATTTGTACCTTTTGAAAAGGTACCACCCCAGTGACACCTCGCTTACCTTTATTTCTGAGAGTGTATCATTGTCTTTTAGTTTAAGTCTTTCTGAAAATCCTGTCGAATTGTGCCTCGCTTGTAAACAAATCCATTGTAAAATCAATCAAACAAATGACCAAATGTATCCTAATGTTGTGATCAGAAGGATGAGCTGTTGTTTTGTCAGATTTGCTTCAATATAATAGTTTTTTTCTAGACCGAAGTTCTGAAACGTACTGGATGTTTTTATAGTTCTATTCTATATTTTGTAGTTCTATATAGTACTATGTTGTCAAATGATCAAGCAAGTTTTGATTTCTCCAGTCACACTTTTAATGAACTCACCTACATAATGATTACAAATGGGTACAGTGAACACGCATGAAATAACTGCTCATAAATGGTCTCTCAGGTTCTGCGGTCGGCAGCAGACTGGTCAGCGGGCATCAAGTACCATGAGGAGTCCATTCATAATGCCTATATTCAGGTCATTGCCAAGAGCAAGCACTTCATTTACATCGAGGTATAGAATCTCCCACTTTCACGCTGTCTGTGAGTGTTCAGGGATATGCTTCAAATGTGTTGACAGCCATTGTAGTTTAGATGCATGTATAATGTGTAACAAGCTATAAAGCACTGCTGACATTTCTGTTGCTTCATATTACTGACGAATGATGTACAACAGCGGTTATCAGAGCATTTCAGGGGTACTGGAAATTATGTCATAGAAATTCTGAAGTAATCATGGATATTCATCAAGTAATAATGTATTTTATTTAAAGAATTGAAAACGTATAATAATAATGATGATGATGATGATGATAATAATAGTAGTAATAATAATAATAATAATAATAATAATAATATATTTGTATTTACAAGATGTGATAAGGAAAAAAATTAAACATGTTTGGAATAAGAATAAAATTAGATTTTTGCCACATTCAGTAATGCAAAAGTCCATTAAATGTTTATTAATGCAAAACATCACAAAATCATCAAAACTTGTGGGTCTTGTTTTGTTTGTTTTTTAAGAAGAATTTTCAAACACTATGAAAAAGCCTGGACACTGAATTTTCTTTTTTCTATTATTATTTTATGTTGACCTTATTGTATATGCATTTGTAGGAGCTTCCTTTTCAGATCCAAATTTGTGAGAGGAGAAAGTTTCAATAAAAATTCAAGCATATATAGTGAAGTTTGTCGTAGTCAGTTTGCTGGTATTTTCTGCAAGGAATATGCTGTGACAATAATTTGCTATACTGTGTAGGCCACAACAAATGAGCTGTTACATATGTACAGTCAGAATTATTAGCCCCTCTTTGAATTTTTTATTTTTTTTTATGTTTAACAGAGCAAAAAAAATGTACAGTTTGTCTGATAATATTTTTTTTCTTCTGGAGAAAGTCTTATTTGTTTTATTTTGGCTAGAATAAAAGCTGTTTTAAAATGTATTTATTTTAAGGTCAAAATTATTAGCCCCTTTAAGCTATATATTTTATCGATAGTCTACAGAACAAACCATCATTATACAATAACTTGCCTAATTACCCTAACCTGCATAATTAACCTAATTAACCTAGTTAATTATTTAAATGTCACTTTAAGCTGTATAGAATTGTCTTGAAAAATATCTAGAATAATATTGTTTACTGTTATCATGGCAAAGATAAAATAAATCAGTTATTATTAGAGATAAGTTATTAAAACTATTATGATTAGAAATGTGTTCAAAAAACTACTCTCCGTTTAACATAAATTGGGGAAAAAATAAACGGGGGCTAATAATTTAGGGGGGCTAATAATTCTGACTTCAACTGTATATTTTAATGTGTGCATTGTGAGTAATCAAATTTTACACTCTCATTTTGCATGTATGGGACATTGGCATCATGTTAATTTGGCCTGTTTACTGTTTTTTGAAAGTCATCCCATAAACAATAAAGCTGTGGAACAATTGCTTGAGAAATCAATCCTCCATTGAATCTGAGACTTTTAAAATGCATTGCGATTTGCACTTGAATTGATCCAGAGCTCAGTTTTTAACAGCAGATGGAGTTCTAAGCTAGTTTTTAACTGTACACTCAAATGCATACATGGAAGAGTGCTTCTACAGTAAGTCATGTAAGATGGATTTTATATCATGAGATTAATGTAAACACAACTCGCGATCAACACTCTTGTAATTGGCTTAAATCTTTCTAACTTTATTAATGATTACTTTAGTTTCATTTAGGGTTTTTAAGAAATTTGGATTTAAGCAGAGTACGGCTGTTTGTAAAACATACAGCACAATCTTCTGTTCTAAAAATAAGCTCAGAATCGATTCAAGAGAATAGCGATGCATTTTGAAAATCTCAAATATCAACGCAGAATCAATTTCTTCACCAATCTTTCACCTCAGCTCTAATAAAGTAATATGATTCTACAATAATGTGGCGTTATATGCAGGATTCATGGTCTAACAGAAGTCTAATTATTTACTTGACTGTATAACATGCCTAACAAACCGGATTGATTGTTCCTGCTTCATTGTTTTGTTTCAGAACCAGTTCTTCATCAGCTGTGCCGATAACAAACATGTTTACAACAAGATTGGTGACGCCATTATTGAGCGAATCATCAGAGCACACAAGTAAGTGTGAGAATCTTAATGCAATAACACTGATTGCTCCTATTCATCACCATTCATTGCGCCAATGAATATTTGTGTTCCCTAGAATTGATTGACCTTTGGAAGGGTAATTTGTATAATCACTTTATTAATTGAACTTAAAACAAAAAAAAAAACTTAAATTGAACTAAAACCTTCAGTCAGTCATAATGCTATGAATGTTTTCAATAACAAAAAACTAAATATGCTTAATTTTGTCTGGAAATAAAAACAGGTAGTGCTTGAATATTTGTGTAATTCTTTTCTTATGATATCTTAAAAATTATTATGAATGATGTTTAACAAAATACATAAACAACTCTTGAGGTAACAAAACATACCAGAATGTCATTAATCTAGCACAAATTATGCACACATTTAAGATCTAACAGTAATGCAACAAATGAATTTGTTCACTTCACATTTTACTTTTATACCAGTTTATCTTATGTTTCCCATTAAAAAATGTGTGCATGACAAACTAGGACTGCACAATATTGAAAAAATCGAACATTGTTGATATTTTGTTATTCTGCAAATTTTATATATTGCGATGTACTGTAACTACAATTTTACCAGGTGACTAAAACATCTCTATTTGGAAAGACTTTGGAATAATTTTAGACAGATTGGGATGATTCTGTAGGCGTGTACATCTCAATAAAATCTACTGAACTATTTAAAAGCATTGATGGGTGCAATACGTTTTATTGTTTACGGAGTCTAATAATATTCAGGTACAGTAATTGAATAACAAAATTGAAAATGATTCAATTATTAAAGTTACTAACAGTACAATTTCTTATGCCGAATGCTTTGAAAATCCTCACACTGTCACAGGCCTCAATCACATGCAATTAAATTATAATACAGAATCAACATTGCATATCCTGAGATGTGACCTTTGCAAATGATCACATTCCGATATCGATGCTGAAACAACATATTGAACAGCCCTAAAACGAACCCATTATTACTGTATGCTTATCACCCAGACGCATTAACTTCTCTTCTTCAAAGAAAGTGCACGAGATCAGTAAAGTACATATTTCCCCCCTTGCTAATGGAGCCCTGGCATGTGCAGTTTCTTGTGAACTGTCTAATTTCCAGGAGACTCATGCGCACTGTAGGCTCAGCTGCTGAGACAGGCCTGTCTTTAGCGCGCGCTGTCGGCTAATGAGACGCTAGCACCTGCCACAGCATTGATGTGAGCCAGACACGGCCTGTGCTCTTGCCACTCTTCATTTACTCATTCCAGGCATCGCCATCAACTCTCAACTACTGCAATGTTGTTTGTGCTGTAACACTGCTGGCATGTGCTTAAAAGCCTCTCTGGGAGAACAACTATTCGTAACGACTTTATAATTATCGAGGCAACACACAGATTGAACACAGGAGGGATGGGTTTAAAATGACGTTTTACCAAAGTGCAATTGACTATTTGATTTATAGGTCTAGTGAAGTGAACTGAAATGCACTGATTATTTCAGTGTGCCACGTAATTTCAATTGAATTATGAAGAGTAATATTAAATAGAAAATATTAAGTAGCCCCCCCCCTTTTTCAAAAATGTACACTGTCCCATTCCCCATAAAGGAAATTGTAATTGTGTGTACATTTAATTTTGATTGCATTAGCTTTCTGTATGTTGTCTGTGTGCATTTTTGTAGAGAGGTGAGAGGGTGCTTTCACATCTGTAGTTTGGTTCATTTGGTCCGGACCAAGGGCAACAAATGATACATTGTACATTGTCATTGTCGAACCAGTTGAAAAGAACCAAAATGCAGTCATGTGACAAAATCCACATCACTTATTGGCCAGATGTTATTGAACATATTTCCTAAACTGCTTATCGATTGGTCAATATTCACGTGCAGGAAAATGCCAATCGAACTCCCACAAATAAACAAACCGACAGACACAAAATGTCGCTTTTGACTATGGAGCTACGACTGCGCTGGCTGATTGTATCCCTGCTCGAGAATGAAGTGCGGCTGCGGCTGAAAAACAATGTTTAAGAGCGCCATTGCAAACGGCGAAGGCGCATCGCACGTCATTTCAGGAGAAGGCGTGAATTTATTTAGCTAAACTGTGACATGGTCATCTTCTGGTGTTACAGTTTAACTGGTGACCGTGTTAACTGGTGTCCCTTTCCAGATGTAAGCTATTCACGTTTGCAGATTGGCAGATTCATCACTTTTTCACAGCAACAAAACATGCCCATACCAAATAAAGATTCTTATTACTTGCTGTCAGTGTCATTGTAAGCATTATTGATTTTAATATCTGTGTAGCAGAACAGTATATAACCAAAATTAATCTAAAAAAACAATTATAATTTACATGTCATCAACGGGGATTTGAACTCGTGTAGTTAAAAGGTTTAGCACATGTATCAATCAGCCTATCTAACTGAGCTACTCAGAACTACATATGAACTGGTCTGTTTTAATATCTTTATCAGTCAAAATATGGTTTGCTGTGGTTGTGAACTTGTGTTAACCTGTTTCCATCGACTCATGTTAACATATTTACATGTTGTTTACATGTACTCGCGTTAACATGTTTCTACAAACTCTTCTGCTGAATAGAATAGCTCTGAATGACAAAACGATGTTCCATCAGTTGGTCAAACCATGTTTTTTTCTTGTTGTAGACCTAGTGTACCTGTGCCTTTGCATCGTGTTAACTCATGTCCCATTCTCACATATCTACATAAAGATTTTACAAAAAATGAATACAATGACGATATTATTATGCAACATATTATGTTTAATATATCTACTATATATTTAATATATATAATATTATGCAAACCAGAAATATTACCAACGATCCATCAGATAATGTTTTTCTACTCTCTTTTTCTGTTGGTAAAGCGCTGTCAACAAATATTGTTCCTCCACATTCCATAATGCACAGCGCATCGGCCTACTGCAGCTGGATTAGTCCAAAAAGGCGCAGTACTTTTTGCGGTTGGGTCTGTTTTAGTTCAGATCATGTTCTCACCACAAACGAACCGCTCCATGGTTCGTTTGAAAGCGTACCGAGACCACCTCTTCAAGAAAGTCTCTGTATGCTTTTTTGGTCCGCTTTTGGTGCGCACTCGAGTACGATTGCTACATTCACACCTGCCCAAACAAACCGCACCAAGAGGGAAAACGAACTCTAGTGCGATTTAACCGAACTAATTAAGGCAGGTGTGAAAGCACCCTAACACTAGCTAAATTTCCATCCATCAATCTTCCATTTTGTATATGCTCATAAAAATATGGTTGATGGATATGCCAAGATGCGCATAAATTTTGAAAATGCTCATAAAATAACGTATGAACATAACTGAGGAAGATAACGTTTTATTCAATAATAAATGATGCGATGAAAACACTTTTACTGAATATATAAGTGATCATGTGATAAATCTGTGTGAATGGACAAACCAAGTAGCTGAGCACATTGTAAAGCATCTGAAATGTTGTTTTGGTCGTTCTAAAATGCCTTAACCATTTCAGCATTAGTGTTATTATGTTATTAATTACCTCCAGAACTGTCAAGACCTTCTGTGCTCCGCGTCTGACATCTTCAAACACCGTATCGACAGTCTTCTAAGGCACAAGTAATTTATTAAATAAAGAAAAGAATCACACAGCTTCTCCTACCGCAGCAAATTCCATTTTTACTTTTTATGTTTGGCACCAGTTAATCAGGAAGTGACGATTATGTTCTCTTTGACTCATTGGATTCATTAGAGTATCAAATGTACTTTATTAACACGTCTTTTATACAATATTCTTGTTTTGCGCATAAATTTTATTTGCATGTTTAGATGGAAACATAGCTGTGTCCTAACTAGATGTGGTGCTGCAACATGCGAGTAAAGGGTAAAGACGGCGAATCGTAAAATTGTTTTCTATTTCTGCGTCATCACTGCTGAACAACAGCATAAACTACTTTGATAACCTCAGGTACAAATTATGTGCTTTATTCATTGTTAAATGCTACCAATTTGAGTTTAAATTTAATTTGGTAAATAAATGCTTTGTTTTGACACTTTTAATTGATTTGTGATCATGTTTTGTTGATAGATAGAGACAGAGTAAAATGTGTTGAATAAATAAAAAACAAAACAAAGATAGAGTAACTTTAAATGGTGTGTGTTTTTTAATTATAAATTTATAAATATTACTTAAAAGTTTGGCAAACTTAAAAATCTAATGTCTAAAATATATAATTAAGCTGGCAATACTTAAAAGCACACATTTGAATAAATTCATTCATTCATTCATTTTTTTTCGGTTTAGTCCCTTTATTAATCTAGGGTCGTTACAGCAGAATGAACCGCCAACTTATCTAGAATATGTTTTACGCAGCGGATGCCCTTCCAGCTGCAACTATCACTGGGAAACACCCATACACACTCAATTACCCACATGCGGCCAATTAAGTTTATTCAATTCACCTATATCGCATATCATTTGACTTGTGGGGGAAACCGGAGCATCTGGATGAAACCCACGCGATCACTGGGAGATCATTTGAATACATGTATCTTTAAATTCTGTGTGGCTTATAAGGGTAGATTAGTCAATTTTACTTTAAAGTTAAGAATCACCTAAAAGTGCAAGTTGGAAACATGTAAAGTCTAACAGGACAAACTAAAACAAATAAGTTTAAGGTGTTTAAGCAAGTAGCTTATGCAAATAGTTGTCAATTTAATTTATAAAATTTTTTAAGCAAAATGGACAAGTATTTTATTTTTGTTGTTTATTTTTATTCAGTTTTAGGGTATTTGGGGTGCCTTGTTTTGACTAGCAAACATGGAGGATTTTAGATCAAAGTTGCATTGTCTTATCAAAGTGTTTTGGAGAACTCTCAGTAAGAACGTTTGTTCTTCCAGTATTATTTCAGATCCCAATGAGCAGATATGTGATTGTGTCAGGCACCCTCTATAATAATCAAAATATGTTAGTAAGCGTTTCCGCACCTAATTGGGATAATCCAGATTTCTTCATTACACTTTTCTCTGGAATGCTTGTTTATATGTGCACAAGTGACCAATTTCAGTTACGTCCTGTAGTAGGCAGGACACTTCAGATAAAACAGAGTATTTGATTGGTCAGAATATTCGGTGAAAAGCTGAAGTGCACAGTTATGTCAAAATTTTTGATCCAAATTGGCAGAAGCTAGAATCTGCATGTTTTGAATTCTAATGTGTTTTAAATGCAAATGTTGTCATTGTTTTAGAGCACACTAGCTTTCATCTTAAACGTGCACTAACCAAATTTTGCCAAACAATGTTGATATTTAAAGCACCAAATCAAACATGGCCATTACCCTTTTTAATAAAGCAGCTTTTGTTACTAGACACGCCCCTTCCTGCTAATTGGCTGCACGTGTGTTTTGAGACTCGATCTGACAAAACCGTTTTCTAAATATTGTTTAGTGCTCAAAAAAAATCTTTAGGGGGATGTTAAGGATAAGCTTATATGTGTTTGCATCTTTATGTGTACTGATGTTTGCTGTGTTGTGTTGCAGGGAGAATAAAAAGTTCCGTGTGTATGTGGTGACTCCTCTACTGCCTGGATTTGAGGGAGACATTTCCACAGGGGGAGGAAATGCACTCCAGGCGGTTATGCATTTTAACTACAGGTAGGAATGAAAGCAAAAAGCAGTGCAGGTCACCTGTAAAAGAGTCTCAGAGTTTGTCACTCAAAAAAAAAAAAGAATGGGATTGTTATCCCAGATTTAATTTGATTATCACAGATTTGATCTTTATTTGGCTGGATAGGAAGGTATAAAAGCAAAAATGTTTAATGTTATAATGTAAATATAAATGTTTCACTTCCAGGGGATTTTAGTTTTGATTTAGTTATTTTAAGAAGTGGTAAAGTTATAAATGGGTCTAATCAGATTTTGGCCACACTTTATTTTAAGGCACAATTATCTTATCACTATTAACAAAACTTTTAGCTCAATGAACTCCTATTTTGTTGCTTAGTAATAGTTATTAAGGTAGAAGATTGATATTGGGTAGGATTAGGAATGCAGAGTTAGATCTTGCTGACTATTTACTTTGTACTAATAAGCCAATATCTTAATAATAGGCTGGTAAAATGACTATTTAATATTGAGAATTGATTGGTACTTAAACTGAATTGTCATCCAGATTTTCTTTATTCTGTTTAGACTGTATAGTTACTTATAGTATATAGTATAGTTACCTTTGTTAGTGTGTAGCCTATGTATTGATTTCTATCAACTTTATTAAGGCTTTATTGGTGGTTGATTTGATACATGCCGATTTTCATGATGGCAGAATGCAAATTTAAAAACATTACTTGCATATTTTGTTTGTAAGGATTAATGACATCAAATCTATGACAATAGATTCAGGAGGAGGGGGAGAAGTTAAAAGCGCTCATTTTCAGTTTATTTGGACCCAAGAAATGGAGAAAAAACTAGTGTAAATTTGGCTGGAGCACTGTGTCTGTTTGACGTGTCATCTGAGCAATAGCAGAATCAGGTCGAAAAGCAAAAAAAAAAGTTGAGGAGAAATTGTTAATTCTCTTCAAAAACCAGGTGAGCAACACAAGCTTCTAAAGCTAAAGGCTTCAGTTTTCATTATGTAGTTAATAACGAAAAATGTATTTCGTGACCTCGTGTTGTTTCCATGTCACTTCTAGCATTTTAGTCGTGAGACGTAGATTAGACTAAGTTGTCTGTGATTCTTCCTTTAAAGTCATGCATGAACTCTCCTGTCACTGATCCATCCTACAGTGTGCACAGCACCGACAGAACGCTAATAACCCAGATAGTCATGCAGTGTGAAAACATCTGTGACACGACTACTTTGAAAATCATGCAGTCTGAACTCAGCATAAGTAATCAAGGCCAGGACTTGCTTGCTTGCATAAAAAATGAATTGGATAATGTGATAAATTTTACACTATGATTCTCCTACTCAACATTATTCTTCAGCCGGAAAGTCAAAACTTTTCAAAAGTAGTAAAAGCTATAACATTACTTTTTTTCCTATTTGTGTTTCTTATGCGGCGTCATTCATGGGTTCACAGCAGCAGTCATCCAGTTAACACTTGCTCCGATTAAGCTTTAATAAGTCTGACAACACACTAAACAGCTTCACAGCTTCTTTCAGCTTTATCATTGAGTCAAATCTATGAGACAAACCTGCTTTCATACTGCAGTCACACAAATGCATCCTCATCTCCACCATAACCTTTCATTTAATTTGGATGAAAGGAGGAATTTGTGGAAGAAGAATGTAAATGTGGCTGATGTGAGGATAATGACCTGTGTTAGACAGCGTGCCTTTGTTTTCCAATGCCGGCTTACCAGTTCATTCCATTACACACGTAAGAGGCACAGCCAAGTGTTAAATTCGTGTTTCATTCGTCTGGAAAATAAATGGAAATAAGTAGCCTTTCAGTGTCGCGTTAGACATGGAAAACTGCTGCAAGGGTTATTTATTCATTTATTGAGGGACATTTTTGTTAGTAAGAATCGTTTTTGCCATGATTTATGTGAGAAGACAGATTTACAGGTATTAGTTTATTGCGTTTGAAGGAAATGCCATGGTAACTGTTCGAATAATGTTAAGTTATTGGGAGAACATGGTAAACTATTATTTATACTGTGTCCCTAGCAGATGTGAAGTAAAATATATATTTAATTTTAATAATCAGAGTTTTTGTCTTAACCGATCACATGGTGATTCGGTTGAATAAACTTTATTTTATTTTTGTGACAATGCTGCAGGGTTGATATAATTAATTAAAATTAAAATATGTTGTTTTTTTTTTATTTTAAAATATTACGTATATAAAATATTTATTTTCAGCTAGGTGACAGAGAATACATTCAATTAACAAATAATTGAAGCTAAAAAGGACAAAAACATAAAAATAAGTGCTAAAAATATGAATGAAAACACAAAACATGAAAAACAAATGTAATTTTAAAAGCTAAAATAGTTATTTATTAATTAAAAAAATAGCTTAAAATAATTGTGTATTTATACTTATAATCCTGCATTGTGGATGGAAAATGCAAACCATCATGATGATAATCGGTTATTAATTAGATGCTTTGTTGAAAAAGCAAACATACTGATATACTATTTACGCATTGGGTAACACATTACAAAAAGGTTGTATTATTTAATGTTATTTAAGGCATTAGTTAACATGAATTAACAATGAACAACTCATCTGTTAAGCATTACTTAATTTTTATTAATATTAATTAAACATTAACATGCTAATTAATGCATTAACATTAACTAATCCTGAGCAATGGCATACATAAGCTTTGTTAGTATTAACAAGCTATCTTGCAGAAACTACAAAAGCTAGAAAAAGAAAATTGTAACTAGAAATATTTACTTATGAGAACTACAAAATTAAGTTGAGGTAACTAGAAAAAAAATCAAGTTACGGTAATTAGAAAAGGTTTATGAGAACTACAAAAATAAAGTTGTAACAAAAAAAATAAGTAATGAGAAGTAGAAAAATTAAGTTATCAGAACTAGAAAAATTAAGTTACGAGAACTAGAAATATTAAGTTAAGAGAACTAGAAATATTAAGTTAAGGCAACTAGTAAAATTAGGTCAAGATAACTAGAAAAATTAGGTTGTGGTAACTAGAAAAAAATAACTAGCTACAAAAATTAAGTTACGAGAACCAGAAATATTAAGTCATATTACAAAAATTAGGTAAAGAAAACTAGAAAAAAATTACTTGTGGTCGCTAGAAAAATTAAGTAGTGGTAATTAGAAAAAGTTTATGAGAACTACAAAAATAAAATTGCAGTAACTACAAAATTAAGTTATGAAAATTAGAAAAAAAAGGTGTTATCAGAACTAGAAATATTAAGTTAAGACAACTAGTAAAATTAGGTTAAGATAGCTTGAAAATTTAAGTTGTGGTAACTAGAAAAAATAACTTGCTGTAACTACAAAAAATAAGTTACTATAGTTTATTTATAATGGAAAGGAAATATGCCAGCAGTTAATAGTGGGAATTTGTATTTCAACAAAAGTGTTACCCAAACTGCTTGATGCTGGAATTGTATTGTGTCTCAGAGTAACATTACATTAACATTTGAAATAACAGTTGTTCTTTTCTTATCATGGCATGAATTTGTGTTTTTAGGACCATGAACCGAGGAGAGTACTCCATAATCTCTCAGCTGAAGAGGGAAAGTAAGTCTGGTTGTTCCTTTTTTCCTGTGTTTGTTTCCAAGAAGAAGTGATAAGATGATGTGATTGTGACACAGTTTAATATGAACCTGACTCTGTGGTGCTGGCAGTTCTCTTCTATGGTTCACCACAACATTGCAACATGCATGATTATTCAACATGTGTCAATTTTGATTTACTGCAAGTACAGTAAATGGGTGACTCCAGTAAGATATTGATGATCTGCTTGTGTCAAAGTTCAGTTGAGGTGAAATTTATGAAGCTGTTACTAAACTCATAATTGTCCTTGGCTTACAAAGGATTTAAAATGACAAAACAACTAGCCTGGCTTATGTGAGGCCTTCATAATAAATTTAACAAAAATACAATATTAGAGAGGGGGATGCATTGTATTTTAAAAGAAACTGTATTTACATCAAGATTTATTCATTTAGCAGACACTTTTAACCAAGGAGACTTACAAATCAAGTAGTTCATCATGAATATGAGAATCAAATAACCATGATAAGTCTTTGTATAGTACAAAATCACTGTTCAGAATGATACAAACTAGAGCAGGGAAACTATGGTAAGTCGGATTTCTTTTGAGGAAGTTTTATTTACTTATTTTATTTTAAGTAATTTACTAATACGTAAAAATTTTTTTATGAATGATGAGGTTAGATAAATTCCATCATTAATGAAACTGAATAAAGGGGTTCTGGAAAGTGACATGAGCCATTTATTTAGATTCAGCAAATACAGATATTGTAATATGCTATATATATATATATATATATATATATATATATAACGTAGCACTTTATTTTCATGTCACCCTCTGGACATTGTGCTCAGTGTGATATATACTGTGTTATTAAATTGAGCTTGCAAGAGAGGGAATGTTCTTGGGAAGTAAGATTTTAATCATGATCTAAGCTTTTGGTTCAATACAGTGAAATATGAATACCTTTTTTTGGTGCACTCAAATAAAGCAAGTTATTATTATAAAGCAAGTTACTTCATAAGTTATTATAAAGTTATAGTCATACAATATTTAGTCACCAGAGTTGGGCTGACATTAAAAGGAGATCACACACCCAAAAAAATAAATTCTACTGTCATTTTCTCACCCCTGAATTGTTCTAAACATGAGTGAGTTTTTCTTTCTTTTTTCGTAACACAAAAGATATTTTGAAGCATGTTGAAATCCAGTAACCATTGACTTCCATAGTAGGAAAAACTAATTCTATGGAAGTCGATGGTTACAGATTTCCAAAGCCCTTCAGTATATCTTCTATTGTGTTCAACATAAGAAAGAAACTCAAACTGGTTTGCAATAAGTGAAGGCTGAGAATTTTCAGTTGTGCATGAACTATATCTTTCTGAATATATAGTCTAAATAGTAAGAGACATCTTTTCTTTCCAGTCATTGGTTGTACAGTCTGAATATGACCTGATTTTCTCTTTTTGTGTGCAAACAGTGGATGACCAGTGGATGAACTACATCTCCATCTGTGGTCTGAGGACTCATGCAGAGCTGGAGGGTCGACTGGTGACTGAACTCATCTATGTTCATAGCAAGCTGCTTATCGCTGATGACAACACTGTCATTATCGGTCAGTTAAAGGTCCCGTGAACTGCTTTAAAATTACCATTTTTCTTCAATGTGTGACACATTTCAACTGAAACATAAAGACAGGGCGAGACATAGAGCAGCTCTTTATCACAGCTCTGCAAGTGAGAGTGGTTGAGCTCAAGTGCATCAAATGAAAAGCAAATAAGAAGCATCTTGAAGGGGGCAGGATATGTCAGATACTAGAGAGCATTTGATTTAATTGGTCAGAGGATTTGATGAGAAATTGTAGTTAGATGTGAGGTAAAAAAAAATCATTAATCCTCATTAAGTATACACTTGCTCTTTCTATAACACAGGCAGTGAAAGAGCTTCAGATTGCGTTTCAGTCACTGGAAGATGGAGTGACGTTGTTTGGGTGCGTTTCCCAAACAACGATGTAACTCGCAGCTGAACTATCATAGTACGATGCATCATTTGGGAAAAGAATGATGTAGTGACAGGTGTTTCCCAAAACTCGTAGTTTCTCTGTCGCAGATCCATCGTTTGAACTTCGTTGGCTAAAATGTAAAAATGCCCATAATGATGCTCTAAACGGTGTGGTAACAAATTCTTTAGGGAAGAACCTCATAACTTTTTTGTGCAAATTATATTGTTTTACACACACATGCATAAAGAAAAAAAATCCAATATTAGTTTTGGTAAAAACATGCACTCGTTTTCCATCATAATTGAAATATATGTAAATGGCACATAAAGGGCCTGTGCTTACTTTACAAATATATTATTGAGAATATTCCATAGTCTATTATAAATTAACATAAAATTACTTACAAAAGCTAACACGTATTCTAATATCATATATAAATTATATAAATAAATAATGAGGCTATTTATTAAGAAATAAAATGTATTATTTATTAGGAAATAAAAAATCATACTTTAATAATAATAATAATATTAATAATATTAAAGGTGCTGTATGTAAGTTTTTGACTCTTCTAAAGCATAAAAAATACCATAATATGTGTGCAGATATTTAAGAAACATCCCAAGTGAACATACTTGTTTAACTGAAGAACAATGCTGAAGTCAAATATTCTGCTATGAAAATGTTTTTTTCTGTGCCGGAACGCTGTCTTAGGTAAATTTAACCTGCACAATGCCAGTTTAGCCAATTACAATTCAGCACCCCTGGTTGCCTTGTTAGAAAACAGCTTATTTCATTCTTTTTATTCAGAAGACTCTGAAAGCATGCGTCCGTGACCGAAATGGACAGAGTCAGTGGACCGTATCAGATGTCGAAATAAGACAGATTCAGTTCCACATGAGGTTATTAATTAGCAAATGACATAAATATTACGAATGTGAGCAGGTTACATTTGTAACCGCGTGTCCTAACAACACGCTTTGTGATGAGATACGCAGTGATGAGCAGTTTAACCGTTTGGACCAGACGAAACAAGACAGAAATGTAAATACAGCCTTTCGGAAGCACAGAATATGCACTCACTCACAAAACGGTAAGGTTTATAATCTATTTAATACATGTTAACTCTCTTTAACATCATTAAATGTAGATGCTGAATCACTCATATGTGTTTAGTTCTAAAGTTCAGTTTCATTGTATTTTCAAGATCTGAGCTAAACTATCCGCTGCTACTTTCAGTATATGGCAATACATGCCATGTAAAATGCATTCAAACTCGCATTGTTAGCATTTAGCACTGAATAAAGCACATGAGGTTTACCTGAGGTGAACATTGTCATAGGTTTCACATGTTCAGCTGTGAGAAGTAGAAGCCGTTTCTATAAATATATACATCTTTATAAATATATATATATATATATATATATATATATATATATATATATATATATATATATACACACACACACACACACACACACACACACACACACACACACAC
>CAIGQZ010001336.1:25538620-25555644 GCA_903798205.1 Danio tinwini | reverse complement strand
TATTATATTATATTATATTATATTATATTATATTATATTATATTATAATTATATTATATTATATTATATTATATTAGATTATATTTTATTATATTATGCCAATTTTTTTACTTTTTCATGAGTGTGGAAATATTTCCAATTTTATTTTTATAATGCAAGACTCTTCTGAGTGAAGCTGAATTTTCAGCAATTGTGGAAACGTGAATAAAACCGCTTTTTAAATCATAGCTTGCATAAGACTTGTGAAAATTAATCATGGTTTTATTATGGTGAAACTTTAGTAACTTTTTTTTTGCTGTAAATTGATTACTATTTCTATATAACCAAATTTTTACTGCAGATACAATGGTTAAACTATAGTGATATCATATTGAATTTGTGGCACTAGTTTAACTACAATAATAACCATGCTTCCTCAGAAATGTCATTCATGTTTTTTATAAAATAAAGTGGAAAAATGATTCTACAATGGATCATAGTGCTCAATATACGTACTTTCTAGCTCGTTAATAATGTCTCATTTATTAAAGAGTGTTTACCATATTTGAATAAAGCAGTTGTTAAAGGTGCAGTATGTAATCTGCCAAAATGCTAACCATTAGCATAATAGCTTTTAAAACACAAGTCCCTCCCCTGCCGTCCAAAGCCACACCTCCTGAAATTCTGAATGCTCACCGTAAAGATGACCGTTGACAACCCACTAGATCATGTCATTCACCAGTTAGAAAACTTTATTGTACTTTATAATACCACAATTCTGAACTAAAAACTGTATTATATCTAGCACATTTTCAGTAAAACCTGTCATAATGTGCAATATTTCATGCATGCAAGGATTGCTGGTCTCACTCTCTCACGCGTTTTGTCCTCAAGCGACAACTGTATGCTTAGTGGTTGTCCGGCGGGGTGCAGGTATTACACTTACTAACCCACACTTACATGTTATTTCAGACTGAATATTCAGAGTAGCATGGTGAACAATATAGGGAGCGTGTCATAGGTTGTCATTGTTTAAAAATAAACTAATGTAAATATAAAATCAACTTCACCTCGGTAAAGCAGGCTAGGCAGAATAACGCTATTTACTTGTGTTTTGTTGTTAAACTAAATAAAAATCTACATTATCAATGCTGTAAAAGGTCCCTTATGAAACTAAAAATAGTCACATCAATGTTTCACCGGAAGATTTCAGTGGCTGAACAACACTTCTGTGCATAAAATCTATTCGTAAAACAACTAAATCTACATCAGCTTTGCGTGACTAAAATAGTTTTATAACATAACATTCCCTGTCTAAAAGAAATACTTCATTCATGGTGTCGTCATTCCTCCAACGTGCAAAAGTAACACCAATATTGATTCAGGATTTTAAAATTTTGATTCAGCATTTGTCTTTCCAGCCGTCACTCTCTCGTGTGCATGCACAAATGGCGGATCTGTCTGTGTGAACGGGTGCGCAGATGTACAAATCTACATTTGTTGACAGACAGTTTGGGCTACATATCAGAATTAGGGGAATTATCGGCCTCACAAATTTGAATTGGACGAACATTTTTTAGTCTTAAGCCGCAGTCACACAGCACTTTTCTCCCCATAGACTTCCATTCATACGCACGCAAATGCGTCAGACCGGAAACGCAGGGTCATGCCTCTGAGTTTTGCAGGTTGCTGCAGTGCAAAGTTCAAGCTTGGTGAACTCTGACCTGCGAAATCGCATCACTTGACTGCGTGAGACCAATCCAGGATCAAAACATCTCTGAACAGAAATTTAAAACATGGAGCAATCGCTCGTTTTTTTAATGTCTAATCATCTTGTTTAATCCCGCCCCTTTTCGCAGCACCGTACAACAGAATTTTGCAAGCTCAAACTCTATTGTGACTTCGGCTTTATGCCTTACCCAGAATATACAGTACAGACCAAACGTTTGGACACACCTTCTCATTCAAAGAGTTTTCTTTATTTTCATGACTATGACAATTGTAGATTCATACTGAAGGCATCAATATATGAATTAACACGTGAAATTATATATACATAACAAAAAAGTGTGAAACAACTGAAAATATGTCATATTCTAGGCTCTTCAAAGTAGCCACCTTTGCTTTGATTACTGCTTTCCACACTCTTGGCCGTCTCTTGATGACCTTCAGGAGGTAGTCACCTGAAATGGTCTTCACTTCACAGGTGTGCCCTGTCAGGTTTAATAAGTGTGATTTCTTGCCTTATAAATGGGGTTGGGACCATCAGTTGTGTTATACAGAAGTCAGATGGATACACAGCTGATAGTCCAACTAAATAGACTGTTAGAATGTGTATTATGGCAAGACAAAAGCAGCTAAGTAAAGAAAAATGAGTGGCCATCTTTACTTTAAGAAATGAAGATTAGTCAGTCCGAAAAACTGGGAAAACTTTGAAAGTGTCCCCAAGTGCAGTCACAAAAACCATTGAGTGCTACAAAGAAACTGGCTCACATGCAGACTGCCCCAGGAAAGTAAGACCAAAAGTCACCACTGCTGCGGAGGATAAGTTCATCCATGTCACCAGCCTCAGAAATCGCAGGTTAACAGGAGCTCAGATTAGAGACCAGGTCAATGCCACACAGAGTTCTAGCAGCAGACACATCTCTAGAACAACTGTTAAGAGTAGACTGTGTGAATCAGGCCTTCATGGTAGAATATCTTTTAGAAAACCACTGCTAAGGACAGGCAACAAGCAGAAGAGACTTGTTTGGGCTAAAGAACACAAGGAATGGACATTAGACCAATGCAAATCTGTGCTTTGGTCTGATGAGTGCAAATTTGAGATTTTTGGTTCCAACCACCGTGTCTTTCTGCGATGAAGAAAAGGTGAACGGATGAACTCTACATGCCTGGTTCGCACAGTGAAGCATGGATGAGGAGGTGTGGGGGTGTTTTGCTGGTGACACTGTTGGGCATTTATTCAAAATTGAAGACATACTGAACCAGCATGGCTATCACATCGCATCTTGCAGTGGCATGCTGTTCCATCTGGTTTGCGTTTAGTTGGACCATCATTTATTTTTCAACAGGACAATGACCCCAAACACACCTCCAGGTTGTGTAAGGGCTATTTGACCAAGAAAGAGTGATGGGGTGTTGCGCCAGATGACAGTCACCGGACCTGAACCCATTCAAGATGGTTTGGGGTGAGCTGGACCGCAGAGTGAAGGCAAAAGGGCCAACAAGTGCTAAGCACCTCTGGGAACTCCTTCAAGACTATTGGAAGACCATTTCAGGTGACTACCTCTTGAAGATCATCAAGAGATTGCCAAGAATGTGCAAAGCAGTAATCAAAGCATAAGGTGACTACTTTGAAGAACCTAGAATATGACATATTTTTAGTTGTTTCATACTTTTTTGTTATGCATATAATTCCACATGTGTTAATTCATAGTTTTGATGCATTCAGTGTGAATCTACAATTGTCATAGTCATGAAAATAAAGAAAACTCTTTGAATGAGAAGGTGTGTCTAAACGTTTGGTCTGTACTGTATAAATACCTATAAATACATTTAGATCATTTACTTTAATCAGTATTGGAATGTAAAGATACATTCAACCAGCACAACAAAAACTGTTTCTGAAGACAATTACCTACTGCACCTTGAATACATGCTTTGATATCATTCTTTTAATATTCTAAAATGTAATATAAATATTTTATAAATCTCACTACTCCTGTGCCACATTTTCTAGTACATTTCATAAAAATCATATGCTCTGTAGTTAATTTGATAGACAACTTGAAACCCCCTCAGGCTCTATTTAAGTCTGCCTACATATTAATACATTTATTCGGAAATTGTCACTAAATAACATTCAAATAAATCCTGAAAAGTCTCAAAAGTTTCTTTGAATGATTTCCTCTGGGTGTTTTACAGCAACAGCTGATCTTAAATCATATTCTAATGTTGTCTTACTTTCCAGTCTAACACCAGAATCCAATCAAAACATGCCCTTTAGGCAACAGCGGCTGGGACAGAGCTTTAAAATTATGAGTCGTGTCCTTGCGAGCATTAGTTTTAACGTTGTCATTTCGCACGGGGGAAACTGGCTCGGGTCTGTGCCCAAACCTGAAAGTCTCGAAACACGGTCATTATAAAGCAATTTAAATGCAAATCTGTCCATCGGCTCGTCCTCAAACGTGCCTCATTGGAGCAGACACCTGATAGAGAGCGGCAAACGCTAATGACATCCGCTGAGTGGAATCATGTTCGGAGATACCGAAATCAAGAGTGAAAAGAGTTGATAGATTATCTCTCTGACCTTAATGACATCTTATCGTCCGCGGTCTAAAAGCTTCAGAGCTGCGTTTGGTTTCCTCAAAAGCTGTTTGGTCAATTGTTGAGCTCTCATGCCTCGATAACCACACGTGTCACTTGAACAGCGCATCACTGTCTCAATTACTGTGTACTGTAGCTGTCTGCTATGGCGAAACGGCTCATTAAACAGATCGTCCGCTTCACAAATGAGAAAAGCATTCTCTGGCAAATTTACATTGGCGACGTTCACAAGTATGTCGAATCCTTACGTTAATAATTATGTTTTTTTTATGTTGCATTGCTCATTATTTTCATAATATAAACAAATGCACTGTTGCTTTTGAAAAATGCTGTGATGGGGAATGCAAGCTTTTAAATGTCTAGAAGCTCTAAACTAGTGTTGTTGTTGTTGTTATTATTGTTGTTGTTGTTGAGAGATTCCTTCATAGTCGGCAGGCCCGGATTAAGAATACAGAGGCCCCTGGGCACAATGTCTTGTAGGGCCCCCTACAAGGCCGCACCCCTATAGTTGAATTAAAAAACAAGATTATTATATTTTTTAAATAAAGTTAATCTATAATATTTTGCTCACATTTTTAAATAAATGACATAGTACACATATTTATAGTCAACAAAGATTTACCTGATTTTAAAAGCATTTAAAGCACACTTTAATTAAAAATAAACATTATGACGGGAAAACACAAAGTATGAATGGAATCATTAAATTAAATGCGTCATTTCAAAGATGAGCAAGAAAATAAAATGTGGGCTTTGTCATGTGGCTCACGAAAGTGTTTTTTTTGGAGCTTACAGTTGTTAAAAGGTTTAAATGAATAAATATTTTAAAACTAGCACACACCATACCAATCTAAATACAAAACAATCTCGTTTTTTGTCAAGTTTTTTATTGCATCATCATTGTCACACCATCTCAGATATAGAAAATAAATAAATAATAGAGTATACATATGTAAAATACATATATAATAAAGTGTCTTGACAAAAGTTTTATACTGTTATTTGATGTCACTTTATAAATCTTCTGTGAAATATTTCAAAATCCACAACTTGCCTTTTTCCAAACAATCCGAAATGTCAACATCCTGTTGAGCAGACTCAATAAGTTTATGTGAAATAATTTGTTGTCATCACATCCCTATACCAATATTTGTAAATATGAAACCTGTAGAAACCACAGTGACAAATTGTAAATGTTAGAGGGCGCTGTAGATACTGTAGAGACCAAAGCTCTTACTAGGCATACAGTATATGAAACTTCCAGGCAGGTGTGTTGAGGCAAGTTGAATGTATACCCTGCAGGGACACCAGTCCTCAAGGACCGATATTGTGACCCCTAATCTAAAAACTTGGAATAGATGTTACTGTAAATGTTTTTGTGAAACTGTCAGTGTCAACTAAGGACTTTTATTTTTTTTTTTTTAAGGAAGTTTTTATTGTATTGTATATTTTAACTAGAGGGCACCAGAGTCTTTAAGAGACATACTGTACTTCTTAGAATGTTTTACTGAAAAAACATACAGCTCTTTAAACTTCTGGAACGATTGTTCATTGTAATTAATTAACTCCACTCTTAGTTTCTGTTATTAACAAAAAAAACTTTGATTTGTATGTCTTCGATTTATCTAGTTTATATGAGGACAATGAGATAAAAAAAAAAAAGGTTAGGAGGCATAAATAGAGTTCCCGGTGCCCACATTTTTAAGGGCCTCAAGATGGCTTCATATTTTAAAAATTAAACTATTGGTATTAAAATATATAATATATTTTGTTTTGTTTTTTATCTTATTTTTTTGGTTCTGCTAAACACAAAGAACATTGAACCATTGGCATCCATAGTATTTTTTACTATGATTGTCAGTGTTTACTGGTTTACAACATTCTTCAAAATATCATCTTTTGTGTTTAACTGGTTTAGAAGTAACCCCTCTGTTAATTTTAAAGCTTTTTAAATTTAGAAAAATATCTTGATTTCTAAACCTGATATGTATATAATCTAATAGTTTCATGGACATTTAATACATATTTTTAGTTTTATGTGAATCTTAATGAATAATTTCTTTATTTTACCAAGTTCAAATGTTAAATAAGGTATATGACTATATTTTAAACCATTTTTAAAGTTATTTATCCATATTTAAGAATCAACATTCAGTAAACAACAAAAAGATGTAAAATTGACTATTTAAAAACAGTGGCTTTGGAGTCAAAATGTGTTGAAGGACACCTCTGGATGGAGCTTCTGAATTTTCCTTTTCAAGTAGATTTTCCTGTTCTCCGTCTTCGTTTTATGTTAGAAGCCGTGCCTCTTAACCTCAGGGCATACCTCCAACTGTGCCTTGTTGAACTTTTTTTGCATTTTGAATTATTCACTTTTCTCTAAATTAATCATTTTAAAATATAATGTGGGTCTCCAGGGCATGTCAGAAGTAGACTGATGGTGCTTCAGTCTTGTGAGCAGGTCTTTTTTTTTTTGTGAATTTTTATATCGATCGAAAGCATCTTTATTGAAAAGAAAACACAATATAAAAGATCTAAAACACAACACATTCTTAAATTTAATTCCAACTAAACTGCCTTTTTTTCTGGTTTTAGGTAAATCTTACCCCTCAGCTAAATGAATAATCATCCATGGTTTTATGAAATTAAAAGTTTATACACTTATAGGAAAAGTAGCTCTAAACAGTACCCAATTAGTGTTCTTCAGCTTGTAACAGTAGCAGAACTATTTTTGGGGGCTAAATATACAAATGTTCACCTTATAAATGCTTTGAAAGTGCTATATAGGACTTTCTAATATTTTATGTAATATTTTATAAATGTTAGCATTATTAGTAATAAGATTTATTTTATTATTATATATTTTTGTCATATTAACTCATATATTGTTTAATAATATTTTATTAGTAGTATTAATTTATATATTGTTTAATAATATTTTGTAATTATTATTATTATTAATAATAATAATAATAATAATAATATATTATTTATATATTATTTGTTTAGTCTTACATCTTGCTGGCTCTGTTAAGGATTTAAGAAATAAAATTGTTTTAAAAAAAAAACATTATACATACAAAATCTTTAATTATATCCAAGGTAAATGCGTAATCAACAAACCAAAACTTCACTTGTTCGTCTTTTGTGGTTTCATTAAATGTGTTGCAATGCACTATATCTCAGTTCACATAGTAAGAGCCTTGATGCTTTCTTAAACAATTTTTATTCTTCCTAAGAAGTATGACTATTGTGTAACACTAAGGTAAATTCCTATCTTCACTAAGAGAAAGCAGTTGAACAGGATGTGTTTATAATTTTGACGATAACTTAAGAATAGGCATGGATGAAATATGTTCATCTGCTTGTGCTCCACACAAAACTCATGCATGTGTCATTCAGACAAAAAATGTGCTGGTGCTCAGTAAAGGGTGTTGGAGAAAAAATGAATTGAAAACCTGTAATTATATTGGTTTTATAGATGTGACTGTTATGAAGTCAACAATAGAGTATTGAGTAATATAGTGTTGTATTATTTAATGCAGCTTGAAATAGTCAACTGTTGCTTGTATATTATGAAACCATTCCAGGTATTTGTTCTAACAGACATTATTATTGTTGTTTGTTTTTACCTGTAAAGGTTTATATTTAATATTAAATATCCCTAAAGGGGGAAAATTACATGGAGTCTATTGAAATATTAAATCTTCATTTGGGATAGTTCAGGAAAATGACAAATTTGTCATTATTTACCTACTGTATGTTGTTCCAATCCTCCAATTTAATGTATGGAACACAACATGTGTTTAGATGTTCATAGTGCTATTTTCCTTACACTTAAAAAATAAAATGCTTTTAAAATGACAAACAGCAATTAATAGTGATGACATGATTTAACATTCTTTTTCGTAACACACACCCAGAGGACAAAACAAGTCTCCAAATCTCTATATTCTCAAGTTTGGGTTGTTACATTCTGTTACACTTAGGATTGACTTTAAAGTATTATTACTGATTTATAAATCACATATACTGTTAAAATCAGAATTATTAAACCCTCTTTGAGTTTTTTATTCCTTTTTTAATTATTTCCCTAATGATGTTTAATGATGTTTAAGAACAAGGCAAATTTCAACAAACATTTTAAGGTCAAAATTATTAGCCCATTTAAGCTATATTTTTTGCTAGTCTACAAAACAAACCATCACAATAACTTATAAAATTATTTAATAAACCATTATAATAAATTATATAAATAACTTGCCTAATTACCCTAATTTGCCTACCTAATTAACCTAGTTAAGCCTTTAAATGTCATAGAGGTGTCTTATAGTATAGAAGTGTATAGAAGTGTCTTGAAAAATATCTGGTAAAATATTATTTACTGTTATCATGGCAAAGATAAAATAAATCAGTTATTAGAAATGAGTTATTAAAACTATTTGGATTAGAAATGTGTAAAAAAAAAATCTTCTCTCCGTTAAACAGAAATTAAGGAAAAAAATAAACAGGGGGGCTAATAATTCAGGGGGGCTAATAATTCTGACTTCAGCTGTGCATTGCAGATCTGCTGGCTGAACATAAACCAGACAAAACAAGGTGAGTTCACTTATATTTAATATGCCATGTATTCTAATGTAAAAAAACAAAACACTGATACTCATTAAACATGATGGACTTTAATGTTGACTGTTTTTTCCATAAGCCATTATAAAAACAATGCTTTTCTATGGAATATAGAGTAACATATCTTTGGTTTCAGCATGAATGTATGGATGAATGTAGTTTGTAGTACCAATGTAGACACTGAAATAAATATCTTAAAAAGTAATCTGTGCAGGTACGTCTCATACTGTTCTTTCTTATTGGAAATATTTATGTTTTAAAAAATGTAAAAGTTGCAGATAAGATTTAGAAAAGTTCTAAATAAATATGTAAATAAAATAGTTTACTTAAGCATCTCTTTTTAAATCGTTTAAAATGTCTCTGAGTCTGAACCTCCAAAAATGTCCATGTTGATTCCAGTTTTATTACTGACTTTAAGTTTTGCTTTGCTTGATGTTTATTTCTTCAGTGACAGTCAAATATAGGTACAATTGGAGTCTTAAGTTAATATTTTCAAAACAAAAAATGTTCTTTAGAGATAACTTTATATAATTTGTGTTTTTATTCAAAACTGTTAACTTTGTTTTTGTTTTTCAAAAATAATAGAAGATTTATTTAAAAGACCCCAAGGCTGTGTCTGAAACCGCCTACTACTACGCCTACAAATGCAGTACTAGTAGGTACTGCATTTGAAATTAAATTTACTACTTGGTCGTTAAAAAAAAAGTACGTTCTATGCTATGTGAATGTGAGCAGTATGAATGGAACTCGGATGTACTGTACTTCATCCGCAATTTTGTTAAGATCATATGACCTACCCACGTAATTTTCGTCGCTTCACTCCCATTCATGAATTCTCTCGCGAGGCGTAATGGGATATCATACCATTCATCTAATGTGCACTTCAGAGTCTTGGCGGAAGTAGTAGGTCATCTGGGTAGTTCTCGCATACTGGTTTTTCGAATTCTATGAATTCAAACATAGTACTCGGCACGCATACTGTTTTTATACTATACATAAAAATAATAATTGCTGAAAATCCTCAATTTTGCCCTTCACTGACAATCAATCACAGCTTCATTTAGGGTGCAAAGCTTTCAGAAACAATAGTAAACACTGCACTTTAAATAAACTCAGCATTGCTTTGAATACCACCATTATTCCCAATCTGAGATAAATACACTTACACCACATTTTTTTCCCTATCTCATCTGAGCAGGCTCTTCATGGACAGGAATCGACCCCTGGAGTCCAGTCTAAACCAGCTGCATTTTTCACTGTCATTAGTGGACAGTCTGAAAGGGCAAATCAAGACAGTAGCAGATTCGAGGGCTTTACACGCTGCCTTTGGTAGATATCACCTATAGATGTGTCCCCGAGGGCCCACTGCCAAGAGCTAAGTGCTGCATACTGACGCTGCTGAATACACAAGCTGACTGCAGTGTGCCATTGCAGATGGAAATTTGTAGGAGAAAACAAGACTCAACTCTAATGGTTGTAATGCCTCGACACGAACACCGCACAATATGCCAAACAAAGGGAAGGGAATGCTGGCAAATTTACTGTCTTTTCTATTTTGTTTGAAGGTGTATAATTTTGTGTGATATGTCACAATATTCTTAACCATGCACCTCTTACTATCAGTTTCCTACTAAGGAATAATGTGCAAAAGAAAGTCCCACCCCCATACTCAATATTCCTTTTTAGCTGGAAGTACATCCACAAGAAATAAATGTCTCAGCAACATCCAGTTCACACATAGTTTGTGACGAAAGCAAGTAAAAGTTTTCCTGTGTTCATCTCTCATGCATTAAAAACCCTTTTCTTGCAAAGAAATGGATAAAAACTATTTATTGAAGCTGAAAACATTGAAATAATGAAATGATCACCCAAAGCCCAGACCTAAACTTGATTGAAAATCTCTTCTTTGCAACAAGTTATGGTAGAAACACTGCACACTCAGCGAACTGGAAGACACCAGATGCTCTGGGTGCTCCGATTACCCCCAAAGTCCAAAGACATGCGGTGGGTCAACTAAATTGGCTTTAGTGTGTGAGGGTTGTACTCAGTGCTGGGTTGTGGCTGGAAGGGCATCTGCAGGTAAAACATATACCAGAGTAATTAGTGATTCATTCCATTGTGGCGACCCCTGATAAGGCAGGGAGTAAGCCAAAGGAAAGTGAGTGAGTTCATTAGAATCAAATGTCCTCCACAGTCACCAGATCTAGGGCACCTTTGGGATGTGCTGGGAATGGAACTGACAAAATCTTCTGCATTGATGCCATAATGTCAATATGAATCAAAATCACTGAGGATTGTTTCCAGTACCTCACTAAATCTCTGTCTCAAACAATTACAGCTGTTCTAACAAGAACAAGGACGGTGTAACTAATAGTGTGGCTGATGACACGAGGAGCACAAGTCACAAGTGTCAATTATTTGATATTTTTTAATCATCAAAAACCTGAATAAATATGCTTTAGATTGAGCTATATTTTGTCAGGATAAGACAATATTTTGAAATGTGAAATCAGAAGGTAAAACTAGTAATAATGATAATAATTTTCAAAGTTGTCAAATTTAATTTCTTAGCAATGCACATACCTAATCCTAATTCATTTATTTGTTTTGACTTATTTCAGTTGTAAATTTACAAACAAATCTTTATAAAACATGATCTTTACATTATATTCAAATTATTTTTGGCATAAAAGAAAAATGTACATGTTGTACTCATACATTGTATTTTGGGTCTTTAGATTTTTTAAAGTTATTTTATTGTGCTAATCACTACAGTAGTTAACTTGAACACATGACTGTATTATAGAATTAAGCCAAACAATTCAAATTATAACTTAATAATTAAAACAAGGCCAAAGTCACTATACATGAACATAACAACACTGCAGCATTGAATTGAGCTGATGTGCTGCTTAGTTGCAAATTTCTCTCATGTCCCATTCATTAGAATTAGTCAGTTTTCTTACATGTAATCTTTTCCTTTTCAGACCGGCACAAATCATGCCCCTGTGTCATCAGTGCACACATTGTATGCTGGCTTTATGCATTGCAGGCTGAGGGATTATGCACATTTTGCTTGTAAAAAAAGCTCTTTCAGTTCATTTTGTGGAGCTGAAAGGCTTTCTTGTTATCCGCAGACTGACCAAATACTCTTGCTTTTCACACTCAATCCCTCTACAGCAGACTTCTGATTTCCTTGTATTCTGTAAAAACCTTTGAACGATAAAAGAGAAACAGAAAAAGACAAGCCAGTCTGGATAGTGAGCTTCTACTGAAGTATTTCAGGGGCAAAAGTTGCACAACAACTAAGCTAAAAGATATGAAACAAACACTCTTCATCCACCCAAGTGACTCAGTAACCACCTGGAATGTTTTAGCCTTGAACTTCCTTCAGATGCAAATTCAGATAATTGCTTTTAGATTAAACACATTGTCCACGAAAGCACTTTTAACAGATTTGGGTTAAACCAATCAACTCTAATTGCTGTCAGTTACTATGAGTTTTGTTGTAGTATTTCCCATTGAAAGCCACTTTGCATTAAAAATCTACAAATGAGTAAATCCAAAATCTGTTTACATTTTATGATTCATTTCATTTAAAATAATTTTTCTCATAATTTAAGTTGTATGTCTAGAAACTATTTAGCAGTTTTCAGTTTTCACAAATTTATCGCAATTGTGAGTTTATGTCTCACAATTATGACTATTAATTTTTTTCAGAAGAGTGACATTTCCTGCTGTTTTGAGTTTCAGTTTTCAGTTTTGCAATTCTGAGTTTATGTCTTGCTGTTCTGACTTTTGTACTCAGAATTGTAACTTTGTTTCTTGCAATTGCAAGTTTATATTTTCATAATTATGAGAAATTAACTCGGAATGCGATATACACTCATCGGCCACTTTATTAGCTACACTTTACTGGTACCAGGCTGGACCCACTTTTGCCCTACTTGCCTTGTACTGGAAATATTCCTCAGAGATTTTGGTCCATATTGACATGATAGCATCACGCAGTTGCTGCAGATTTGTCAGCTGCACATCCATGATGCGAATCTCCTCTTCCATCACATCCCAAAAGTGCTCTATTGGATTGAGAACTGGTGACTGTGGAGGCCATTTGAGTACAGTGAACTCATTGTCATGTTCAAGAAACCAGTCTGAGATGATTCACGCTTTAAAGTAGCCATCAGAAGATGGGTACACTGAGGTCATAAAGGGCTAGGCTGTGTAGGTAGGGTGTGTTGCTGACACGATGCTCAATTGGTACTAATGGGCCCAAAGTGTGCCAAGAAAATATCCCCCACACCATTACACCACCACCACCAGCCTAAACCGTTGATACAAGGCAGGATGGAATCATGCTTTCATGTCGTAGATGCCAAATTCCAACCTGACAGGAGTGGCACCCGTTGTGGTCTTCTGCTGCTGTAGCCCATCTGCCTTAAGGTTGGACGCGTTGTGCTTTCAGAGATGCTCTTCTGCATACCTCGGTTGTAACGAGTGGTTATTTCCATTCTCCTCTGGCATCAACAAGGCATTTGTGCCCACAGAACTGCTGCTCACTGGATATTTTCTCTTTTTCTGACCATTCTCTGTTTACCCTAGAGATGGTTGTGTGTGAAAATCCCTGTAGATCAGCAGTTTCTGAAATACTCAGACCAGCCAGTCTGGCACCAACAGCCATGCCACATTCAAAGTCACTTAACTCACCATTCTTCCCCATTCTGATGCTCGGTTTGAACTGCAACAGATTGTCTTGATCATGTCTACATGCCTAAATGCATTGAGTTGCTGCCATGTGATTGGCTAATTAGAAATTTGCCTTAACGAGCAGTTGAACAGGTGTACCTAATAAAGTGGCCGGTGAGTGTATAAACTAAAAAAAAATTGCAATTCTGACAAAACAGCCTGATTTCTATATATTTACTTATTATTTTGCAACTGCAAGTTAATTTTAGTTTTTGTTTTTGCTGGTGGAAACACACATTGATTAAAAAGGTATAACAGTAAAAAAAGGGCTTACTCCAACCAACTTAAATGCTTTGAGAAGCCATACTCTTTGAAAACAGATCTTAGCATCATAAAACCCTACTAATGATCTGCTTATGAGAACACAGCAAGTGACTCTCATTTGGTTTGCACTTTTCTGACATTTAAAGCAAACAGTGACCTTTAACCTAGAAGCACTGACTTGAAGGGCCTTGCATGCAAAGTAATGTGGGTACACTTGTGTGCCGTAGTTGCCGAGCAGCTGTTTTGAATAGGCAATAATAAAAGGAATTCATGGAATTTTAATACAGGCTTATTAGAGAAGCTGAATTTATGCTCTTTATCTTGTTCAAACAATGTGGAGCATTTCTTACATGTGATCTTCTCAAGTTATTGGCTACAAGATACGTTTAGTGTTATGTTTAATCACTATTATTACATGGCTCTGTGGAATACTGGATTCTGATTAGTCAATCATGACATTTCAAGGTATTTTATTCCCAGATAACAACCACTGAATAACACAGGCCCATCTAGGAACTCTCTTGACTGTTAAGTAAGCATATTCATATATCTATTTGGAAATGAATAACATGTTGGTTAGTGTGCTAATTTGCTTATGTCTCTAGTAAAAAAAATATTTTTTACATTTTTTGAGTCAACAGATTTTATTTTATCGCACTGTAATTCAGAAAATCCTGTGAACAGCAAGTAATTAAAATCTCTTTTTTTGGTAGAATCCCTCAGTGAAAACCTCCAGAATATTAGACATGAAGTAAACTGCATGTGTAGTAGCTTGTTGCCTAAGTGGAGATTTATGGTTTAGTGCAGGAGGAAAAACTCATTTTGAGAAAATGTTAAAGTATATTGTGATCTACAGAAACAAATTGTGTATTTTGATCTGCTGAAGAACAAAAAGCTTGATGCAGCAGATTATTACAAAAAAAATGTTGGTTAAATTTTATCTTTCGACTACATTTTAGTCTAGTCGTTTTTCTTCAAAAAAGAAGGCACCGCACTGTAAAACCCAAAAAGTTAAGGTAACTCAAACTGTTTGAGGAAACCTTTTGCAACAAACCATTGAGTAAAAAAAAAACCTAATCTATATGAGTATTGTGAACTTGCTCTATTTAGAGTTCAAAACTCTTTTTAAATGAGTAGAAATAACTCAGTAAATTTTGAGTTAATTACACTCCTTTCATTTGATAAAGTTGACTGTTGGGTTTTACAGTGTTTATTATGTTACTGTCACAGAGGACCTGTCAGTTTCTGTTTTTCACACTGCAACAAATATCTTTGCTCTTATTTTTGTTTTTGAAATTAGCACGGCTATTAATTTACGAATAGCATGCAATGCTAGGACTTCTAAATTAACTATAGGCCTATTTATCTCACTAAATTCACTTTAGATGTCTGACTGATGACACTTCAGCAGCATTAAAACTAATTCAAATAAAGCTACACTGTAAAAAATGTAATGACAAAAAGTCAAAACAACAAATATTTATGTTTTAATATGTCAATCAGGTTTCAACTACATTTTTTAAAGTTATACTAAGCTTAACTTAATAATTGTAGTCAGTTTAATTGATGTTGAATGTTAAAGTTGAGCTAACTAGAAAAGTTAATTTGATTCAACTAAAATATTTAGGGCAGCAAGAATTTTTACAGTGTAGATTTAAGACCACCTGTGTCCGAAAAAAAGAGCAAGACATGGCAAAGACAAAAAAGCAGAATGTGTTGTGCTTGACATGAAGCCAGTGAACACTGTGGAAGAATTCATGCACACACACACACTTCAATACACAGTTTGCAAATATTTAGCACTTTAAGCTTTCTGCAGTAAAAAAAACAAACAAACATTGTGGCTATACTTTATGAATTAATATTTATTTGTGTATTGTTCACTTAGTTATCAATTGAACTACATTTGATTCACGTTTTGAATATGCACTTTTGCACACATTTGTTCTGCATCTGAAGGCTTGATTATGAATTATTTTGTTGATTTTTCTTTCTTAAAAATATATTTTCTGTTAAAGGATAGTCCTTTAAATTTATTTTAGATTTGTATTTTTCTGTGAGTTGATGTTGCACTCTAAATGTGATTTTGTAATTTAGCTTTCGTAAACACCAATGACAATAATATTTATTTCATATGGGAATGGCATGGATATTTGCAGTATGTCTTGCTGGATAGATCACATGAAAGCTGAATACTTCAAATTAATTTACTGTATTATATATTATATCACTCAATGTATGTCCATTTTGGGGTTTGAGTTTCACAAAAAACCCTGAAGTTTCATTTGTTGTGCTTCTATGTCCACAGTTACTGTATATCAATTTCTAATTGATTATCTATTTAAAACAGTTTTTTCCCTTAGATTAATTTATTCATTTGCACACACACATACCTTTTTTATGAGAGCAATTGTGTGCCTTCATTTCAATTGTACCATAAAAGGTACAGAACATTATCATAAGAGATATTTTCTGTACCATATAAGGTACAACTTTTACAAAGGTACAAAAATGTTCTTTAGGGAACACTATTTGTACCACTGTGTACCTTTTTTTCTACACAGAAAAAGAACATGCTAAAATAATGAATGTTAAATATTACTGTCTCTTTATGAATTGGTGAATATTCGCTTGAATATTATTAGGCTAGGCTATTATTGCATTCAAGTGCATCTTAATGAAACATTTTGTGAAAATTAATGTTGAACTGTAATTCAATTTCAGCTTTTGTGATATACAACTTTAGTCTAAAGTCCCTTAGCAAAATTATTTTCTTATCTATTTTTTTTAAAGTGCACAGAATTTTTTATATTGTTTGGTGCATTGACCATTTGTGTAATTGGTTTTACATAACATGAAAATAATAAAAATAATTTCATTATAATCAGTTACAATAAATAATAATAAAATAAAAAAACATGGAAAATTTGTGGCGAGGTTTTTGATCATACAAATGAAGGAGGAGGAGAAGAGGAAAAGTGAGGTAGAGGAGGACAAGATGAAAGAAAGTGAGAAGGATAAAAATGAGGAGGAAATAAGAAGAAGAAGAAGAAGAAGAAGAAGAAGAAGAAGAAGAAGAAGAA
>CAIGQZ010001336.1:25501008-25514167 GCA_903798205.1 Danio tinwini | reverse complement strand
TAATAATAATAATAATAATAATAATAATAATAATAATAATAATAATATAATAATAATAATAATAATAATAATTATTATTATTTATTTTTATTATTATTGTTAATTCTCAAACATATGGTAAGATTAACAATAATAATATTAGGCCTATGTGTAGGTCTACTGTTGGTTAAAATGCTAAATTTTGTATAGACTTGGAATGATGGACTTGAATAAACTTTGAATTTGTCCTGGTCATTAATGCACAATAAAGTGATTACATGAGCATACTATTTTTCATAATTCTGACCTTGAATAATTATGTTTGAGACCTATGCTTGCAATCTGTCAGTGAGAACATTATTAGACCAAATTTTTTCACTGGTAAAAGAGACATTTGTAATTAACCTGTATAATTTTGACCATAATACAACCATTAATCTGATAGAGTAGTTATACTGACACGGTGTTAGCATTTATTCTTATGCACAACATTTGTGCTCGCTATGAAAGAAAAAGACATATGAAATGCTTGTCGTAATCATAACTCCAAAATGCGATATGGTTATTTAAATGATGTGCGCACTTTCAGTTTCGATTTCACTGCAGAGTGTGCTCATGTCAATGCTGCTGTTACTCTGAGAAAAATAAACAATCAAATCATACTTCTCGCTCAGCTCCCAAACGATCGCTCTGTGCAACAAACTGAACGTTATTTACAGCTTTATTACCTGTTATTCACAGCGTATGCAGGTTCTGTTCACTAAAGTAGATGTCATTTGTGCACGCACACGCATCTTCTCTGTAGTAAACAAACAGTGCGTCAGCTCACGTGTGATGTCGCAGCCACAAATACATCAATACATGAAGACAGAAATGACATTTTTAGGTGAATTATACCTTATAAATACAGTATGTGACTTTCAACAATGTTGGAGGCTGAGCAATGTATTCAAAACAATCTGAAGACTTGTATGACCGCCATTATGCTTTTCTTTCGAACTTAAAAATATAATTGGCTTAATCGTAGAGATGCTGGATTAAGATCGTGTGGGGGTCGAATCGAGATCAGTCTTTTTTTTGATTAATCTTACAGCCTTGTTACAGACTTTCAACTTGCTTCAAATTTATTATTTTCTGTTCTACTGAAAAAAGAAACCCCATAAAGATTTGGAGCCACTTGAGGTTGAGTAAATGGAGAAAAACTTCATTTGTTACGTGAACTATCACTTTAACGGACATTTTATTTTATCAATCTACATTTCTTTCCAAACCATTGTGATTGTGGGTTTTAAAAACCAGTGCCATTCAAGAAGACTAAGTGTAGTGGACACTGATAAGATGCTTGTTTTTTAGGCTATTCAACAGGGCATATGGTGGGTATAAAGCTAACTAGAGGACATGGGAGCCCAATATCTCAGTTTGTGATTGTTTTACAAGAGAGGAGAAATTTACACTGTAGGCATTTTCTGCTCTATTGAACAAACATTGACACCATAGGCTTAGAAGAGAGCAGCATTAACATTCTCCTTAACATCTCATTTCTTTGGTCCAATGAGAGTCCAACAGGGTGAGGATGAATTTTGGAGTAACACTAGACCTTAACTAAGCCAGACATCTTCAGATAGAGTGTTAAACCGTTCCGTCAGATCAGGTTCTTGCACAGCCCACCAGACCAGCATGTGGCCACAAATCTGCTCCCCGCTGCGGAACCAGGACATATGCTGTGGAGGAGGAGACGAGAGGGGTGGCCGTGAGATGGAGGGTGACGCAGTGAAGGGAAAGAGATGAGAGCTGGCACCGTGCCGGAGTTAGCAGATAGAGCCTAAAAGAAGTTCTTTAGTGGGTGGAATGTGATAAGACAGTGTCTGATGTACACGCGTCTCTCTCTCTCTCTCTCTTTGCCTTGAAGCTGCAGACACAGACACGCACGTTTCAGATTTGTGGAGCGAGGCGATCTATGCTCAGACGGGGAGGTAAATCTTTTCCCCTCAGCTTCTTTTTAGTTACTTTGTTGGGCTCTGCTCTGTCATTCTAGTTTGCCCTTCACGTCTCGGACATATGGAAGTAGGTCTGAGTTGCTCCAATGTGACCTGTGGAACCTGGGTCAATGCACTGTAAGCACACTTCATCCTCTAACCTTATCCTTCAGTTGCACTTGTCTGCCCCAAATCAGTCCTCACGATAACAACCCGATTCACATGAGGTCAGGTTTATAGCAAGATCAAACGCTGTGGTTGATGCCATTAATATCCTTTACTCTGGGTCCATACGGCACAGCAGATTATTTTACCCCGGCTGGTAAAAAGTGATAGACGATTCCTAGTGGATGTGAAGGTCATTGAGCCCTTTATGTTTATGTTTGTGCAAATCCCAGTTGCACATACAGTAAAGGATTGAAAGGTAGAACGACATAATGGTTCAGGGCAAGTGAGAGAGGGAATGTAATGCACATATTTTGCCGGCATCATTATTTACCATTTGAGTAATGGTCATTTGAGAAGGGCTTGACACATCAAGCAATAGCTCAGAAGACCACACGGTGTCTTAGACCCAATCCCAATTCTACCCTTAGCCCTTCCCAATTGAAACAGAGAATTTGCAGGACCACACTTAAAACCAAGGGGTATAAAAATGTCCCGAAATACACTATCTACAATAGCAGAATGGCTGCTCATGGAAGGAGATGTGCAAATTAGTATTTTTTTATTTGTCATTATTACAAATTTTTACAACCCCCCCCCCCCCAACTTTCACTATCTATAATCCATAACAATAACACTCTGACACTCGATGACACTGGAATACCCCATCAGTAAAGTCTAGTGGTTGGGAATGAGCTTTTTACAGTGTCTGGTATAAAGTTAATGTTGTTTTCGTGTGTTTAGGTTAATATGGCCGTGGTGTAAATGCACAGTACAGTTTTGCCACATTATATCATGACAACATGATATAGTTGTCTTCAGTAATTTCCTGAAGATAAATACCAAAAACATAACACAATTGGTATAACTACAGCAGTCGCCATCATCAAACTCGTAAGAGATTAAGACATGAGAGATAAGAGATTGCGATGACATATGATAACATGTTCAGGTCTTGTAGTGCTATCCCATTTCTTAGGGGTAAGATTTGAAGCCCTTCCCCTTCACACTCTCTTTCAAGGGCCAAGGAGAAGGGGTAGGGGTAAAAAATTGAATTGGGATTGGGCCTTAAAGTATTAAAAGTTCATAAATCACAAATTTAAGGGACTTAACCAGCATTAAAGTCTTAAAGTATATTTTGCAAGGTATTAAAGTTAGTATAACTTTGTATGTATAATAATATTGGGGTGCAGTGTAGTTTATGAAATCGATAACGTCCTGCTAGATTTGACCTCACTGCTTTGTTTACTGCAGTAATCAAGACAACATCATTATTTCTGCAGTTCTATGTGTCACCTTCTGGATTAGCATTTTTACCCAGTATATGAATACATAAAGTGTTAGGATTAATTTCCTACAATCCTTATTTAGTAATTATACCATCATTTAAAATGCTGCCATGTTACCAATTGAAACCTAAAGTGGTTATAAGGTTTTAAAATGTATGGAAATAGTCTTAAATAAGTTTTGAATTTCACTCTCTGATTCCTGTATTTACTCTGGACTACGACTGCACCATATTGGAAAAAACTAACGTTGCAATATTTTCATTCACTGCGATATATAGTGCATAATTTAACAAATCATTTTCGATTGATTGGGATGATTCTGTAGGGGAGCGTATCTGCATAAAATTGAATAAAAAAATTTACAAGCATAGTTAAATACAAAAGACAAGCGATACAAATAATCAATTTATGATTATTGAGGAGTCAACCTGTATTCAGAAGCAGAAATTAAATTAAATAATCACTGTATACTAATAATATTAACACTGTATCATTTTAATTGAGTAATAATTATTTAATGATGTTATAATAACAATTAATCTTTAAGCTACAGATGTTAAATTTACTGTGCCCAAATGGCTCAAGTTTGCTTCAAATTCTTACAGTCAGGCCTTAAAAACTAATGAAATTAATAAACTTTTACTTTAAGGTTAAAATGTTTAATTGCGATATCAATGCTGAAACGATATATTGTGCAGCCCTACTCTGAACCAATCAAATAGTTAGTGTGGATACAACACCTCAGTTTGCAAATATCAAAAATGCTTCATTTGCATGGCTCGAAGATGCAAGAGTAGTTTGGATGCCTTAAAAATGCATTAGTGTAAACAGCACCTTAATCTGCGGTTTAATCTTGGAGTTTGTGAACTTGCCATCAGGGCAAGTAAAAAAGTAAGAAGATCTGGTAATAACTTGTATTGTGCTATTGTTTTGAGATTGTGTGCGGTGTGAGAAAGTGAAGAGTGGTCACTTCAGCACCCAGCTGCTGGTCAGTGTAAGATCTGCCTGGTAACGCTTCAAACCACCCGTGAGCATTTTTCCACATCTTATTCATAATGGAGCAGCAGCTCCTGCAGTTCCTGGAAAGACTGGCCCATAGACAGATCCCTGAGGTCTGACTGCCATCACCTTTCCTTTTGCTAAGGCTGGATTTAGGTGTGGGTCACTAATTTCATTCTGCCACGACCAGTTCACAATGTAGTACAGTAGTCACACGTTTTTCCCCTTGCTCCATCTCTGACTGTCAGCTCTTTTTATTTTTTAAGACACACAAATTTGCTGGCGCTTCTGTGATTGGTCAGACAAGAACTGAAATGGCTGAATTAAGTGCTCTTTTCTTTTTCGATTTTAATAGTTTTCTTTTTTTATTACACATGGCTCCTCCAGACCTTGCCACCTCATAGATGATATTATCCCTGCTTTTATTTAATTGTTATCTTTTTAATAGCTCATGCCCACCAGTACACCAGCAGTTAGTGGGTTCAGAATGATGAATTCTGCTGGGGGGGGCTGCTGTATGAGATCCAAAAGTTTACATTTATAAAATTATTAATCACCTGTTTCAAAATGGTCTATCTCTAAAAGTTAGGGGGACATATCCCCCTGTCCCCCCGGGTTGCTACGCCCCTGCTCACGTGAACGCCTATCAATCATGCTGCATTTCAATTCTAAGATCACACTTGCGTGCTTATTGACAAACAAACTAAAATTGTAATCTTTAGTGACGAGCCAGCACTGGCCATTTAAAAATTATTTTCAACCAGCCAAAGTGGCAAGTGGGGGTGTCTGTCAAACTCTCCAAAGGTGAAATCTACCCGCATTTGTTGGGTTGGCAGATGTTAATGTCAAGCCCTGACTGTATTTTACAGAACTAATAGCAACAACAATTACTTTGAGTGGTTTTGTTTTTAAAGTCTTCTATTGCAATGCAGTCAGGAAAATTAGTTGTAAATAATGTTTTTCAGCCTGCAAATACAGGACTTATCTCAATTAGGCATGGCATGGTATAAGATTCTGACGGTATGATAACCTTGGATAAAAATATGATGGTATTGTGATTTACTGCTCTAAAATATGTTCTTTTTAAATGTCTGGATAAAAAAATAATTTTCTTCATTGAACAGTATATTCTATTATTATGAAACATTTTAAATATTTTAGAACAGCAAACATGTCAGGGTAAATGATTAATAAATATTAATTAAATAAATAAAGTATTATCTCTCGACACAAGTAAGCCACTGCATTGTGCTTGGATGTTGGTTTATAAACTAAATAAAACAGGAATAAAAAAAAGTAAAAAAAACAAACAAACAACTATCATATAGCGTTCCAACTAGGATTGCTATATCAGAAAATGTTAGTAGTTTTAAAACCTTGACTTTTACAAACCAGTTATCGCCCCATGCCTAATCACTTTTGGCCATTAGGATTCTTGCATTAGAGTGCATTTTGAAGCACAGATGCACTGTCAAACCCTTTTGCATAGAGGGAGTCTTTAAAAGCATGGACACAGAGAAAAGGCCTGAAGGGGAATGGAGTTGTATTTGGTCTCGTGGCACTTGTTTGCATCATGAATTTTTTCAGCTCTTCTTAAGACAGCGCTTCTTTTGTTGCAGGAGTAGTAGCACTCTTTTGCAGGATGTGGGCACTCCTGAAAGTGCATCAGTAGCGGCAGGGGCTCATCTGAGAGCAGAGTCCTGGTGCTCAAGTTATTTTAGATGACATTGACCTATTTTTGGCTCTGCTGCTGAATAAAAATAGCTCTATTTAAATGTCTCCTTGTGCAGCAGAGACACCTTGTCTGAGCTGAGACACATGCGTTATAGACCTGCATAGAAAAGCACTCAGCTCATTCCTTTTAGACTCTTTCTTTTTTGTCTTTTCTCCATTTTTTGTGAATATCAATTTGAGGGTCTAAAGTTCATGTTCAGAAACGTTATACATGCATCAGAAGAGCAAATGCATATAAATGAAATGCATCATAGGTTTTTGAATTTTGTGTGGGAAAATGGCTTCATACTGTCACTGATTTAAACATTTTATATTATATCAAAGCACATGAACAAAATTCTAAAGATACTAGAACATAAAACAAAGTCTTTCATAGCAAAACTCTAAATCATCACTATCGAAATCAGCTTTTCAGATTTTTCTTTGTCTCTTCCTAAAAAATCAATGTCAATATTTTTGTCACTATATAGAAATCATGTAAAAGCCAGCATGTTAAGTTTGTAGTCATTGATTTGCATGGCGTCTATAAATTCCAACCCACACTTTTTTCCATGCAAGCAGTGCATTTTCTGAGCTCACAGTATGATTTAGATCTTATTTACAGTCTCATTCACTGTTTACTGTCTGATACTGTTTGCAGAGAATCGGTTAAGTTCAACAGCTATTTGTGTTAAACAAGGAAGCATAACGTGTTGAGGCATGGTTTAAGAATTTAATTTGACACCTGTTTTTGAACACTCTGAATAATATTTCAGCTTTAATGCTTAGAAGCAAGGCTGCACTATATTGGAAAAATCTGATATTGCAATATTATATTTTTCTTTGATAAATATTTGATATAAATACAGTTTCACAAGATTTTGAATAGCTCCATTTGGCTTTCAATTTGAGGAGTCTTTCTGTATTCAGGAACAGAACTTAAATAATCACAATGCAAAAAAAATACTTTTCTCACATTGCTTTGTCTCATTTCTAGTCGAAAAATTCTTAGATCAAGTAAAAATATTGTTTTGATTTCACGTGAAGTAAAAATTTTGAGTTTTTCCTTAAAACAAGCTAATTTATCTATGAGACGATCTAAAACAGTCTTAAAATAATCTTGTTTTTTGCTTTAAAATGTAGATATTTGGACTAGAAACAAGACAAACATTCTAAGTAAGAATTAATCTTTGTTACACCTCCAAACATGATAAATTTTTTGTGCCCAAATGTTTTAAACTCTTGAAATGCTCAGTCACAGGCCTTAAAACACATGCAAATGATAACACTCTATTATGGTTAAACTTGGCAGTGACTTTTTGTTCTGTGGCTCCTGGTCAACTAAAATTCAGACTCAACAATGCATATCTTGCGATGTGACTATTGGGGATGTGCTTATTGTGATATTGATGCTGAAATGATACATTATGCAGCCCTACTTAGAAGAACTATATAAGGTAACTTCATTGACATTGATTACAATATTGTAAGTGATGAGTTAAAAAAGCCTTATAATAGCCCCCAATAACAACCCAGGGTTATTTCAATTGTAGTATTTCAATGAGTGCCATATAAATGTGTATTTTAAGTGTTTTTTTACTACTAGGTTGTTACAAAGTTTCTTCATTATGCGCATAAAAGCCTTTGAAATGGGTCAGAATAATGTCTGATGTAGTTGAAATAAACCACGTAATGTAGCATTGACTCAAGGGATGAAATCATTTCAGAGCTTAATGGATGAGCCTGGATGGAGCTGACATTACCAGAACTCAATGCTTTGGCCCTGTTGGTGTGTTCTGCACTTTTATGCCAGATTTAACTGGCAGATCTGTGCTGTTGTTGTTGTGGACCGTGACTCAGACTTTTTCTGAACCTGTATGCCATTGCTGGTTTTGGATCTGTTGGGTGACTCTTGCTGTTAACGTGACTGAGAGACAGCAGTCTTGATTCCACAACACTGACGGCATGCTTCATTGAATAATTGGTATGGTTTGTAAAAACACAGGAACAAATGTCTGTTTACATTCTGTTCCAGCCAACAAAATTTCTAAAATGAAAGCCTTAAAAATCATTATGTAAAAAATAAATAAATAAAGAGCATCTGTCTGTCTGTCTGTCTATCTACAGTATCTGTCTATCTGACTGTCTCCTAGTATTTTATATTATAATATTATATATTGTAATGCATTTAAGATTTTGTAGTGTAGTTTAATTTACATGCATTTACACTTTAAGCAGAAATTTTAATAACAATAATAATATTAGCATTACTAGGTTAATGGGTAAAATGAATGAGATGTAACAATTAAACATATAATAAAACTGCTTTTAAAAATATTGAATTATTTAAATAAATTGAGCAAGTTAAAACAATAGTGTTTATATTGTAGTATTTAATATTATATATTGAAAAATCACAGTATGTGTGGTTTCTTACAGTGTAATAATGTATATGCATTAAGTGAAAATTCAAATTTTATGATCGACAATAAATTGACAGGCAAAATCTGATGCTTGATTGTCTTAAATAATACTTATCGAATGATCCAGTATGTGATCATGAATCCGACCTTGAATCAGCAACTAATTTTAACGTGTTAAATAACATTTATACCCAAAAAGTTATGGTAACTCTAATTATTTGTGGAAACAGCTGCAACAAACTATTTAAATTAAAAAACGAATCCTTATGAGTACTGTGAACTTAATCCATTTGAGTAAAAGAAGCTATTTGAGCACAGTAAAACCCAATAAATGAAGAGAACTCCAACCAACTGACCACTGTTAAACTCAAATGGTTTGAGTTGACTTAACTTATTGAGGAAACGGATTGCAACAAACCATTTGAGTAAAAAAAAACTAATTTATTTGAGTACTGTGAACTTACTCCATTTATGTTGAAGTAGTGAGGTATTTAATTAACTCAAACTGAAAAAAACAGTGTATGATTTACTAAGGTTATTAAGGGTATTTTTACAGTTTAGGATTTTGACTTCATGATGGGACCTTGATCTCTGCTTAATTTTATTATATGTTTTTATTTTTTTTACAAATTATATTGTCTGGAATATGGTACAAAAACAGCTTTGCAAGTACTACTTCTGTTATTTTCCAGTTATTTCTTTTGAGTTCATTTTGTTTGTCTGTCTAGCACAAGCCCAAATTTGTATTCAGTGGTCGGTAAAATCAGCTGCGGGCCGTCTGTTCTTGCAGTCGCCCACAGGTCACTTGATCTCACCACGCTCCGTTAACGCCTGTGTACGCTTTGTCAGCCAATGAATATGACCTCCTCCAAAGCTTGTTTCCACTATGGCACAGGTTTCAATCAGATCAGCAATAGCTCATGTTACACTCATAATGCATAACAGTCATATGGTTGTGTCGGAGCAGGGATATTTAGACTCCACACTTTCAATGCATGTGAAACTAGTGCCTAGATATGATTCATGTTGAATCATAGATGAAGCACACACTCACATGAAACACCAGTAGGCTCAAACTGTTTGTTTTTGTGCATTTTTAAAATTTCCACAGTTTGTTGGTCATGACGACATTCTAGATTTATGTCGATAGTAATCGATAAGTCATAATTAGGCTTGCACGGAATCTGCGCGCGCAGAAATTTGCAGATTTCCACAGATTTTTAGCCCATCATTTAGTCTATGTAATTACTTGTGTAAATGTGTATACATTTATATTTATTCACTTTTCAAATTAATTTCACTAATATTATTGTGATATAACAGCAATATTAAAATGTTCATGTGATTTATTTACAATACAGTTTGTAAAGTAATATTTTCTGTCTTTTAGGACACTCTCAGAAATAAGGTACGCAAGTTGTCACTGGGGTGGTACAATTTCAAATGGTACAAATTTGTACCTAAAAGGTCTATAATAATACCTCAAGGGTACATATTGGACCTAAAAAGTACAAAAATGTTCCTCTTAAAATTTGTATGTACTAATATATACTTTTGAGGTACCAATATGGACCCTTTAAGTACAAATGTGTACCTTTTAAAAAGGTACCACCCCAGTAACAGCTCTTATACAGTACCTTTATTTCTGAGAGTGCAGAGATATTATGTGAGAGACTTGCTTTTTTACCAAATAAGTGAATCTCATTGGATTTGCATTGTAAACATTAAAGTTAAAAATGTATTCTTTTTATTTCATATATTAAGTTTTTAGTTATGATACTCCTAAAATCATTCCGCATAAATCTGCAGATTTTTTACAAAATTCTCTGGAGAAATAGAAAAAAATGTCAGCAGAATCTGGCCCTAGTCAATGTAGTTTGTTGCCTTTTCAGTTTGAAGGCGTAATGTTAAGTTAAACATGCCTGAATATGTATATGGTTTCATTTTAAAGACTCAGAAACTATTAAATAGTTTATTTATTCAAGCTTACAGATCAATCAATGTCAAGATTAATGTCGATCCTTATTTTCTTAATCATATTTTACATGTTTAACATGCATAAATGATATGGGCGTAGTTTGTCATGCTCTTACTTGTTCCTGTCAGACATAGACTCTTGAAACAAAACAAGTTTTCATGCCAAACACCAACCGGATAGTCTACTGCAGACTTTTCTGTCACCCAAAGAACAGCATGTATTTTTATGAGATGCCTTATGGAAAACATGTTGGTGTTTTTGTGCTATGTTTTTCACCAGAACTGTGTGCCATACAGGAAAGTGTGTTCTGCCATGTCATTTAATAACTGTTGTGCATACTTGCGTGAGTAAGTAAGGAGTTGTTTTTAAAACATGTGGACAGGTAAAAGTAATGTCAACCAATCAAAGTGAAATAAATTATTTCTTTTGATATCATTCTGTACTACAGATCACATGTTCTGTGATGTGGACTTGATGTACTCATTCTAAAACTATTTAACTGCATTATGGTCCACAATTATTTGTATAAGCTTGTATAAGCTCATATTAATTGATATGATTGGTGCGTTTATGCATTAAGTACTCAGTTTGTGATTTTCATGATGTAACATTAAGCATGAACAATAAATGTAATGCATTTTTCGTGATGTATAGATGATACTCACTAAATGATGTTCAATAGAGTAATAGTTTGTATACCAAAACATCTTGTCAGGTACAGTTAAATTCAGAATTATTAGCCCCCCTGTTTATTTGTTTCCCCTATTTCTGTTTAATGGAGAGCAGATTTGTTCAACACATTTCTAAACATAATAGTTTTAATAACTCATTTCTGATAACTGATTTATTTAATCTTTGCCATAATGACCGTAAATAATATTTTACTAGACATTTTTCAAGACACTTCTATACAGCCTAAAGTGATATTTAAAGGCTTAACTAGGTTAATTAGGTTAACTAGGTAGGTTAGGGTAATTAGGCCAAGTTATTGTATAACGATGGTTTGTTCTGTAGACTATCGAAAAAAGGGGCTATTAATTTTGACCTTAAAATGTTTTTTTAAAAAATTCAAAACTGCTTTTATTCTAGCCAAAATAAAACAAATAAAACTTTCTCCAGACGAGAAAATAATAATCTGACATACTGTAAAAATGTCCTTGCTTTTTTTTTTTTTTTTTTTTAGAAAAATAGTAGATTGATGACATAGTAAATGATGTTATTAGTCTTTATTTTTTGCTACTGTCTTTTAAATCACTGTTAAGTCTGATCATTGATCACTTAATTTATATATTAAAATAAGTAAATATCAGGATAATTAGGTTTAATTTTTTTTATATCAATGTTCACCGAATGATGATGGGACATTGTCATCCATTAATTTGACATTAATTTGTCCAAATTTAATTAAAGCTTTACATTTGATGCTTTACTTGCGTTTAATTCCAATTCCTGGTGTTTAAATCATAATTTCACATTTAATTTGATGTGAAAGGCTTTAATTTAAAAGACCTGACCTGTGAGGTGAAAAAAATGTAGTTAATATTTATCTGAAATGAAAGGGAATCTATGTGGATACCCCCCCCCCTTTATCTAGAAAGATGCTTCACCATTTAGCCCACACATCTCACAAATGTTTATGACATTTTTTTGTTAGATTTATTAGCCCTAGCCCACGACCATTAATCTTGCACTTCAAAAAAACACATTTAATCTCTTTCTCATTCTGTCTCTCTTGTAATTGTTAATTCCCTTTTATTCCATAAGTCTCAGAAGCCAAACATCTGTCGCTCCAGTACGTATTCCTATTTTTTTTTTCTTCCGTTGACTTTGTTCTCATGCGCTTAAACACGGTACTACTGTTATATATAGCGACACGGAATCGCTAAAAGTTCCAAAGATAGAAAAGATTGTTAAATCTGAATAATTTAAAGCTCTTCCTCCGAGCCTGTTGAATATTTCATGGGGCTTTTCAGTGCCAGGGTTCTGCTCTAACACACATATTTGCTTGTGTATGTTGCCTGTTGCTGAGATTCAGCTTGAGGGAACGATGAGCTCACGCGGAGAAGGCCTTGTTAATTACAATTCTTACTCCTTACATAATTCATGCCACGATAACATTGGAGAGGCGGTGGAGAACGCTGAAGACATGGACGAACTAGAGAGAAGGTGGAGGATGCGTGTTGGTTTTGTTGCTTGTTTGTTGCTTTGGTTTTGTTGTGTCGAATTTGTTGGAGGCAGATTCCCGGTGGGGAGCGAAGGCAAATGAGGCATCCGTGGTGTTCGAGGCAGGCCCGTGATGAGGGGTGATTAAGCTGCCGATTGCTCCACTGCTGCAGTAATTAAAGCAGTTTGCTATCTCTGTTGAGCTCTGCTATTTGCCCATTCATGGAAATGCATGACTGGAAGAGGAAGAAGTGGTTTTAAACAGCTCGAGCTCTTCTATTCCTCACCAACAGGTCCCATAATGACAGATGGCGTGCATCCTGGCGTTTGCCCACAATGCTCTAAGCGCTCAGGCATGAGGCAGGGCTTCTTGTTGGCATGCAAGTTCCTTTCTCTGCCTATTCTGGGCTCCTCAGAATTTGAGAAATAAAATGATTTCAGTTTAATTTATTCATTTTTGTTTCTGTTATATAT
>CAIGQZ010001336.1:25447268-25471060 GCA_903798205.1 Danio tinwini | reverse complement strand
TCGTCGCATCATACAAGTGGATGCTGCACACTGGTTGTGGTGTGGAGAGATCACCCTCATGACTGTGACACGCTTTAGGAGTATGGCCATATATGACAAATGCGCTATATAAATACACATTACATTACATATTGCACATACATTACAGTACATTATTATTTTTTGCCATAATATTCTGGAGTATTTTTTATCATTTAAATATTGACCATTTATTTATTTATTTATTTTAGATTTTTAAAGCTATACATTAGATAATAACACAATATTCAGATAATTCTTAAGGTTTTAATTTGGAATATTGATAAAGTAGCTGGAAACTAATGTCAGTAATGGCACATATCAATCCCTTCAACCCTCCCTCCCTTTATCCATCCCTCTATCCCTTTATTGATGCGAAAATGTACCTACTGGATGAGAAGTCAAACCAAGTAGAGGAGGATGAAGGATGTCATGCATCAAGTAGAGCCTGTTAAAACCCATTTACATGGTTGTTATGGGAGCCATTAATGGACTTAATGTTAGTTAATGAACTTAACTCTAGCTCTGCCTTTCCCTGGCATCACACCGCTACAGTCATCAACAACAAACATCAACCACTCTTTTATTTTATTCCGATGTCCTTTTACCTTTAGAAATGTTAAAAACTACTACAGTGGTAATACTATGATACGATTTGAGATCCAAGTTATTATCGCATTCATATATTCCATGTTTTTTCCACCGCCTTTTGAAGTGTTTGGTCTGTGGACTTTAATTTCATCAGTACAGAAAAAGCTCAGTTCATCTTCACAGCCTCTCTCATCCCTGCTCTGTTTACTCCGGCAGAGAGCGAGCGATTTCTATTATTATACAGTAATTCCTGTTTGTAACCTACTGTTGAGCGATGCCATTAAGAGTCAGAGCTCTGGAGATATACAGCCAGAAGTATACAGCATTCATAAGATATGCTTTTTTTTTAAATCCAATAATCCTCATTCATGCAAGCTGTTACTGCCGATCTAGGTCACAAAGACCTATGGCTGAATGGAGCTGCGATTTATCAAAGCACAGACTCTCCGCTGACTTCATAAGGATCACATACATTATAATGCAATGCAGTGCAATGCAATGCCTATATAAGGGTGAGACTATTGTGCATATAGGGGATGAAACCGGGTCATCGGTTTGTAGAGTGTTTGTTTAGTCATCGATGACATGTTTTTGAGGTTCAGGGTTGAAATCAATGGTTGAACACCTGCTGATGGTGGAATACCTCTCTATGTTCAGTTTGGGGAAAAAAGAGAATTGGATTTTTCTATTGAATGACAGCTGAATCTATTCAATGAAGCCTTGAAAAGCAACCCCCCCCCTCTCTCTCTCTCACTTTCACTTCCTTTCTGTGTGTGTGAGTGTGGAATATTATGCTATGGAAAGACACTGTGCTAGTTTACATGAGTTGAATTTTTTTTACCCAATAATGGGGCCTCTAAGGTGGTCTTGTCCTTTGCCAGACAATCTCTGTTGGCTCACTGACAAATAGTCAAGGACGTTCAGCTTAGGCTATGTTGAGTTCTAAATCTCAGGCTGTGCTTTCTCACAAAGCTGAATTCTGTTTGATCTGACCAGGGTTGGAAATGTGACATATACATAACTTGCCAAAAAATTATTAAAATCTGCAATAAAAATATTCAAATCTGTTTCATTTTAGTGCATTTTAAGTAAAGAAGTGAAATGAGCAATTTTGTGGCATTTGATTTGATCTAAGCTTGTTTCATCAGTTTGTTTTTGTTTTGAGTATGTGCACTATAACTGATTTAGTTTTATGCATTTGCAAATTCTCTCAGCATAAACCAATTGCTGATACAATGTAAGAAAAGGATTACTTTTGCCGCTTTTGTGATTTGTAGTGGAGTTTTTGTGAGTGTATATCTCGCACTAGACTAAATGAATGAACCGACATGTTTGTGTAGATTTGATGAACCAAACATGCATATACAAAAGCAAAATATATATGGAGATATGGATAACACACTGCTGAAAATAATACTATAATCAATATGCCATTTAATCTTTTTTTTTTTTTGTATAATATATTTTTTGGTTATGGCATCCTAAAGACTCCTCTCATGTGGAGAATGAAGTCGCATGCATTCCTAAGGTGTGCATTTTTTCCCATAGACTTTAACAATCTTGATGGTTCTGTGGGTTTTTTCTATCCAAACTGATCTTTATTTTGTATTTTTAATTGGATTCTGGTCAGGTGATTGGCTGGGCCATTCTACAGCATGATTTTCTTTTTCTTAAATCGTTTGAAAGTTTTCCTGGTTATGTTTTGAATCATTGTCTTTCTGAAATGTCTACCCTGGTTTCACCTTCATCCAGCTAATACTGGACTGAACCAGCTAATATTAATTTACACTGACAAGGGCAGAGGGTTGAATAACTACTGAGATTTCATCTGCTGTCTGGGCTTTCATTGCTTTTCTACACCTACCTTTTTTCATGTGTTTAATAATTTTTATCATTTCATTTTATTACACATCTTGATTTGTAAGCTAATTCGATTTGTTTTCTTTTTACATGTGTATTTCTTTGGTTCTCAACATCTAGTGAAATTTTCAAGTCAACAGCACCTTTTGAAATATGTTTTCTGGGAAAAATGGTGATGTGTTCAATACTTATTTCCCCCACTGTAAATATGAATTGTCATTGTGATATTTAGTTGTAATATTATTATTATTATTATTATTATTATTATTATTATTATTGTTGTTGTCATAATATTGCAATTAAAAACAAACATATTTAATAAAACACTTAGTTGATGACATTTTATTGGTAAAATTAGTTACATATTGTTGATAATACTGTACTTGTTTAAAGGAGTCTGATTGATTTCAACAGTTGATTGCTGATTGATTGCAATCACTGACATAAGACAACACGAGTGCAATTATTGACTCAATTTTAAAAGCTACCTCTATGAAGATTAAAAAAGACCCTTTGTCAATGCCAAATTCTCAAGTCTTATTTGGATAACTTTAAATTTGTAAGCAGTAATGCGGCCTCTCAGGTGGTCTTGTCATTTGTTTGACAATCTTTCTTTTGGCCCACCGCCAAATAGTCAAGGACGCTCAGCTTAACGTTATGTTGAGTTCTGAATCTCAGGCTATGCTTTTCTGATTTTCTTTTCTTCTGACATTTAACTGTCAAGATATCTTGATCCGCGCTATCTCTGTTGACTTCCTCTAGTGCTTTACTGTCTTTACCCCTCTATCTGTTTGTCTGCCTTTTAAAGGAAGTGTGTTGCTGGGTGTCAAGGTGGGAGACACTGATTTAATTAAAATGAGTGCTGGCTGCCGATTGGCAGAATATCTCCATGCCTGTCTCCTACACCAGAAGCAGGACATGGCAGATACTTGAGGATATGCTCTACCTGCATGCCAAATCATGTGATTCCCTGCTATATAGGCAAAATCAGAATAAATAGAGTAGTAGTATAGCTGAATATGTCAAAAAATGTTTTTTAATCTGCCGTTTCTGATCAGTTTATGAAATGGGCATCCAATAAACACATTACATAAATACATCTTTGGGTGGGTATACATATGGTGTCTTTCTGATCTCACAATCTAATATTACTGTATGAAAAAAGCTTGTGCAACTTATGTATGAATGTGAAAGGAGACAATGAACTGAGGCATCATTTAATTAATATCATTAATCTTTAACTTGTAACAAAACTAAGCTTAATGCTGAGAATTTGTATTAGAATAAGAACTGGTGAGAAAAAAGCGTGCTTTTCACTTTTTTTTTATTTTTGCTTTCAAATAGGCTTGTCACGATATCTATTTTTGGTTGTACGATATGTTGCACCAAAATATATTGTGTTGAACAACATGATTGATCTTAAGATTTTATGCCACTCATTATATAATGCCAGAATGACAATATATCATCACAATGCAAGTACACTCTTCCAAAGAACACATAATATTTTATTCTTAAGTAGCAGAGGCTGTGAGAGCAATTATGTTAAATATAGGTGTAACCAACTCACTTTTGTTTTGTAGTAATTAATGACCAATTATACAACAATTGTTTCTTTGTGAACCATTTTCTCAGTGTGTGTTTGTTTGGATGAACAGAAAATGATGTAATTGAGGTCACCAAGCTTAAGCATTAAGATATGTTGTTGACATTTCATGACTTCTGCCTTTATTTCATGAATCTGTATTGACACTATCAATTTATGTAATTGGAAACTGCTTCTTGTTACTTTGTTCAGAGCTGGAATGTTTAATGCGATAAATCTTTTGATTTTGATGTGTTTTTTCCCATGATCAAGTCGCAATAATATTCAAAGTAAAAATCTGTTTTCTAATCACAGTCTGTGTTTGTTTCTCTGCAGGGCCGACATGTCAAAACAGGTCAACTGGCTGCTATCAAGTGCATGGATGTCACAGGGGTATGTTCATTTTCATCATACTTTCTGTATTGACCTTTATTTATTTTCTGAGGTCTTTCACAGACAAGACGTCAAAGCCTCTTGAAGAGTCCTCAGCTCAAATCACAAATCTTCAGGCTTAGCTGGTCTTATTTTTGACGTTTTATTATAGCCATATATCCTCCAGGCTTAGTTTCTTCTTCATTAATTCTCTGGATGATAAAGTATGACGTTTTCCTAATCACCTTTTAGCATCCTCTATAATAGTGGAGAAAAGATAATTAAAAAACAATAATGTCTTCTGTAGAGTTGTCTAAAACGACATTCTATTTTTGTTTATTTTAAAAGTGGTTGCATTTGAATCAGTATTTCAGTCACGTCTGGTCTTTTTAACGGCAAATTTTTCCAATCTCGCCTTTTATTTTTAATCTAAAGTCAATTTAGCGTTTAAGCTGTTGTAGATTTTGAAATACCATAGCGAATTCAGTTCACAGGCTGTTATGGTTTTCACTGGCTACCGTTGGATGTGTTTGTAATGGCTTGTGCCTGCCCCTCGTTATTTCAGGGTGAATAGCGCTTGATTAGCAGATTGCGTGGATACTTGTTTTGAAGCATGAAACAGCCTCCCTGTACTATTTATATGATGGACTGTGGCTACTACAAAACCTTTTCATGCTGCTTTTATAGATGCAGTGTCTTAAAATGCTTTAGATGCAGTATAGGTTGCCAATACTGTAGATTTGAGACATATTTTGTAATTCGTCTCATAACAAACCCTTTTAAAATAAGTTTCAAGATTTAGAAAAGTCATCATTTCTAATCAACACCTTTTTTAGTGCATTATACAACCGATTGTTTCAAATAGTTTTACAGACAGCAATAAAGAGAAAAATTGCAATTATGTAAGCTTTATAAAATGAGAAATTCTTATTAAAAAGAAACGATTATGAACAATTAAATGTGTAATATATCAACTGATAATGCCAAATAAAGTAAATAAATAGTCATCCATTTATTTAAAATCATAATCCAAAGTAAAAAATCGTTTGTATTAATTTTACATTGTCACCTCAGATTTTATTTTTAATTTTGTTCATAGAAAATCAAGGTTAGAAAATGAAGTATATGCATTCTGGTAAATGTGTGCTTGTAAGGTGTATGCTGAAATAATAGCAACAAATGTGATTGACAATGGGAAATACAGTATACTAAACAAAATGTAATACTAGCAGTCGTTACATTATCAGATGGGAAATGTGGATGGCAATATACAAGTTATTATATGGTTTCAGTTAACTTTCCTCGAAGGAGACCTGTTGCTCGCCATAACTCGCTCGTCACTGAAGGGAGTCAGTACAGTCCAATCGCGTGAAACCGTAATGGGCGGGGCCAACCTGTGACCTCAATCAAGATTGACCAATAGAATGAGGTCTTTCATCCCGGAGGGAAGATACCACCCACTGAGCTGCAGAGTTTTCAACTCGCAAAGATTTTAGATCCGCAAAAATGGACAAAACCGAAAGCAAAATGAATGAGCACACAATGAATTAATCTGGTGGTAACTGCAAAAAATGGTAATAATTCATTATTTGCTGTGCAATTTATTTTTTATCAAGGACATTTTTTTTTATTAAAAGTTTTTTTATTATTTGAAATATTTTATTCTTTATTTGCATTGTACCTAATTTTGGTCAAAACTTCATATGTTTGTTTGAATAATAAAGACACAAAATTAACCCCGGCATACATGGGTTCAAAACTTTTCGACCTGCAAGCAAAACATTTCAACCTACAAGCAAAGATTCTAGATGTGCAATTAATGACAGCAGAACAGAGAGCGAAATGAATGAGTGTGCAATGAAAATTGTGGTAACTGCATAATAAAACAATAGTTTATTTTTTACAGTCCAACATATTTTATTATCATTGACATGTGTTTTTTAATTAAACCTTTTTTTTTTTAAAATCTTTTATTTATTTTTTTATTACTACGTACTTATTTTTTCCCTAAAACGAAATATTTTTGATTGAATAATAAAAAAAAAAAACAAACACCCATACCCCCCCCCCCCCCCCCCCCCCTAATCTGTAATATGGAATTCATTTAAACGTATAATTGTAAAGTAAAAATGCAATAATACTTCAAAAATATATATATATTGTCATTCAGTAAAAACAAATGCATAGAAAAGCCGTATAAATTCTTTAATGGAGTTGTGAGGGCACCCTGCCATCAGATTGGATTGTTCCTGTAAGTTAGCATTTGACCTGTAGTGAATGAGCGTGCAGATAAAGAGAGTTGTCATTAGCTCAGATTGCCATTCATCAGCATAATCTTGAGAAGAGCTTATTGAGTTGAGGACCCTAACAGGCTCCCAGAAGGACACTCTAGTAAAGATGTCATTCATGGGGCCAAGAGCTAATCTTCACTCTCTGCCCTCCATCTACTTCATGTAAAGAGCACCTGCATTTGTAAGTGGGCCTGAGTAGCCCTGCAGGCCTCCAGCTTTACTCCAGAAAGTAGAAAATGCCAGTAGTAGAAATCCCATTATCCTCTGCTTGCATGTGTCTTCACAGGAGGAAGAGGAGGAGATCAAAGCGGAGATCAACATGTTGAAGAAATACTCTCACCACAGGAACATCGCCACCTACTATGGTGCCTTTATTAAAAAGAACCCACCCGGCGTGGACGACCAGCTGTGGGTGAGTAACGTGATCCTCTGTGTCAGTGGACATAGAGGAAGAGCATGTCCATCTGTGACCCACACACACACTACCCTGTGTGTACAGTATGTGATCTTTTAGGGGGATGTGTAAATGATAAATGGGGCGTCAGTGAACATTAATGAGCTGGAATCAAAGCACTGCTGTTTTGCCTCCACTCAAACTTGTTGTCCTGAGAAGAATATTTGGAAGTTTTAGAACTTTGTAAAGGCTCTGAGATCTCTTTATGAACATTTGAATTCGTCTTTACGTTGTCACAGTGTTTTGTGGTTGACCAGTACAGGTTTTCCGAACGCTGTGCAGAAATAAAGTAGTCAACATTTGAAGTGGATCAAAACCTAACCTCAAAGTAAAAGTCCTAAAATTAAAATGTGTGCCCGTTCTCATCTTAGGAAGGCTTTTGAATCTTTTTGATCCACTGCAAATGGTGACTGCTGTAAAGCAAAATGTGGCCGGTTTGGAATCCAAGTCTCTTTTATGAGGAGTACGCAATATCCATTATAGCTTCATTCTATTAGCTTCACACATTTAAGCTAATCTTATCTTTTTAACTCATGGTGTACATTATAGCCTCCTCTACAGCATCATAAACACCAAACTTTTGAATGTTCTAAAGTGGCACTTTCTGTCCATGTGAGACTTTGGTATACAGATATACAGGTTATTTGTGCACTCAAGGTTGTTATTTCAAATGGAGACTAACATAGTGTGTTGATACGTGACAATCTTTTTTTTTCCATTGCAGCGTGTTGAATACACCTCACGTTTTCAATATGCAGCCAGTGCACTGCATGTCATGTGATAAGAAACCAGATTGTATGGTTTATATACATTTCAGTAATACCTGTAGACTAGTTACCTCAAAGAAACACAAAGCACCCAAACACTGTTGCTTTTAAACTTTGTCTATAAATAAATCTTGTATCAGAGCTACAGCAAGGCTATGTCAGTGGTGGTAAATCTGAGTGTGCAGCTGATGGTTGCTTAGCCATGACAGACATCAGAGGAGCACAAGCTTATAAGTGCATTGAAATAGTCTTGTTTAGTTTAGTTTTAAAGCACTTTAAAAACTGCCCAACAGCTGACCAAAATGCTGTACATAAATAGAAGATAAGAACTACAGTATATGCTGAAATCCAGAAATATCAATAACCGTAAGCTGCTTAATACATTGTTGTCAGACAAATAAAAAATAAATACTAAAATTTACAGACCAATATTTTTTTTTAAAGCGAAGGACAACCAATGAGTTTTAAGAAGAGATTTAAAAACTTACTGTATAAAGAGGGGGGATCCTTTTTTTCAGCATCGAATAAAGAATTTTCCATATGTTAAGGTTGCAAGATCTTAAAATCTAGGAGGTTTATAGGGATGCAGAAGATCAGGTGGGTATTTTGGAGCTGCTTTGTTGAAACATTTGAAAACAAATTAAATAATTTTAAACTCTGTTTTAAAGTTGACTGGGAGCCAGTGGAGGGCACATAGAATGGGCATGATGTGGTCATATTTGCGACCATTTTCGAGACATTTCAAACATTTGGGTGCAGAATTTGACTGGCTGCCCAGCAAATTCATCAGTGTTAAATTTCGAGTGTTGAGGTAATTCAGAGTAAAATGTTGAAATTCTAGAGTCAGATAAAGATAAAATAACCCTCTCAGTGTTAGAAGCGTCCTATTTCTAGATATTTATTGTACAACAAGGAGGCTGATTTGCCTCCTTGTTGTACAGAGTTACATGTATCTAACGCTAATAGTGTTGACTACTACATCCGGGAATTAATGCAGTAATATAGTAAAATGAAAATTTTTTCCAGACCATTTTTTCTGCCACGAGCAGCAATAAGAAGAAGCAACTGGTGAGGAAAAGTACTTAAAATGTTTGTATATAGACATTTGACATCAAAATCGATGTATATACGTTAGTTTTAAATATCTAATTGTTCATCTTTATCTTGTTCTGTACTAGCTATGTTACATTAAAACTAAAGCTGTCTTAAAACTGCTTCTTTTGGTTAAATACGGTTTGTGACTGTTTTTGAACTGTTTTCCTTAAACATTAATGGAATAGTTGATAAAGTGTTGCCGATATGAAACAAGATATGTTTTTATTTCCGTGCGCGGAGCGGTTCGGTAATCTAGCTACCTTCGGTTCCCTCACGCAACATCTCGGGCTCTTTTCACACACTTTTGCTGGCGAGAAAAAAAAAAGGTTCACGTGTGTGAGGGAGCTGTTTTGTTTATTTATGTAACACAGCCATACGTCTTGCCTTTTGCTTGCTTGCTTGTGATGTTATTATTTTACACTATAAGAGTTTGCTAAATAACACTTTGAGTGTTGATAATATTAACTCTTTCAAAAGTGTTATTTCAACACTTTTATAGTGATTACCATATACACTCTGAGGAAGTGTTAATTTCAACTCTAAGGTAGTTAAATCTACTATCTAAAATTTGCAGTGTGAATTGAGATTTTGAAATGTCGTCAAATTGCTTTTCAAAAGCAAGTGGGCAACATGGTGGCGCAGTGGGTAATGCTGTTGTCTCACAGCAAGAAGGTTCAAGCCACAGCTGGGTCAGTTGGCGTTTCTGTGTGGAGTTTGCATGTTCTCCCCATGTTTGCGTGGGTTTCCACAGAGTGCTCCTGTTTCCTCCACAGTCCAGACATGTGCTATAGGTGAATTGTGTAAGCTAAATTGTCCATAGTGTAGGTGTGTATGCTCTGGTCCTCAAGATTGGGGGTTGAGTGTTAAGCTAACAACTCACCTCATGAAAACTAGATGTTACGAAACACCAATATGGTGCGGCTAAATATCAACTTCAATATAAAAGGTCCTTTGAGTGAATGAGTGAGTAAGTAATCTAAAAGCAAAGGTATGATATTGGGGATAACTCGTGTGATGTATCCGACAAAACGTGTTGGTCTCCTCTAGTCGGTCACACAGTGTAACTAATTGACAGATGTGATTGACTAATATTGCACACTTGCAGTAGTCAATGAACAATAAACTCTGTTGATATTATTTTTGACCTAAAGTAACAATCTCAATACTAAGGTCAGAAAGGGTTTTCCCTGTGTCTGCTGTCTGTACTTTGCTTTTTCGATCCATACTTTCCCTCTCCGTCCACTTCTCTTCTCCTCTGCTGAAAGACAGGACAGGTCTGATAGCGGCAGGGTAATTTGTGTTGTTTATCAGCGGCAGCAGGGGCACACAGGGGCGCATAGATGCAGCGCTGCACCAATAAAGATAGACATCACAGGAAATGAAGTGCATTTGTGACACATTTGGCCACTGAGTGACAGTCCTTGAATGGCCAGACCTTTCGGATAAAGGGTGAAATTCCCATTGCTGTGAGGCTCGAGGCCCACAGACCTCCTCAATATTCTCTCTGACCTGCCAATCAAAAGCCAGAAGACACCGGTTAAGAGAAGGATGCTCTTTGCATGATCAAGTGATTTGAAAGCCACATTCAGGTTTGGTGCTGCTCTTCTTGGCATTCGTGTTTCCAAGGGAATCCATTCACTCCTGCCGATTGCATAAGCACTTTCTATTTTACGAGCACTCGCACCAGTTTGGCCTCAACACAGCAGTTAGTGCTGTGAACTCCGAATTAAGCTCGAAGCCTATAAATTAGCCCTTCAGTTTTGTCTGAGCGCACAAAGATTAGTTTGCAGCACATTGCACATTTTATTCAGACTAAAGCAGAGGCAATAAAAGGCTGCCCTTTAAAAAAAGACCAGCTTACAGCAGCATGTCGTTTTGACGTTTCTTTAGGCTGCCTTTTTTGCAGGTTTGTGCTGCTGTGCTAGCTGTTAAAGGTCTTGTTCTGACATCAGGGTTGGCTAAAAATCTTGTTGGTTTAACACGGATGAGAGGCTGTGCTCATGAATATGTTAGGCACAAATGGGTTTTGAGATCTTTTTAATTATTTCTGATTGCTAATAACTTTCTGGAAAGTGCATCTGCTACTTTTGTAGTTCATTTTTTATTTCTCTAAGGATGCATCTCAAGTTTTGTACAATAATTTATTTAAAGTAAGCTACTGTACACTACTTTTCAAAAGTTTTGTGTAAATAAGATTTTTTTAAACAATATACATTAAAGTCTTATGATTTTACTTGATTGCATTTTGTTTGATCAAAGATGCATTAAACCAGCATTTTTTTTCTGATATTATATCATACTATATTATATCATACTGTATATCATATCGTATTTTATTGTTTAATATTATATTATATTGTATTGTATTGTATTGTATTATTTGATTTTGTTAATTTGTATTATTTTATAATGCAATATGAAATGATACTTTTCTATGTAAATATATTTTAATATTTTATATATTGCTATTATTACTGGTTATTACTTCACTATTACGTATATAGTATTACGTCTTTAGGTGTCACCTGAACCTTCAGATATCAGACTAATATAAATGTAAACATTTTACATTTAATATGATATTAAAAACAGCTAACCTGTTTACATTTTTGTGAAAATGTTTTTATTATTATTATTATTTTTCTTCTCAGCATTCATTATTAAGCAGCAAGTTCATAAAAGCCATATTTCTTTGCAAAAAGTTGCCATGGACCACAAAATCACTCTTGTGTTGCAATGGTATATTTTTGCAATAGCAAAAAAATATATACATACATACATAAGTCAAAATTATTGACATTTCTTTTACATTAAATTTCATTAGAATATTAAGTAAAGATTGTGTTCCAAGAAAACATTTAGTAAGTTCCTATTTTAAGTAATTAATTGTTATGTATGGCCCAGAACCTAATTTGGACAGTTTTTTTATGGTAATGAATCCTCAAATTTCTCAATAGTTGTGTATCAGAACATATGTTGTCCACTCATAACAAACCATACATCAATGGAAAGGTTATTTATTTAGCTTTTTTTGGTGGTTTATATCTCAATATCCAAAAATTCACACTTATGACTAGGCCCAAACGAAATCTGTGTGTGCAGAAATCCGCAGATTTTTAGCCCATCAATTAGTCCATTTATTTATTTGTGTAAATGTGTGTGAATGTGTATTTATTCAGTTTTTATATTAATTTCAGTAATATTATTGACTTAAATGAAAATGTTCATATAATTTATTTACAATACAGTCTGTAAAGTAATATTTTATGTCTTTTAGTAGATATTTTATATGAGAGACTAATTGGATTTGCATTTTAAACATTCAATAAAAGTTTGAAAGGTATTATTTTTCATTTCATAAATTAAGGTTTTAGTTGTGATGCTCCCAAAATTATTCCACATAAATGCATAGACTTTTTATAAAATTCTCTGCATAAATAGCAAAAATGTCAGCAGATTCTGTCTGGCCTTAGTTATGATCTAGGTCACTAATACATATCTTGTAACATTATTTACACTGTAAACTAAAAAAAAATAGTTATTTCCTTAAATTAAAATGACCTAAAGATCAAATTAGATCTCATATGGATAACATGCAAAACATTTTGTCATTACATATTGATCATGTCAGTTTTACATTTGATCATTTAAATGCTTCTTTGCAAAAGTTTTTTTTTTTCCTAGAAAGGAAATTTAGTTTCAGTACTGCAGCTAAGAACAGCAGTAACTGAGATCTAATTCAGTCATGTAAAATGTTCTGTAGTTATGAAATGCCTGCACATCCCACACTCTTTTGGAGACTCCTTTGTCTAGTCGGACACACTGGTGCTGAATCACAGCCTACGACTGACTGTGATAGTCTGTGAAAATGAGTCAGCATCTTAAAATAGAGAAGCGCTGTCAACCACAACACAACCTCATCAGCAGAGCTCAATGATCTCATTCTTCCTCCTTTATAGCATCCCAGACACAAAAAAGAACCAGTTTCTTGTGATTCATTAAATATTAAAGAGGTCAAGCAGCACATGATGTTTTTTTTTTTTTTTTTACATTTTGTTGATGTGTTTTTTGCATGGCATAAATGGATTATGATTTGCTTAAAAGACCTCATGATTACTGAGCTTAACTTTACTGGATTTATCCTCAAATGAACTTCACGAATCTTTTGAGGCTCAGCACTGGGCTCAGCAGCAAATGCTGAGTTTCAGAGAACTGAATAATGCTAAGTGTTTCCTTATTTAACTGGAGGCCATTTCCAGAGGTGGCGGCTGGAGTAGCTGCTGTGTGCTCGACTAACATGGAGTATTAGAACCTGAGGGTTGAGCTCAGAGGCCGTGTCTAGACAGGACACTCTCTGCTCAAGTGCGATTAGAGGAGCTCCGAGCACAAGTCACTTCACATTACTGCACAACTGAGGCTAAATTTGAAGGTTTGAGGATCAGCTGAGAATTCATCCATTCATTCATTTGGTTATTTATTTATTTATTTTATTCTATTTTATTATATATATTTTATATTTATTCATTTTTATTTATTTATTTAATTATTCATGCATTAATTTATTCATTCGTTCAATTATTCATTAATTCATTCATTCTTTCATTTATGTATTTATTCATTTATTCATTCATTTTTATTATTTCATTTATTTAATAATTCATTCGTTTGTTTATTCATTTAGTTATTTATTTTATTATATTTTATATATATATTTTATATATTTATTAATTTATTTGTTTCATTCATTCATTCATTTATTTAATTATTCATGAATTCACTTAATCATTTATTTATTTTATTTGTTAATTCATTAATTTATTCATATATTTATTTAGTTATTAATCCATTTAATTATTTATTTATTCATTTATTTATAAAAAAATCAACTGAAGACATAAATATAAAAATAACAAAACAACATACAAAAACTACATAATTATAACTAAAATGGTGTCTCAATATTAATAAATGAACACCTGCAACAACATGAATTTATGATCATTTTCATGTCTGGGCAATCCTTTAATTGATTAGTTAAAGGCTTAACAGGTTTATGCATTGTTGAGTTGTGACTTATAACAAAAAAAAAACAATTATAGTTTTTTAATTATAGTTTTAGATGCATTTGAACTGTGTTGACTCAGGTACACAACGGTTAAATCTATGTAATGAGATGCATCTGACATTTTCATATGCATCAAAAACAGCTCCAGGCAACAAACAACAGAGTAGACTTTTAGGTACAGTAGGTGTTTATATGCGAGTTTATTTCCCAGTGTTTCTCAAAGCACTTGTTTCTGTACTAGAAACGTAGATGTGGTTATTTGTCAGTTGCCCTTTTCATGAGAACAAACCCTGCTTTCTTCTGGAAGAGTTCACTGCCTCCATCTGGGAAAACAAACGGGCAAAGATTAATGAGCAGTGATTAACTAACATGCTCCCTCTGTAATATGGGCTTATCTGCATTACAGCAATATCACCTTTTTGCATCTGAGGAATTGCCTTTGCCCTTAGTACAAATCTTAATGACGGCTGAAGAAAAGAGCTGAACTTTTACATCAGTTAAATTTCCAAGGACATTTCAGAAGCGCAAACTTTGTGGGACAGTCGCTTGAGTTAAAGCCTGAAGTGTTATTGCCAACGACCCTGCATCAGTATGGAAAGGCCTGAAAGACATCACAAATTATAAAACGCCATCCCCCAGTATCGACTGCAACAAACATCTTGCAAACGAGCTGAATATCTTCTATTGTAGATTTGACACCTCAGACCAGACACCTCACACCCACCCGGATCATCTCCCTACACAGCCATCAACACCTCCAGCCATCTCCCTCTCACCCCCTGCACTTCAGATCAGTGAGGATAATGAGCATCAGATCCTCAGTAAACAGCCATCAACACCTCCAGCCATCTCCTTCTCCACCCCGGCACTTCAGATCAGTGAAGATAATGTGCGTCAGATCTTCAGTAAACAGAGGAGAAGAAAAGCACCAGGTCCAGATGGTGTTTCACCAGCCTGTCTGAAAACTTGTGCGGACCAACTGGCTCCCATTTTCACACAGATCTTCAACAGATCACTGGAACAGCGCAAAGTTCCATCCTGCTTCAAATGCTCCACCATCATCCCAATACCAAAGAAACCAAAGATCACAGGACTCAATGACTACAGACCTGTTGCCTTAACATCTGTGGCCATGAAGTCATTCGAAAGACTGGTGCTAGCTTATCTGAAGGACATCACTGGACCTTTGCTGGACCCCCTGCAGTTTGCCTATAGAGCAAACCGGTCTGTGGATGATGCAGTCAACATGGGACTGCATTATATCCTAGAACATCTGGACAAACCAGGGAACTATGCAAGGATACTGTTTGTGGACTTCAGTTCTGCCTTTAACACCATCGTCCCATCACTGCTCGAGAACAAACTGACCCAGCTGTCTGTCCCTAGCTCTGTCTGTCAATGGATCACCAGCTTTCTGACAGATAGACAACAGCTAGTCAGAATGGGCAAAATCACATCCGACAGCCGCACCATCAGCACTGGTGCCCCCCAGGGATGTGTTCTCTCCCCACTGCTCTTCTCCCTGTACACAAACGACTGCACTGCAAAAGACCCCTCCATTAAGCTCTTGAAGTTTGCGGATGACACTACTGTTATCGGCCTCATCCGGAACGGTGACGAGTCTGCATACAGACAGGAGGTGGAGCGGCTGGCTTTATGGTGCAGATACAACAACCTGGAGCTGAACACGCTCAAAACAGTGGAGATGATAGTGGACTTTAGGAGAAACCCCCCTGCACTCCCCCCACTCACCATCATGAACAGCACTGTGGCTGCAGTAGAGTCATTCAGGTTCCTGGGCACCACCATCTCTCAGGATCTGAAGTGGGACATTCACATAGACTCCATTGTAAAGAAAGCCCAGCAGAGACTGTACTTCCTTCGTCAGCTGAGAAAGTTCAACCTGCCACAGGAGCTGCTCGTACTGTTCTACTCAGCTGTCATCCAATCCATCCTCTGCACTTCAATCACCGTCTGGTTCAGCTCAGCTGCCAAAACCGACCTCCGTAGACTACAGCGAATAGTCCGGACTGCTGAACGAATCACTGGCACTACCCTTCCCACACTTCAAGAACTGTACTCTTCCAGAGTGAGTAAAAGGGCTCGTAAAATCACTCTGGACGCCTCACACCCAGCACACTACCTGTTCGAACTGTTACCGTCTGGTCGGCGCTACAGAGCACCAAGCACAAAAACAGATAGACACAGGAAAAGTTTCTTTCCTCAGGCCATCTACCTCATGAACAGTTAAATATTCCCCTACTGTGCAATAAACGTGCAATACTTTCTCATACGCACTTGTACACAGCACCTTATAACCTGTATATTTACAACATATCTGTACATACATTCAACATCCAGATCTTTTTGACTGACTGCATCTCTGTTTAATGTTTATTGCCTTTTCTTTTCTTGTATTTAATTTTGTGTTGTCACTCGTCACTTTATGTACACTGAAAGCTTCTGTTGCCAAAACAAATTCCTTGTGTGTGTGAAGCACACTTGGCAATAAAACTGATTCTGATTCTGATTCTGATTCTGATTGTGTCCTTGCATTCTTTCCCTTCATCTCATCATTATTCAGTGGTGTAACTGTCTCTCCTCGGATTTGTAACATGATCTTCAGACTTTATAGGAAGCCTCAAGCTATACTCCATATGCAAACTCATTCTTTAATATGTCTATTTGAACAAATAGTTTCCCATGATTTTATTGGTAAAGTGTTACTAATATTGCATTTCAACTTAGGGCAGCGCTTAGCAAATAAACATTAAATGAAAACAAAATTATTACAATTTATCTTTTTGTTATGCCCAATTCACACGGGGCTTCGGCGTCAACGCTTGATAGAGGCAAACATCATAGCAGCGTCAGCCAATGAAATTAGTCCGCAGACTGTCTGAGGTGGGGTATTTGCATAAAGCGATCTGATAGGCTGACGCTTCCATTGGTGCTTAAAGTTGAGAAATTCTCAACTTCTACAGCGAGCAACGCCACTGAAGCATGTTAGATTTTTCTGATATCGTTCTACGTTCAGTGTTATTACCCACTCTTTTTATTTAGTGTTTTTTTTTCTTGTTCATAATTTTTTCTGTTTTGCTTTTTTCCTTTTAACTTTTTAGTCACAGTAGTTCTATATTTAAATAAATTCAATTAGCAGATGCCTTTATCAAAAGCATCTTAAAGGTGATTGAGTACTATTGAAGCATTTTAAATCACCAGAGAGCTGCAATATATACATTCCATGACAACAATTTCAAGTCTAAGTTAAATTAGCATTTTAGTGTGGTTATAAGAAAGTGTCTGGTGCATATGGAGAAGAAAAAGCAGTTTTGCCACAGGTGGTTTATTCAGTCCACTCACCTGTGTGAAGCACACTCAGAATTGCACAATGTTTTTTTTTCCAGAAACATTGGATTGTTTATAAGAAAGTGTTTGATATGTATGGAGAGCTCTTGTTTGTTTTTGTTCATCTTGTTTTGTTTTTGTGTTGTGTTTTGTCTAGTTTTGTTTAGTATTGTTTTTGTTTCTCTATTTCTTATTTTTATTAGTTTTTTATTTTGTTTTTGTTTGTTTTTACCCCAACTGTTTTGTTTAGTTTTATGTGTTATGTTCAGTTCAGCACTTTATTTAATATATATATATATTTTTTTTTACATTTATTAAAATACTTTTTTTTTTTTTTTTTAGTATTGGGCAATTTAAGCATTATAGATTTGACATTTGCAGCAAAAACTCGAAAAATAAATTCACAGATAAAGTATATTTTAATATTATATTCTGTTTATATTTCCCAAAAAACTAACCGCAGAGTTATGGGATCCGAAAATTGTTTTTGAGATTTTAAATGAGGAAAATAAACATGCGTTATAGATGTGACCAAATAAGTTAGCAAGTTTACAGGATACAACATAATTTGTAGAAATTCTTTAAGTTAAACTGCACAACCCAAAAGAAATAATGCTAATAAAAAAGAGAAGTTTGCTCACTATAGAAAAGATTTTATTTTATTTGACATTTTTGCATTTATGAGGAAGAATCTTTGTTATGGATGTGACAGATGTAAAATTGCCACTTGTGTGACTTTGGTAAATCAAATATAATTGTTTGAAAACACTGACAGAGATATTTTGGAGTATTTCACAGTATTGTAAAATAGCATACACAAAAAACCTACACTGTAAAAAATAAATCCGTAAAATTTACGGTAAAAAAAAAACGGCAGCTGTGGTTGCCAGTATTTAACCGTAAAAAATATGGTACCAACCGTAAAAATAATTTCTCTTTTTTACAGTAAACTACCATGTTTCATTAATTTATAGATGTAATATGTCTGTATTTTGAATTGGCAACAACTCTACACATCTTTTGTTACACAGATAGACGCGATAACACAGCCATATGCAGGTGGGGATGAGAAAGTTCATACATAATGAACCAATGCTCATCACAAACAACTTTTCCCACGATCAGAAAAGTGTATCAGTGTAAAGAAGGTGCTCCGTGTCATTCAAACAGCTACTAAACACCAGTATGGTCACACACATGAAATTGAAGTCATGAAATAAACATTGTTTATCAATGTTAGATGTAACATAAATCAATAATATACATTACTGATGGGGAAACAACTAAAAAGACCCATAATAATGTCAACAAAAAGCATAAAAAGTGATGTGCCATGCACTGTAGCATTTTTACAGTTTTTACCGTTGAAATCATGGCCATTTTTTACAGTGTAGAAAGGTTTTTGCTGTTTTGGTGAAGAAAACTTTTTTTTTTTTCCCATGGCAAGTTTGACATTTGCATGGAATTGCTCATTGTTTTTGTTTACTTTTTGTTTAAACTGTTTTCTATTTGTTAGTTTTTATTTGTTTTAATTTTGTTTTGCTTTGGTTTGGTTCTGTTTTTACCCCAGCTGTTTTGTTTTGTTCTATGTGTTCTGTTCAGTTCAGTACCATTTTTTGGTATTTACGATGAAACACTTTGAAGAAAAGTGATCACTTCTAAAATAATATCCACGTCAGATATTACAATGGAAGTCCCAGCTGATCTCCTGTGCTTGCCAGCTAGTTTCATCCTTGCAGCCAAGTCAGGTCTAATTAAACCTGAGTGATGCAGCCTTTTAAACGCTGCACGTCCTGGGTCTGGGAGACACGGACCGGTGGGAGAGGAGCAGATCAGATCTTCAGCGCATGACGATAGTGACAGGCCTTTCCTCTTGTCTGCTACATTTATCCCAGCATCCACATGCATATTAATGGACAGATCTCACACGCTCTTTCTCTCTCTCTCTCTCCTGCGGTTGAACAGTGCTCAAAGATTTATGTCCTCCATTTGAATGTCCCTACTTGGCTGTTTGTGTTGAATGCTGCAATATTTATCATGTTTTTTAATGATCCGAGGGACTTTACTCTCTCTGTTTTATTGTAATGATAAAAATCAACCCAGTGCTCAATGGGGTGTAATCCCATGAAAAAGTAACAGACTGATTAAAGCAGGCGGCCCCTATTGTGCCGTTTGTTTGTTCGGGTTTTTGTTTGTGATTGTTTGCAATTTCAGTTGGTTGTTCTAATATATTTTTGATAAGGAGATGGCAGGCAGGGGGCAAGATAAATAAGATTAAATGGGACAAGTGAGCAAATACAAGATTCAGGGGGCTAAGAGATGTTCAATAGTTGTTGTTTTTATTGTGGTTTTGTCAGTGTTTATGAACATGCCTCATATGTACAATGCAAAAACAAACAAACAAACAAACAAAAAAGGAAAACATGTTTGATACATTGAGAGATATTTGAGACATTGATAAATTGAGTTTTCTTTCTATTGAACACAAAAAAAAGTTGAAAGTGGTTACTGGTTTCTAACATTTTGCAAAATGTCTTCTGTGCTCAACAAAAAAATTTAACTCTTAATGGATTGAAAGCACTTGAGGATCACTAAATAGGAGTAAGTTTTAATTTTTGGGGCTGAAGAATCCCTTTAAAGTAATTTTTGTAATTACAGCAGACCAATCTGCATCATCAAATGCCTACTAGTGCCTAGATCCGTTTCACAAACATTTCTCAAACTTTCTAAAGAGAACAAACGTGTCAGAAAAAGCATTATAAAATGCTGAAAAACTGTTAAAAAAAAAAAAAAGAACATTGACTCTGCTAAAAATGTTAAGGCAACTTGCTGCACAGCTTTTATGAGTTGACTCAACTTAAATAACATCATCTACAGTACTTGAGTTAAAAGTTGTCAACTCAAAAAAGCTGTGCAGCAATTTACTTTATGATTTTAAGTTGAGTCAACTTTATATTTGTTGCAGTTCAATGAATATGAACTTTTTAGAGAAGCTGTCACAATTTGTTCAATGCTTGTCAGTTCAATCTCAGTTTGTCATTATTCATTTGAAATATAGTTTTAGGAACAAAGGGTACTATTGAAACATGTGCCAGGTAATGTTAGAGGGAGGGACATTTTTATTCTAAGTAGGCATTTGATTGGCCAAATATCCATGTAGTCCATGTAGTTTTTCTTTTAATGGAAGTGTGTGGAATGGAATTTTAATGGAAGTGTGTGTTCAACCAAATTCTGATGCGTTTTTTCTCTAGCTCCGTTTATTTGAATAAGAGAGAAAACAATGATTAAGCCATCAAAAAAATAGTGCACACCAAAAACGCTTAAAGAAATGTATGACAAGATGGATCTCAGACCACTTTTGACCAAACTATGGTGCAATTCAATTTAAAAATGAATGCAATGATCTAAACAAACAGGACCTCAATAAATTACAACTTTAAAAATACCTTTTTTTCTTGTTGTACTCCATATGTTGCCCGTTACAGTTGAAGGCATTGGGAATGTTTGATATTGCAGAGGATTTCGTGGTTAGGTTTACAAAGTTTTACACATTTATAACTCTAAAAGTGCTCATCTGATAAAAAATACTATGACCAAGTTTATCCTAAAATACATACTTTATTTGGAGGATTTATTGCTGAATATACTTCATAAAATCTTTTTTTTCAAGGACTTCCTTGTCTTAAAGATGACTGTTAAACCCTAAGCAAAGGACTATTCAAAGAACTATGTGTAATTTTCTTTTTCTTTTTTTTTTTTTTGGATTCGCCAAGTGTGAACCTGACAGTACAGTAACGTATGTATGATCCTAAAGCTATCAGGCATACCTTAAAAACCATAAATCTCTCATTTTAAATGATTTGAGTCCTTATGGGAATTTGTTATAGACTGAGGGATGGTAATGATTTACATTTAGGTGACGTTGTGTTGTCTTCCCTGCAGCTGGTGATGGAGTTTTGTGGCGCAGGCTCAGTGACAGACCTGATCAAGAACACCAAAGGAAACTCGCTGAAAGAAGACTGGACTGCCTACATTAGCAGAGAGATCCTCAGGGTAATCACTCAGCTCACTGTGCTTTATTCACTTTAAGAAGCATTCAAACAGAAAGTTCTAGGCATTCAGACCAGCATTAGCAAGATGTTTAATGTTTATGGTGGTTTAACGTTCCAAACTTAGTTAACTGAGATTATCATCCTGTCTGCTAACAGATATTCCACTTTATCAACTAAAAAAACAAGCAAATGGTTTAAAAATAAAAATGTATTCCTGCAATGACAGCTGATTTTCAACATCATTTTGCAAGTCTAGTTTCATGTGATCCTCCAGAAATCTATTGTTATAATAGGATTTGGTGCTGATTATTAAATCAATTAATACATTTATAAATTAATAAATAAATAAAATTATTTATGTAATTTTTGTTTATTCATTAGTATCTATGTATTTATTTCTTTGTATCTATTTATTTTGTAATGTTTATTTATATATTTATATCTGTTTATTCATAGTTTTATATTTATTTATTATTTATATGCATATTTTTATACTTATTTATTTATATTTATCTATTTTTAATTTTTTTTATTAATGTATTACTAGTAGAAGTAGTCATAACCAACAAACAGTTGTGCTGTTTAATATTTCGGTGAAAATCGTAATGCATTTATTTATTTATTTATTTATTTTTTTTTTGATGAGTAGAAAGCAAGCATTTAAGGAACAACATTGAAATATAAGCCTTTTATGACCACATCAAGTCTTTGTCACAGTTAATGGTTAATATATACACTTGTTAAGTCGTGACGTATGGAATACTGTTTCCAGGTCTAAGCTGCTACCCATTTGAATTAAGAAAAAAAATTGTATATGAGCACTTTTTACTCATATCACACATTAAAGTGAATTGTATATAAAATCATAGTGCACTCAACAGTCTCTGGACTTGCTGCATCACAGACACCAATATTTTAACAGTTTTTTAAAAATGTATCACTTTCTGGCCATTGAAAATTAGGTAAGGTTATATACATTGTGATTATGATTTTTGAAAATATTACTGCGCTTTGTAAACGTTTATTATTACCATTTGTTGAGTCTCCCCATACAGTTTGATACAGTGCTTTGACCCAGAAGCCGCTTCGCGTGACGTCAAACTTAACAAGCCGATACAGCATATAAAATTATTTATTCAAATTTTTAGTATGGCATTGTACTGTATCGTATCAGTTTGGAAGATTTTAAATGTTGAGCATAAATCTTTTGCATTTGTGTGTTTTCCTCAAAAAATGACACTGTTTTGAAACTACTTAAGAATAATTAAAAAATATACTAAACTGCGGCACGATTTTTGCTTTTGTTAAAGGTGCAGTATGTAAGTTTGACACCCAGTGGTTGAAATAGGTATTGCACTCTTGGATCAAAACAAACGCAAGCGCAGGTTGTCAGATTGAGTACAGGAGTGATTAATTTAAACAGTGTTCTAAATAAAAGCTTTGGCATCCAATAGAAGGAATGTTTTCTATATTAAAATGGGTTTTTGTTCCAACCAACACGAATTGATATATTAGAAATGGGTTGGATTTCTCACAGGTGAACAACAGAAAGCTATGACAATGATCACCTCAGGTAAACCTCATGTGCTTTAATCAGTGTTAAATAATAATACTGTGAGTTTATGCCATTTTACATGACATTTATTGCCATATACTGAAAGCAGCAGCAGATTTAATACATTATTATTATTATTATTATTATTATTAACATGGTTAATATGTATTAAGGAGATTATAAACCTTACCATTCCGTGAGCCATTTTGTGAGTGAGTGCATATTCTGTGCTTCTGAATGGCTGTATTTTAAAGGTGCTGTATGTAAGTTTTTGACTCTTCTAAAGCATAAAAATACCATAATATGTGTGCAAATATTTAAGAAACATCCCAAGTGAACATACTTGTTTATCTAAAAAACAATGCTAAAGTCAGATATTCTGCTTAAATGAATTAAATACGCTGTTTTCCAACAAGGCAACCCGGGGTGCTAAATTACAATTGGCTGAACTGGCATTGTGCAGGTTAAATTTACCTAAACAAAGACAGCGTTCCTGCACGGAAAACACATTTTCAAAGCAGAATATCTGACTTCAGCATTGTTTTTCAGATAAACAAGAATGTTCACTTGGCATGTTTCTTAAATATCTGCAAGCATGTTATGGTCTTTTTATGCTTTAGAAGAGTCAAAAACTAACATACAGCACCTTTAACCATTTTATGCCATACCTAATATTACAAAGGCTGCTTTTATTAGGTTTTAAATTTTAATAGATTTTTAATGGTACTCATTCACAATC
>CAIGQZ010001336.1:25397387-25447258 GCA_903798205.1 Danio tinwini | reverse complement strand
TCTATCTATCTATCTCTCTCTCTCTCTCTCTCTCTCTCTGTCTAATTCTACCAGGGGCTCACTCATCTCCACCAACACAAAGTCATCCACAGAGACATCAAAGGCCAGAACGTACTGCTAACAGAGAACGCTGAGGTTAAACTAGGTGAGCTCGTGGCCATCAGGCTCAAACTACTTTGGCATTGGCAGTCCTCACTGTGACTACGCAGAGAAGCTGTCAAAGCAAAGGAATGGAAGGGAGCGCAGCAATGCTAATGCGCTGTTGTCCTTTAGCGACACCTCCTTTTTACGAGGAAATCAACATTGACTGTAAGATAAAGCAGGCTGGATCAGAGGTAAATCAATTAGCCAGTGTGGGGTAAACAATTGATCATCCTTCAGTTGACAGCGCAGTTACTCCAGCAGATTTCATAAATATGCTCAAGGCTCACTGCTGAAGGTTTGTGTTTGTAAAAGCAGCCCACCCATCTGCCCTGAGTACATTTGGTTGTTGTATCTTATTATATCTCTGCGTTCAGTGTGAAGCGAAGCCAATTACCTGAAAGCAAAGACATTTGCATTTTCACTTATTTAATTCATCCCCTAAATGTTTTCCATTTTTCATTTTAGTGCGTCTGTTAAATTAGCTTATTATATCATGCATTACCTTATAGGAAGTCTTCCGTTTTAACAGCATGTGCGGTGCAAGTTTGAACTGTGTAATGTAGCCCTTCGTCCTGTAGCAGAATGTAGCTTTCTCTCATTTCAGAGACTGCACTATTGCATTTCGGCCACATGTGCTATCGAGGATGTCCCATTTTTAAAAAATAGCTATCGTTTATGAGGTAGAAATTTCGATTGTTTCTTTTGTCATTTAGAACGTAATAGTTAAAGGGATAGTTGACCCAAAATCGAACATTTGCTCTGTTTACTCACCCTCAAGTGGTATTTTGAAGAAAGCTGAAAACCTGTTACCACTGATTTTCATAGTAGGAAAAACAAATACGATGGAAGTCTATGGTCACAGGTTTCCAGCATACATCAAAGTATCTTATTTTGTGTTCAAAAAAAAAAAGAAACTCAGACAGGTTTGAATTAAATAGAGCTTTTTTTGAGAACTCTCCCTTTAAGGCTCTTTCTCACCGAATGTGTAAATAAATAAGTATTTAAACGATAAAAAGAGAGAAACGGTTGATTGTCTATAACATGATTATTTATTCATGAGAAATGGTGCTGACCAACATTGCATGTTTTGGCAGGCATGCCCACTGTGACGCTCAATCTGCTCTTCTCTTTTTTGTTTCTTAATTTTTCCATTTTGCCTTTTAAAGCCTTGTGCACACCAGGACATTATCACCCGCGTCTATTTTAAGATATTTTCTGACATTCAATGTTTTCAAGTGATTTTCACAGGTGATGAGCTGAGGGAATGTGCAAAATCACTTCCTGACATTTGATGGTGTTTAATAAAATACAAAAATAAACCTGTACACAAGGTGACGCTGTGTGCAACTTGACGCTTTTGAAGCTTTTGACAAAAGTCGTTATAACCCTTTCCCTCTTTTGTTTTAAGCAAACACCTGGTCTAAAGTTTGCAGGAAAAAGTTACAAGCCATAAAAGTAAATGTATGTTGATTTTTGTATTAGAGGCACTAAAGACCATGAGTGATAGTGGACTCTGATCATGATGATGACATGATTATTATTCAAATTATTTATTATTTTCATCCTAATGCAAATCAAGTATTTTCACAGTTTGTGAAAAAATAAATATTTTCACATGTGAAATAGGTGCGCCTTTATTACATTTTTAGAGCAAGTGACTGTAACATTGGTAACCTTCTAACCAACTGTAAACAAGGCAAACATAAACAAGATAGCTGATTAGCCACATGAGTGTAATGTTTGCTATATCCGAGTTTAAAGTTTACCTCAAGCAAGTGTAAAAAGTTATTTTTTTTTTGTAAATTAAATTATTTTTTCATATTTGACATTTCCTTTGTTTCTCATGCGATACTGCAAAATATGCATTAACACAGGGTGACTGAAACCTGCATATTATAACTTTTATTAAAAGGTTCTCGTATACCAAAATAAAAATGAGAAAATAATATATTGAGAATTAATGAGTATTAAATTTAATTTATCCAAATTGAAGCCATGTAGATATGTAGAGTATTTATAGATAAATGTCTTTATATCTATACCTATACATCAAATTGAATTGCCACCCTGCTGAAAAAAAAAAACGGTTTAAACCAGCCTAAGCTTGTTGGCTGGTTTTAGCTGGTCGACCAGTCTGGATTTAGAGGGGTTTAGGCTATTTCCAGGCTGGTTTCCAGCCATTTTCAGCCTGGTCTTAGCTGGTCAGGCTGGAAATTGACTAGCCTAAACCAGCTATACCAGCTTGACCAGCCTGTTTTAAGCTGGACATAGCTGGTTTTGGCTTGGCTTCCAGCCTTGCAAGGCTGGTCAAGCTGGTTTTAGCTGGTCATCTCCCAGCCTGACCAGCTAACAGGCTGGAAATGGCTAGAAGCCCGCCTGGAATGACCAAACCCCTCTAAATCCAACCTGGTTGACCAGCTAAAACCAGCCAACAAGCCTAGGCTGGTATGAGCTGTTTTTTTAGCAGGGTAAACTGATGACATTACCCAGCCCTACAAGCAACAGTAAACATGAACACCATAAAGAAACCTTAGAGACGCTTTTATAATTTTATCACATCATATCTGGTTCGTACATGGAGTTACAACAAGAAGATTGCTTTAAAACTTGAAAACAAGACTACAGGGCCTCAGTCGTGCTTGTCTTTGTTTTTTCCTCCACAGGGAAAAGAAGTAATTGTTGGACTGGTTGTGTCTCTGTAGCTCTCCTGTAGCCTTTGTTTTACACTAATCAGACTACCTTCCTTTCTCTGTGTGCTTCATGTGAACCCCAGTGGACTTTGGTGTGAGCGCACAGCTGGACCGAACCGTCAGCCGCAGGAACACTTTCATTGGCACCCCTTATTGGATGGCACCAGAGGTCATTGCGTGCGATGAGAATCCTGACGCCACATATGACTATAAGGTGAGCTTTATTTACTTAGACAAATACAGTCTCAAGTTTACTGCATCATCAGAGAACACAGCTATAGAAATAATTAAGAGAACACTTGAAAATTTTCAGTTACTGTGAATTTAGAATTTATAGTTTTGTAAAACGTAATTTTTTTTTTATTAAATCTGATAATTATTTTATTTTTGTTTGTTTTATGCAAACTACCAATGACATTTATTTTGAGTTTACTTTTTGTAAGCTTTTTTCAATAAACTAAGAAAAAGACTACATGTTTTTAGACATGTTTTGTTAGGAAGCCAAGCGGTTGGAGAAGGAATTTCATGACGTGCTGTACCAGCAAATGTGGTGTAATTCCAAAAAACTTATTAAACAATATATACAGTAAAGAAAAATGGTCACACTTTATTTTGATGGTCTGTTTGTTGAATTAATTTACATTGCATCTACATGCCCACTGATTCTCATTTGATTATAAGTAGACTGTTAGGTTGAGGTTGGGGTTAGGGTTAGTGTAAGTTGACATGTACTTGCAAAGTTTCTTATAATCAGTTAAATGTCTGTTGAAGGAGCAGTATCAACAAATATTAAGCAGACAGTTTACTAATAATAATCAAAATAAAGTGTTACCAGAAGAAAGAAAATAAAATAAAAACTGTACAAAATGAAAGGAAACCGCAACAATGTGCTTACTGGCTATACCACAATGGTCCAAGTATTCACTAAGCTGCTTGTATGTTTGAGTCAGCATTAAGACTACCTGCTGCTGCTGCTTCTTCTTCGTGGTTTTTTTATTGACGGTTGGCATTCAACTTTATGATGCATTTCCGCCATCTACTGGTTAGGAGTGTGGATCAGAATTGAAAGTTCTACCCTCTTATTCTTTAAATTCAAACTCTATTATATAGTCCAGTTTCTCTAAGAAACATTAATAATGCTTTCATTTCTTTATCTTCCACTTCACAACTTAAAACCCTATTAATATCTATATTTTCAATATTTTTTCCAATGTCTATCATCATATCTCTTTCCCTTTTATATAATGGGCATTTCTTTATGATATGCTCTATATTTTCTTGTTCATTACACATATTACAATTTCCACTTTGATGTTTTCATATTCTATACAATCCACTATTCAGGGCAGTGTGTCCAAATCTTAATCTTGAAATAACTGTTTCCTCACGTCTTTTTCTCCCTACTGTTCTGTTAAGACTACCTGCTAAAAGCCAGGAAGCCTTTTATAGACTAAATCCACACCTACAGACTATACCGTGCTAATTAGAAGAAATACAAAGTTCATATTAATCAAACTAAATAAACCTTTATACACTCAACACAACAATAGCAATATTTTACAAATCAAAAATACAATAATTATTAACAAAATGAGAACACAACAGCCTATAAATGGCAAAACAACTATTCATACATTTCTCCCCTCTGTCATCTCACCAAATTGGTAGCTTCCACAGGAAGTGATATGGCAGTAGCTTCAAAAAGGCACAGGAATTGGATTATGGGTTTGGATTTACTGATTGTGAACTGGCAAGTTTTAACAGGTTTGTGAATGGTTTTTGAAAAACAAAGGTAATGAAAACTAAACGTTTTTACTGTTTTTTGTTGTTTTAAGATGCAGTGAAATTAAACAAAATAGTTGTGTAAATTCTGATACAAAAAACAAAACAAACTTAGACTAATCTAAACACCCAAAATGTCCGTAACACATTCTAAGGTGTACAGATGTAAAGTTGGCGGCAATGCAGAGAACATGTGACAGAAGTGAAGTTTAAAAGTCAGCAGGTGAGCCTGTGACGTGTTTCTATTGCTTTTTTTCACTTTAGAAGAGTTAGGAAATCCATTTTGGTGGAATAAATTTTGATGTACAATCAAAACAAATAAAAATATATAAATTTCGATCAACTTCAGAATTCTAAAGGGCAGTATTATGTTTGAAATGTTATCAGATCTTCATAGAATAGCATGCATATTAACATTTTACTCAAACGCATACTGTACCCATTAAATCCAGAAAACTTTCAAGTGCTCTCATAATTTTTTTCCATAGCTGTAAATGCATTTTACTGCTGCTGATGGAGATGCTGTTTGTTTCGCGCCGGTCTGAAGTGATTTAACCGGGGGAGGAGAGTATTGATCACGGCTTCTCAATTTCTCAATACGTGTGTGAGCATATGCAATCAAAATCAAATAAGCTCGCCTTGAAAACAATTTAGTCATCATTATCCACAAATCACTCACACTAATACAGTGATCTGTGGCGCTGCTGGCAGCATTGATAAAGTCACAGTAACAAGACACGCTTTTCTTTCCTGTTCAAAGATATATCTTTCTTTCTATTATAAGGATCAGTGCATTTTTGAAAATTCATTCTTGGGTTTTGCTCAAAGTTCAGATCCATTGTCAAATACCAAAGTGATTTTATTGCAGTGTGAAGTGTCATCTGTGTGCGCAGGGTTTTTACTCACTGCTGCATTTATATACTGTTCTACCAGATTGCCTACTTGTTAAAGCCAAAATGCTCAGCAGCTCTGATAAAAGTGTCTTTTTCACAACACAGTCACAGCATCTACCATGACAAAATAAGGGTTACACTGATTATTAAAAATGTAAAAAAAAATACATGTATGTACAGTAGTTAAAATTAGGTTATATCTTCACATATATCTATATTTCATTCTTTTTTTTTGCCTATTTAATTTTTGCCTATTTTTTGTTTTCTATCTATGATCAAATTATTATTATTGTTTTCCTTTTTAATCTGAGGTTTTCAATTCTTTTTGATTGGACTTTCAGAAATGTTATATTGCAATTACATTACTACAACAATACATTATAATTATTTTAAGATGTTGACATTATTGTTCTGTTTGTTTTATATTCATTATTTCAGGGGGTTTTTCTGTTTATTAGTAATATTTAGTTTTGGGAAGCATTTTTCATGACAAAAATATGGGTTACATTAATTAAGAATTAAAACAATCATGTATGAAGTAAATATGGGGACAAAATTAGATTATATCTACATATTTATTTCATCTATATATGTTTTGTATTTTTAATCCTTTAAATTATAGATTTTTTTGTATCTATTATTAAAGTATTATTATTGTTTTTCTTTTTAATCTAAATTTTTATTATAAATTTGAGATGTTGACATTGTTTAGATTGTTTTATGTTCATTTTTTTAATTGAAATATTTTTCCCCCTCTTTGTTAGTAATATTTGGGAAGCGACTACCATGAGAAAAATAAGGATTACTTTGATTAAATAAATAAATAAATAAATAAATAAATAAATAAATAAATCTGTGTAGTTAAAATGGTGACCAAATTAGGTTATATCTTCTGTATTTCATCTATTTTTGTCTATTTAATCATTACATGTATTTATTTTATTTTGCATTATTACTATTTGTTTTCTTTTTAATCTGAGATTTTAAGGAGAATACGGAACCTTTTGTGAGAACGTAGGCAGTACCATTGTAATATTAAAAAGTAATTGAAAGTATTTCCTGTAAGGGAAGAATGACTTTTTTTCTGCTTTCATCTCTCATTCACCTTTTGAAATGCAAGACGATACAGACCGGTTTCAGTGCAATGCAGAGTGTGCTTGTACTATAATAACAGTTCCAGAGAAACTGTCAGGCAGCCAAAACTTCCATGGAAGACAAACTGAAGATTATCACACAGGTTTCTTGTTTGCTGACTTGGGGTTACATTTGTCTCTAGAGAGAAACGTTAAACAAGGGAATGTGGAACGGGTGAGTCACTATGACTACTTTACATTATAAAACTGGTATCTCAGTCTCTGATCAGACGAATTGGCTTTTGAATTTAGTTGAGCCTTTGTATTGTCAGATTACTTGGTTTCAAATGGTTTTTATGTAAATAAAATAATAATGATTTTGAAGAAACATAATAATAAAAAATAATAATAATTTCGAGATATTTTTTTCAATAAACATTTAAACTAAAATGATATATTTAATGTATTGAGCTGTAAAATCAAACATACTGTAAGCTCCAGAAAATGATTGCAGGTTTTTTGTTTTTTTTGTCTTATGCGTGTACATGTTTTTTTTTTTACTAACAGCTATAATAAACTAAATTGATACTTAATGGCTGACGTGCTGTGTATGATAAAAAAGACCCCAATTTCTGCCACTTTCTGTGACTGGCTTTTAAGGAGAGTTTTCCTTAATGACATGGGTTTAATGGTAGTACTGTAATACAGCAACACAAATGCTTTCATTGCTCATTGCTTCATTTGAAATTGTGTGTGTGTGTGTTTAGGACATTATTGCATTTCTAATTTGAGCAGATGACAGGCATTAGTATAAAGGGCAGCTATTTGACTGACATTGGTGAGTCTGAAGCAGTTATATCATCTCCCTTAATCAAATTAGCTGGATGCATCCTGCAGATTAGCATGTCAAGGTCATTTTAAGGTCTATATTTTATATATGCGCGTTTATGCACTATATAAACAGATTTCATTGATAGTTTATATAGTTTTTTTGTGTAATGTCTTACAAGAATTGTCTTCTCTTCTTCAGAGTGACCTGTGGTCATTGGGAATCACAGCCCTTGAAATGGCTGAAGGAGCTCCACGTAAGTAATATAACTCAAATAATAATATAATAATATAAGTAAATACATAATATAATAATATACTTTAGGGACAAAAATTCTCAAACCCATTGAAGCAAAACCTTCACTCAAAAGTCTGAATTTAACTAAATAACAGTAGTAATGACTACACAGATTATGATTCTTTCACCTCACTTATTTCAAACCAGTTTTGAGTTTCTTTCTTCAATTGAACTCAAAGGGAGATGTGAAAAAATGTTGAAAACTGGTAATCGTTGACATCCATAACATGGACGCCCATGGCTACTGGTTACCACCATTCTTCGGAATAAAGATCACACTTTACTGTAGGGTTTTATTAGATGATTTATTTTCTAAAATAATACAAATATGAACTAATAATGAACAATACTTGTATGCCACTTATTAATCGTAGTTCAACATTTATTAATGCGTTATTAAAAACCAAAGTCATGCACATCTTCATTAATGTGGTTAATGTGCCACGAGTTAATATGAACTAACAACAACCAACTTTATTTTCATAAACTAACAGTGACAAAGATGAATAAATACTGTAATAACCCTTTAACTGCCTGCTCTACCAAATGGTTGACCAAATTTTGACTGTTTTAAACAATGACTGTTAAAATCATTTAAAGAATGACTGTTTAAAATAATGGTTTACACACACACAGCATTGTTGGTTTACAAAAAATCAAACAAACATAATCCTGTTGCACTACTACACTTGATTTAGTTTTTGATTGTAAAATAAAAAAAAAACAAGAAAACATGTTAAATGAGAATCTGAAATATTTGATGGCATACTTCAAAAATAGAAAAAGGTGAGAAAAGAAAAGATTCACCATTCAAAAATGTTTTTTTTTTATATTTTTAAAAATAAATTGGTGTGCATTGGACTTAGTATTTTCAGCTTTTTCATAGTATATGTATTGATTTCTGTACATTTACCATAAAACGATATACTGTATCTACCATTTAGTAGAGGTTGATATTTTAGCAATTATGGGATGTGTTGAAATAAAATGCTTTGCGTGTGTTAACTAGCGACAGTAGGAGTTAAGAAATACAATCCTTTTTTCTTGGTGGGGAAGTTAAAAGGATAAAATGTTCATTGTTTGTTCATGTCAGTAAATACAGTTGAAGTTAGAATTATTAGCCCCCCTTAGAATTTTTTTCTTTTTTAAATATTTCCCAAATGATGTTTAAAAGAGCAAGGAAATTTTCACAGTATGTCTGATAATATTTTTTCTTCTGGGGAAAATCTTATTTGTTTTATTTTGGCTAGAATTTAACACAATTTTAAGGTCAAAATTATTAGCCCCTTTAAGCTATATATTTTTTGATAGTCTACAGAACAAACTATCATTATACAATAACTTGCCTAATTACCCTAACCTGCCTGGTTAACCTAATTAACCAAGTTAATCCTTTAAATGTCACTTTAGGCTGTATAAAAGTGTCTTGAAAAATATCGAGTAAAATATTATTTACAATCATCATGGCAAAGATTAAATAAAACCGTTATTAGAGATGAGTTATTAAAACTATTATGATTAGAAATGTGTTGAAAGACTCTTCTCTCCATTAAACAGAAATTGGGGAACAAAATAAACAGGGGGGCTAAAAATTCAGGGGGGTTAATTAATTCTGACTTCAACTGTATATTAACTATAACTATCTAATACAGCCATATTGTTAAGCATTACAAGAATAACTTCCATTTTTTCCTTGAGGTTAAGCAAATAGTAATTAATTTGATCTATACCTTTAAATACTACAAACAAACAAAAACACCATTCTTTATTCATTTTCATTTACAACTTTATACTCAAGCCAACAGGTATAAAAACATCCCATGTGTTGAGTCACAGTGCATTATGACACAATCCGAAGCATATGTGACTGTCTCAGACCTCTTCCATGCATCTGTTAGAGATATAAGAGCGGTTGTTCGCTCCGTCCTCAGCCTCTCTTAGGAAGGCTGTCTCACAGATGGCTGAGCATTGACAGAGAGCAGAAAGGACAGGCAGACTGGAGTGATCTTGTCCTGGCTGGAGAGGCGAATAATCCAGTAGGAAGGTGGTAGTGCTTTGGCCAGGGGACAGAAATCTGCTGGGCAGTGCACTTGAGGACAAATCTGCCTTTTTTTATTTCAATGTAGTTCGTTGGAGAGATGACTCACCATTGTGACTGCTGACAGCAAATAGAAATGTGTGTGTGCTGGTGTGTGTTTTAAGTGGCACTGGCATATTGGCCCTCGGTATGTAGCAATATATCTGTGTCCAAAAGTGACATTGCTGGTCAAACTCACTAAGACCCGACTGTCCTCTGAGCTTGCCAACTCTGCTGCCAGGCTGAAAGATGCTGTACGATCAAACTGTGACCATTGCACCTGCCCGTAATCTCTGATATTTTGGCACCTGTGACTATTCAGACCACGCAATCCTATTCCAGAGTCAATATTAGCTTCATATTTTGTTGATTTGTTGAAAGCCGGCTGGTGAAAATTGAGATTTTAACCTCTTGTTGATGCTTGATATTGTGCATTGAGAGGTTTTTAGATTAGGATTAGCTAAAAACATCATGTGTAAGACTATGTGTATGAGAAATAGGTCCTTTTTTGTGTGTTGGTTCACAAAAGGGATTACTAGAGTGCATGTTTTGATGGGGTTCTGTTCTGTTTTAATTATGGTACATGTCATGCACTTCATGTCTAAACAGGCCATGCTGTAAAGCTGATCTATGTGCGTAAAACACTCCACCCTGACATGATCAGGTTAACATCAACACATATCATTATGTAATTTAATACCAATGTATGCATTACATTTAAGCAATTTAGACCCATTTTTGGTGTCCCGTCAACATTTTGCAAAAGTGATTTTATGTAGATTTTAAGCATACTAAATGTAAAATGTGTAATAAATCTAAAATGTGTTTCAAATAATTATTGTGGAAAAATGTTCATATGTGGTTGAAATCATTAACTGCAGTGGATATTTTTTATTTTATTTAGTTTTTTTATGTTTTGTTTATGTTTTTAATAAATATAAATATAAATTTAGTTTGTTTACTAATTTATTTTACTTATTTATTTATATATTTTATTTTATTTGTTTATTATTTATAATTTTTATTTATTTATTTTATATATTTTATTTAGTTTTTATTTTTATTTTATTTAGTTTGTTCATGCTTTGTTAACATTTTTAATAAATATGTATTTTTCCATTTAAAATTTAGTTTGTTTACTATTTTATTTTTATTTAATTTTTATCTTTTTATTTTATTATTAATATTTTTTATTTATTTGTTTTATTAATTTTTTTTTGTTTTGGTCATGTTTGGATTGTTTTTAATAAATATTTATTTTCCATTTTTAAATTTAGTTTGTTTACTATTTTTTATATTTTTTATTTTATTTTAATATTTTATTTTATAATTGTATTTATTTATTTGTTTGTTTGTTTGTTTTTATTTCATTTAGTTTTGTTCATGTTTTGTTTACGTTTTTTATAAATATATATTTTCCATTTTTAAATTTTGTTTTTTTTATTTTTTATTTCTTTTTTTCTTTATATATATTTTATTACTTTATTTTATATTAAAAAAATTACTTTAATTTTTTTTGTTTATTTAGTTATTTTATTTTCTTATTTTATTTTTATATATTTTTTATTTTATTTTGTATATTTATTTTATTCCTTTTTAAATTTAGTTTATTTACTATATTGTTTTATTTATTTTATTTTATTTCACCCTGAGGGTACAGCAGTCAAGGTTGGCATCACATGAGGGGGAAATTCAAGTTAGTTTTGTTTAACTGTGCCGTGAAAGACCTTTATAAAAAATAATAATAATAAAAAAAAAGCAGAAACCAGTTTTTATTTATGCTTTTGACTTTGTGCCATGATGCATCTAATAAGGTATTCCAGAGATGTTAACCATCAGCATATATGCTTTGTGCTTTTCTTTTTTAGCTTTACATCTCAGCATATAAACAAACTCTCCTGGACAATAGTCTTGTCTGTTTCTGAGTGTTAGGATAAGGTTAGACAGCACAACACATCCAGTGTTAACGCTGTCCTCTCTTTCCCCCACAGCCCTTTGTGATATGCATCCAATGAGAGCCCTGTTTCTGATCCCCAGAAACCCTGCTCCCAGGCTCAAGTCCAAGAAGTGGTAAGTAGTCCCTCTTTCTTTGTTCACAAAGGTCACAAGGACAGAAACCAGACGAGATCTCCCAAAACACTCTGTCCAATCTGCTATCAATCAAACAGTCCTGAACGCTTCTTCACTGTTCACTTCATGTCACATGCGATCTTCATTTGTCCCGTGCAAACACAGTCACCTTAAGAAAGGTTGCTCGTCATGCTAGACATACAGGTTTTTGTCTAATAACAGATTTAAATTACGAAATTCCAAAACTTGAAAACAAAGTTCCGGGAAGCTTGCCAGACAAAGCATGGAGTAAAAATAAAGCAAGCAAGATAAGCCTGAAGTGTGTCCCTCAAGCTCTTCCTCATACCTGCAGGACTAAGAGATTCCACTCGTTCATCGAGAGCTGTTTGGTGAAGAACCACAACATGAGGCCTGGCACAGAGCAGCTCCTCAAACACCCCTTCATCCGGGACATGTCAAACGAGAGGCAGATCCGCATCCAGTTGAAAGACCACATCGATCGCACCAAGAAGAAGAGAGGAGAGAGAGGTCAGCCTTGCGAACCTTATTAACTTTGCACACTTTATGGCTCTGTTTCCACCCACTATCAGTGTTGTGCTAGCTACTGAAAACTAGTTACCTCATTCAAAAAGTAACTCGGTTACTTTGTTTACTTACACCAAAAAGTAATGCATTACTGTTAAAAGTAATTCTTTAGTTACTTTTCCAAAGAACATTTTTTAATGCTCCCATTAACGCCCTAAAACGTCACTTCAGTGTTGCATGGAGAATACACTGTTGATCAGCTTCACAGTTTAAATTAATTTGCATTCTCACAACTAAAACACAAGAACGCTTAAATGAAAAGTTTTTTTTTAAACACTAATTTAAGTCAGGCCAGCAGCACAAAAATTTTAATATCACCACCTGATGAATAATATAATAAGAAACAAAAAAGCTAAAACTAAATTTACTTCAGCATCACAAATGTTTGTATTTAACCCTTAAACATGTTCATTTACAGCTTGAGTGTGAAAATAGCGACACTATACAACAAAAACAAAATCTTTATGAACAAGTAAATGAGGTAATCGGAATTATCATTCAGAATCTATTTGGTGAAACTCTGCACCAAAAAAACTGCTATTATAGACAACCATACATTTTATGCAGTTAAAACAAAACAAAAACATAACTGAATAAATGAAATTTATGAGCAATTTTCAAATTAACCACAAATTAAATGTGGTATGTCAGCAACTTATGGACAAAGAGCTTAGAATGACCAAGAGGCGACACTCAATAGAACGTTCCATTGCAACAGCAGCGCCCAGCAACAGCCTTGGATTCCGCTATTTTGGAGTGAAAGCGATCGGCTCTCCATTTGATCTCATTGCTGTCACGATGGCAAGCAGCTGCTTTATTTATATTTTTTTTTATTTAAAAAGCGCATTAAAGCCAAGATACAACCTAAAAGATGACAATACAACACTTGCTATCACAATCATCAGCACTTTTAATAGTTTATTTTACAGACTTATATTATGCTGCTGTTCTATTGGACTTTTCATTCCAAAATGGCCGCCGCACCATCAAGTGGCTGTTTGCCAAATTGCAGTAGACTGTCGCCTCTTTGTGATTCTATGCTCTTTGTTATGGAAAGTAAGCTGTGTATATTCAAAGTACACAATCTGATGTTGTATAACAGCTTTAAAAATATATTTACCATAAAAAATCTGAATAATACAACACTATAGATTTTAAATAGCTTGTTCTGAAATATAACAGAAACGTGTCACTGTGTCAAAACTAATCAATTTTGTTATACAGATAACCGTAACACTTTATTTTGATGGTCCATTTGAGTATTGGTAGACTGTCTGCTTAATATCTGTTGATACTGCTCCTTCAACAGACATTTAACTTATTATAAGAAACTTTGCAAGTACATGTCAACTTACACTAACCCTAACCCCAACCTAACAGTCTACTTATAATCTAATGAGAATCAGTGGGCATGTAGATGCAATGTAACTTAAATTCCACAAACGGACCATCAAAATAAAATGTGACTCAAATAACAAATGTGTGCTTATTCATTTAAAACAGCAAAGATAGTAGTATTAGTAATAGTAATTAATAATAGTAACATTGATAGTCTGTCGGCCTCTCTGCTTACCTCACACGATACATTTGATCTTGACACACTTGACCTCTCTTGTTCACACCCGGTCTCTTTGCTTTCGCTTTACTATTGTCCAGTCTGGTGCCTCGTACATGACACTTCTTCTTTACAGTGGTTGGTTGGCATCCACCAACCCCACAATGCGTCACCGCTGTAAACAGGAAGATGTAGACTAGACTGCAGCCAAAATTAAGAAAACTCCTATTGTATCCTGCATCCTATTGTAATGATAACAGAGTTAATGTTTAAAAAGTAATGCATTATAGTATAAATTACTGTCAAAAGGAATGCCGTTACAGTAACACATTACTAGTCACATGTTATTGCCCAACACTGGCTATTAACATACATTTTCAGTGACTCTTTTCACATTTCCGAGTTTTTCAGTAGTGCAAGTTGTCGTAGTTGGCTAAACTTATAGTGCAGTGAATGGGAGAGTACAACAAATGTTTTTTTTACAATCCTATTTGGTAAACTAATAAAAGAAAAGCTCCACTATGGTGTTCTCAAGACTTTTAGAAATGGGGAAAAAATAGAGTGAGACTGATAATGGCAGCAAGAAGAAAGAACAACATTAAATTTATTGTCCTGCCCTCACACACTCTGCATTAGAAATGCCTCATACAAACAGTAATCACTTTTTTGTCATTTGAGGCAAATATAAAATAATGCATACATACTGTAAATACATATGAATGTACTTAATATTTTTTTAAAAATCTGAATATTGAAAACTTTGAAGGGTTTTAGATGCTGATGACCATAAAATGTCTTGTGAAAAGGGTCCATTACATAGGGTCAGTAGAGATGAGTAATTATTTTTAACGATACTGGTGTGATTCTTCTTAATTAGTCCCTGAAATAATATTTAAAAAAACAAAAAAGCAATCCTAGATAAAATGATAGAACAGATTATTTTTTTAAAAAAAGGAAGTGTAAAGTGATTGAAAGTTCCATCTAATATTTACGTAAGAACTCACATCAAAACCTAAGCCACTAACTCATCCACAGTAATGTAACACTAAATAACAGTATTAATATCAGCCAAATAGTTTGTGTTCTTATACTAGAAACCAGCTTTTAATTTCAGCAGTTCTTTTTGATTATGAGCATATTTGTTTTTTTCTGGCAAAAAATAAAGAATAAAGATTTGATCAAGACCTTTGAATACAGTTATTTTTTGTACTTTGTTTGAATAAAAACCTAACAATTCTGTTGTTTCAGCTCATTTGAAATAAGTAGTTTGAACAAACAACAAACATAATTTTTTAATGTTGTATAAAAATCAAGCTCTGTAAATATAGTAAGCAGGTTTAACAACAGTTATAGTTATATTACTTGCTACTTACTTAAACTGTAGCATACATGCCTTCTATTTAAGTGTGTAATTTAAGTGGCACTTATTTAAATCTGTAATTTAAGTGGAACTTAAATGAGGAAATAAAATCAACAAGATGTCTGACAAACTAGAGGAGTAAATGAGACATGTTGCATTTGAACACCCTGACAACAAATGACCATCTAATACCATTAACATGGAACAATAATGTGCAGCACATAACAGACAAAATTTCTTCTCCAGATGCTCTAACTCAGCTGACATTTAGCATTTATCACATTACACATGACCTCCATTCCCCATTTTCCATTTGGATTGTATTTTCCCCCATTTATAATCTTAAATTGATTTTTAAAGGTATATTTTATGGCAACTTAACAATATTGCCCTGTTCTAAATTGCCATTTTGACTTAGTCTTAAAATATAGACTGAAAATGATGGATGTTATATAAAAGATACCAGAGTTATGGTCCATTTAGTTTTTACACACAGCCATTTTTTCTAAAATGATGAATAATCTGTCTGGAAGTATATGATATATTCACAGTATATATCAAGGGATATTTATGTGAAAAGAATTCTATTTTGGATGAAAACCTTTCTTAAGTATAGACATACAGTAACATCTGTTTTGCAGTCACATGAATTAATGACATTTTAATATTTATTAAAATAGAAAACAATTATTTTAAATTACACTCAATTTCACATTATTACTAATATTTTTTATCAAAAGTGATTTTGGTGTGCACAAAAATCTCACCAATCCTACATGGCAAATATTTAAACATTTAAGTTTTTGATCATCTTTGAAGTACTTTGGAAAATGTTTTTCTCGTATTGCGTTTCTCCCCTACTACTTGTGATAACTATCACTTGTCTGATATTTAGTTGAATATTGTTTGTCTCTGTAAAGCTAGGGTAGTACAGCTTGTGCAATTTTAAGTGTCATCGAGAGATGGCCATTAAAACTAAAATCTGTTTGTGAATGCTGCTGCAAACCTTGAACATCCTACAGTAAAGTGCACTTCAGGGGGGGGAAAAAGCTACAAAATCATTGATTTTTGGCACTTTAAAAGCAGCCAGATGCTTTAAGGACACTGAATGTCAAGATACCTGTCAGGGATCCCATCAGGGAGGGTTTTGCATGTCTGAAATGTGACTTCTGGATGTTTTCACACTTACAGATGAGACAGAGTATGAGTACAGCGGGAGTGAAGATGAGGAGGAGGCCATGCTTGAGATTGGAGAACCCAGGTAATACATGCATCCAGATTTTTTGGGGTTGTTTTTGAGTTGTATTGAAGTATATGAGGCAAAATGGTTTAAAACCTCTAATTGGTCCATGCAGCTCCATTATCAACATACCCGGAGAGTCGACTCTACGGCGGGATTTCCTGCGCCTGCAGGTGGCCAATAAGGAACGTTCCGAGGCCCTGCGTAGACAACAGCTCGAGCAGCAGCAGAACGAGGGACACAAACATCAACTGCTGGCAGAGAGACAGAAACGCATCGAGGAACAGAAAGAACAGAGGCGCCGATTAGAAGAGGTAAACATCCAGAGATGATTCTTCATGACATTATTCGATGACCTATGAGTGAGCACAGCCATTCGAACCAAGTTGTTCAAGACTTCTGGCTTATTTACTTCCATTGATTAAAGATAAACAGCTTATGCTGCTTGATATTGACTGGTATTTTTATATTATTTTTACCTATAGTCATAAACACAATTGTTTGTAGAGCAAGTAGTTTGCTGGTGTTTTTTATTGATTAGTTTTTTTCCAAATAGGTAAATCAATCGGAAGTCAAAATTGCACAAAAGAGCTTACTTTCACATTAAGGAATAAGGTCAATACATAAAGTATGTAAGTAGCGTAGGGCCCTCGAACCACCAGAGGGGGCTGCTTACTTTCAAAGATGATATATTAAATACACGGCAAGCAAAATATTTGGGGGGTTTTATTTCTGGTTCCAGCGATTGTGAAAAAAGTATGTTATACAGTACAGTATCCACAGTACCAACTAAAACGATGTTAATTAGGGATCAGGGCTTTCTTTTTGTGCATCATTCCCTCATAGCAAACTAATGGTAGGAGGGGTGTGGGTAAGAATATCGCAGCTGAAGCCGACAAACTGACAGTCACTCCAAATATGGAAGCAAATGGTCAGACTTTGATTGAAGATTTCCTAAACAAACATTTTCAGTGGCTCAATTTGCATAGATTAATTATTCACCTAAGGGTTAAAAATGTGCACTAGCAAAATAAACAATGTAAATTTTGTTTTGGCACAGACTTTATAGTTATGTTGACCTTGCAATGTAAGCTCTAAATAAATCAAATCATGTAATGTTGTATGATTTTTGTGAGATGTTTGTTACTGATAAACACATGCACTTCCATAAGCGGATTTGCATTGGGCTTCCAGAACTCTTAGACCAGCTCTGGGTATGAGACAGAATGAGAGTGCATTAGCTGTCTGTGTTTACACAAACTGCAGTCTTAAGCCCTCATTATAGTTTTCATAAGTTCAGCTCCCCTGAGCTCACATAAATGGCACTTTTCATAATATAAATCCATAAATAAGTGTAAAAGTCATATATGATGTAGAAAATATGGGTCTCTATATCTCTATATATGGGTAATCACTGAAAGACTAGCATTGCTGTCCTCCTGCAAGTGATATCTTTAACACCAGCCTGAGTGTAGCTTGTGGCTGAGGGTTATTTTAAGAAAATGATGCATTGTGCGAAGCAGGAAACAACATGCAGATGATAAGCTTGTTTTCTTTGAAGCATACACATGCATACAGTACATACATATTTTAATCTGACAGTTAAGCAGAAAGTGTCTAAAAATACTAAAACAGAAAATCATGTCAACATTGTTTGTGTTTATGTATTTTATATATAATAGTAATAGTTCACATCAAAATTAAAATTTGCTTACAATTTACTCACTCTCAAGTGATTCCAAACCTTTCTGAGTTTATTTCTTCTGTTGAACACAAAAGAAGATATTTTAAAGAAAGCTGAAAACCTAAAATAATTGACATAGTAGGAAAAACAAATACAATGCAAGGCAATGCTTGCAGGTTTTCAACTTTCTTCAAAATATATTTTATTGTGCATTGTGTATATTTCTTTTGCATTTCTGAATATGCAATTTCAGGAAAAATGCACACACACAAAAAATATGAGACTTATAATATTGTTGCAATGGGATTCATGAATGGGGTTAATTTTATATCCCATTCGCATTAAATATAAAAAAAAAACACTTCCCAGCTGGATTTCATCAGAGCTTCACCACATATTTAGGCAGAGGAAATGGAAAGCAAGTGCTTATTTTTCAGCTATTCACTGTTGCCATGTTGTCACAGCAGGTTCTTTATCTGCATAACTTTGTGTGTCACAGCAACAGCGGCGGGAACGTGAAGCAAGAAAACAGCAGGAGCAGAGACATCGCTATGAGGAGCTCAGGCGAGAGGAGGAGAGAAGACAGGCTGAAAGAGAGCAGGTATGTACACAAACACACTCAAAGGTTGTGTTTGGGAACTGTGGGGACATATACTGTACAAACTGTTCTTTATATTGCCCTATCCCCAAATCTAACCCTCACAGGGAAATGTCTACAGCTTTACTTTCTGAATTTTTTTTGAGAAATAGGGACATCAGCAATGTCCTAATTCACCATCTCTTTGTAATCCATCTTAATAAAACCTTTGTTGTTTTAATATTTAAGTTTATATTTAAGTTTTTTTATTGCAAAAAGATACAATTTGCAATAGCTGTTAGAAATATTTTACAGCAATTCCTCCAAAATAATTCCCTAATTCCCAGGAAAAGAAAACTAAAAACAATTACACAGTTCCTCATAATCATAACAGAGCAATATATTCCTTTACGTTATCTTCTATTCATACAAAAACTCTTTACAGAAGTATAGGGGAGTAGACATAATATGGTCACACTTTATTTTGATGGTTCGTTTGTTAAATTTAAGTTATATTGCATCTACATGCCAACTGATTCTCATTAGATTATAAGTAGACTGTTAGGTTGGGGTTAGGGTTAGTGTAAATCGACATGTACTTACAAAGTTTGTAATAGTCAGTTAAATGTCTTTTGAAGAAGCAATATCAACAGATATTAAGCTAACAGTCTACTAATACTCAAATGGACCATCAAAATAAAGTGTTACCCATAGTATTTATAAATAGGCATAAATAGGTTGAATAGAAGTTATGGTCAATCAATTTGTACCGAAAGCCAACAAATATGTGTTTGATTATTTATGTAATTGTCTCCTCAATAAATATGCTTTTAATGTTAAACTTGTCATTTTTTTTTGTCAAAAAGAAAGATTATTATAGATTTTTCTTGTTTTCACACATTAATTGCTAAGAAATAATTACATTAGGTGCAAGCAAAAATCAAAAATTAATTGGCCCAACCTGGCCTTTAGAAATAATAATCAGTCAGGGTGTTCGTGGGGTCTTAAAGTATTAAAAGTTGATAAATCGATTATGAAAAAAATTAAGTCCCTTAAATGGTATAAAAAAGTCTTAATCATGTTTTTACGAGGTCTTAAATTTTGTTCAAGCGTTTTCCAAAGTGTTTGATTCCAAAATAGCATAAATATATTTATTTTCCTCAATCCACATGATTGTTTTAGGCCGGGCGCATCCGGACAAGCTCCTCTGTCCGGGTGATGTCACGTAATTTGCGACAAACGTGATAAGATGATGTGACGCTCTCCACATGTAGTGTAACGATAAAGCGAAACAGATGGCAAAATGCGAAAATGTAAGTTTGCGTACTCCTGGTTGGAGAAAGACGAGTTTAAACAGTAGCTAAAGCCTGTCGCTGAAAACAACTACGTAATTTATTCTTCCGAGCTTATCAGAGTTCTGTTGCATGGTTGTGCTCCATTAATTTATTTAACTACAACTGTTTAATAACAACTGTTAATTAACTTAAAGGTTTAATACTGATTAGAACTTGAAGTGGTGATGAGGTCTTAAAATATTTTGAGACGGTCTTTAAAATGTCTTAAAAAGGTATTGAAATTACCTTTAGAATTCCTACATATACCCTGTTTGTGTTTAGCCCTGTATAAGTCTAAAATTCCATTCATAATGGTCTTAAAAGGGTCCTAAAAGTCTTTAAATTGACCTTATGAAACCTGCAGATACCCTGTTTTAATACCTGTGTAATATCCATGTCTTTATACACATTTGTGTCCTGATTTGTCACATACACACAGCCCTAGACCAGCTACGCACACTCACAGCCCCAAACCAACTACACACTCAATTAATGAAACCTAATTGTTGTTAAAGTAGCCCAGTGAACGGCTCCATAACGAAAAGATTCTGTGGAGAGCCAGATAAGACATGGGAAATGAGCGAATTGCACTGCTACTTTTCCCTTTATCTGCTCTCGGATGATTGACCATCTAACTGGAGAGTGTGTGTGCGCGCAAGCATGAGTGTGCGACCTTGAACTATTCCCCCTCACATCCCGTGATGTATGAAGGGATGGCTGAGTCACTGACTTGATAAATAGATGAGAATATCTGTGCCTTTCTTTCTTGCTTTGGTTCATTCATTGGTGTGGGTGAGGTTAATTACCTCTCAGAGCTGCCGCTACATTTCCAAGGATGGCTCGGTTAATGGCTGCTGTTTTCCAAAGCTCTGACCCTTATGCTGAAAAGGTTTTTCCATCATAGTAGTCTCGCAGTCGCTCTTGAGGATGCAGCGATTACACTCCCGTCTCCCGCTCGCACTATCAATATCCTCTCCCACCTATTTTTGTTCTTCCATTCGCGCTGTTTCAGGTGTGCTGATGTACAAACTCCCACTGTGCTCTTTCCTTCTCCCTCCACACGTTCACACCTCTCTTTGCTCATCGCACTCGGCTCTGTTCTTTCTCTCGTCTCCCACACGTTCAACAGGTCTACATCACTTCATCAAATAGTGTACCTGGTTTTTCACTTCGTATCTTTCCCTCTTTTTTTAACACCTGCTCGTCTCTAGATATATGAGCCTTTCTGTCTACTATTATTCTATCTGTCATTCTATCTGACATACTGACTAGCTATTGTTGTTTCTCCCTTTTTTTTAAAACAAACCATGGTTTTACTACAAAAAAACAACAACAATTTGATTATTGTAGTTAGGCCATAACTGTAAATTAAGCATGTTTTGACATAATTTCAAGGATTACGTCACGCAAAATTGTGTATTACGGTATTAATTACTTACCCTCATGTTGTTACAAATGCCTGAGACCTTTGATCATCTTTGGAACACAAATTAACATATTTCATTAGACAGCAATGGTCCTGAGAAATCCAGAAAAGGAGCCAAAAACATTGTGAAAACATTCCATGAGATTTTAAGAACCCTTTTTTTGGGCAACATATACATTTTTTGTTGTTTTTGAGCTTTGTATGATTATATTTGAACCACTGGAGTGGCATGAAATGTTTTGACAATGTTTTTGGACCCTTTCTAATCTTAAAACATCTCAGGACCATTATTGACTATAGAGGATGAGAGAGTTCTTGGATTCCATCTAAAATATTTTAATTTGTGTTTTAAAGATGTTTAGGAAAATCAGTACAGACTCATGCATTTCTGCATGAGGCGAAGACGAAGATCAAATAACTTTAAGTAACAATTCTCACTATTAAATACTGATATTACTTCAACTGATATTATATTATTATGAATACTGATAATACTAAGGCCAGACATAATCTGCTGACATTTTTTCCTATTTCTCTGCACAGAATTTTGTAAAAAAATCAGCAAATTTATGCAGAATGATTTTGGGAGTATCACAACTAAAAACCTATTGTATTAAATAAAAAAATGATACCTTTTTGATTTTTATTTAATGTTTACAATCCAAATTCAGTTAGATCCGCTTAATTCATAAACAAAACAAGTTGCAACAAATAGGCCTATAATAGATCTACTAAAAAACAGTATATTAGTATTAATATATATATATATTAGTATAAAAAAATACATTTACACAAGTAAATATAAAGACTCAATGATGGCTAAAAATCTGCGTCTTTCTGTGCGCAGATTACGTGTGGGCCTATACTTATTACCTGTCGTAATAAGGATATTAACTGTTTATTAGCACTTATAAAGTGCTATACATCTTATTCTACATTCCTAATCCTACCCAATACCTAAATCCAACTGCTACCTTACTAACTATTATAAAGCAATGTATTGGGTTTGTTTGGCTAGCAGGTTTGTTAATAGCATGAGTTGACACTTTCTATTGGCTATAATCTTCTGTGTGAAGCTGCTTTGACACAATCCACATTGTAAAAGTGCTATACAAATAAAGATGAATTGAATTGAATGAGTTGTACCTTAAAATGATTTCTACTTCCTATCCATCTATCTATGTTTTTATCTAGCTAACTAACTATTGTTCAGTCTGTGGTTCTTTCTATCTCTCTGTCTGTTGTTCAAGCAATCATTCTGTCATTCTAATGTATCAGTCTCACACTCCTTTGTCTTACTTTTACTCTGAATCGTGTAGAAACTCTGATAAACTTGCTTTTCTGTATTTTCCTGTCTTTTCCGTCGCGGCTGGTCAGGAGTATATCCGTCGTCAGTTGGAGGAGGAACAGAGACAACTCGAGATCCTACAACAACAGCTCTTGCAAGAGCAGGCGCTCCTACTGGTAACAGAGAGAAGACACTCATCTTGTTGTGCACCCTCTGCCCCCCAATCCCTGTCCCGCATCTCTGCTGCTGCGCTGACCCTTATTAATTCTCTCTGTTGATCTTTAGACCTTTTTTTTAATGTTACAGAATCACAATCATGTTTTATACTTCATTAATGTATTGCAGTTGTTTTTGTAGCTGTGTTATATGTGAGAATTATCAGCTTTTAAAAGAACAAACGTGATGAGCCGATCAAGGATTAAGATATACTGTATGTTGCAATGGAGCATAGCTCAAACATAACTGTTCCTTTGGTTGTGCAGGATATAAGGACGGTACACAATATAACTTGATTCAGAACTGTAGAGATGAACTCAGTGTTTTTGTATGATACATCATGCATATTCATTATTATGAATGATCTTGGCATAGATGCACTGTCATCAATAAGGACAACAAAGTAAGAAGCTGTTATTTGTTCGCAGCCTACAGTAATGATCAAGTTGCCAGGCAGGTTGAAAGCAGAACACTTTTTTTTTATCAGTACCAAATTAATAATTTGTTCCTGTGAAATCCCTGCATGCTTTGGTGCTCTTTAAGAGAAAATGGGAGAGGTGCAGATTTTTGGCAGATGTTCTCTTATGATTTCTGCTCTCATGAGAGTTTTAAAGTGCAGAGGAGGGCAGAAAGATCTTGTTGAAGCCACCAGGGTGTGAAAAACTGTTGTAAAGACTTTCATTTCTAAGTAGATCTGTTATTTAGCTCTAGATATATGATAACTTTTTAAGGAGAGAAGTTTCATCTGGATTACCTTACCACTTCCATCCTATTTAGCTGCCATTAAGGCAAATCAACTGCAAATACCCCAAAATTATCCAGCATGTGCATGTTTTGTGTATGTTTGTGCACCTGTGTATGGTTCTTGTGCTTTGTGGGGAAGTGTGTTCCAGTCCTGCATTGCTTGTCCCCTGTGTGAGGTCTCAGAACAGTTATTAACATCTTGTTCACGCCATCTTTTTGTGTGTCATTAGGAGTATAAACGTAAACAGGTGGAGGAACAAAGACAAGCGGATAGATTGCAGAGGCAGCTCCAGCAAGAAAGAGCTTACCTCGTCTCTCTCCAACAGCAACAACAGCAGCAACAACAAGACTCCAGACCTGAAGAGAAGAAGCAACTTTACCACTACAAAGATGCCGTCAACCCCAGCGACAAACCAGCGTGGGCCAAAAAGGTGAGCATATCTAAAATTAGATTAAGTTTGTCTTCTTTTTTTTCAGAATTGCAGTGCTACTTTATTCCAGGAATGAACGGACAAGTTTCTGCATGCAAGTGGTTCTGACGGTCTGTGAACAACAAGCTACAACTCTACGGAGCTGCACTCTATGCCTGGTCCAAAATCCTGCTCCTCATTGGTGCACATTAAATATTTTATATCTTCTGATGGACTTGACACACTTTTTCACGTTCTGTGCTGGCAGACAAATTGCTTGTCAATGGAGATGCATTGCGCCTGGTTAGGATGCTGTGTTACACTGCAGAAATGTTTTCCAGCACATTTTTCAGGGTCACCAGCCTGGAAATGTTTACTGCGAGTTCAACAACACTCATGCTGGTTCAGCATTATGAAACCATACAGATTAACTCTCGTTTCATCTTAGCACATCAGCAAAATGGATACGGATAATGGAGCATATTACACTGGCCTGTTTAGAACATTGTGTTTATCTAAAGGAATCATTATTTTATATTATAATGTGATATAATTGAGTCACTTTCTTTTGACCATCATTCAGCGAAATCTATTGTTTTTGTTTCAGGATAAGTGCACAATACAAGACCAAAATTGTAATTGCATATCTAAATTTCACAGATTAAAAGAGACAAAGACTGTACATGGAAGACTGTAAGAGAATTCATATAATGTTTCATGTACTGTATTTATGGTGCATATCAGTGTATTTTGCCACATCAGAATGACTTGTATTACCAATTTTTACTGAACATCAGACAGATTTCTTGGGCTCTACTCTATAGTATCAGTGTGATTTTTACATAAAAAGGTTCATGCTGATCCAAACCGATAAAAGGCAACATTTAACAGCATAGTGATATTAAGTACAGTGAAGAACGGCGACTATAATACTAGCTAATAAACTATTGCACCTTTATCACAATAATTAATGTCCAACAGTGTATCAAAAAACAAGGAAATAGGACTCTTTTTCAGGCAAAGGTTTTAAAATTGGTGTGTTTTGCTACAAACAAACTACTTTGCAAGGCTATCCCACAACAGCAAATTGCGATGATCTTGTATTGTGGGCTTTGTTCAGTGCTGTGTCCCAATTTGCATATTACGGCCTAAAGTATGTACTTTTTTGGGAAGGAAAAATGTATACTTTTGAGTGTGTCACAGAAGAGCGCAAGCTTTGGGACATACTACTTCATTAACAGACCGCTGTGTTGCTTAGTTATGAGCCCTGTCAATCATCCACACATCATCCACATTTCTGGCCATATGTAATTTCCTACCTTATTGGAGAAGCAGCAGTGGGTTAATCTCCCATTGACGAGTCTTTCATGCAGAGAAATCTCCTCAGGTCTTTGGATAATTATGCATTCAGACGTTAATGTCCAAACATGTCTTTATATAAGTTCAGTATTGTTGTTATAACACAGAAAACACAATTTACATATTTTCCAGTGGGCTAGATATTAATTAACAGTCATACAAACATCTTTACCGAAGCCTCTCTACCTGATGGTTGGTCTCGCGCATCCATCATGTTTGTAGTTTATTTACACTTTTCACCCACGTTTGTAGTTCGAATTCACATTCAATGCGCATTGTACTGTGGGCAATATCAGCAGTTAGAGTATGGGTGCTTCTTGACTTAAATTTTTTACTGGAAATAGTAAACCAAATCTGAAACCTTTGGCTTACTCTTTTCAACATACTATGATTTGGGACATACTAATTCTATTTTCAAATACTATTTAGGACGGATAGTATGTGAATTGGGACGCAGGTGTTTTGACTTTTTGTCAACTTTACTTTGTTTAACAAAAACCTCTTGACTCACTGTTTCAGGTCAATGGACAGCCCCAGATACAGATCCTACCCAGCAACCGCAAGCATTCCTCACCCCACTGTCAACAGGACCTCCTAAGGATCCCCATAGCCCCCACTAAACTGCTTCCCTCAATTAATGAACGTGTCACGCAGCCTTTAAAGCCACGGGTGCTGAACCTGAAGCAGCCAAAGTTCCGTTTTCCAGGCCCTCAAGACAATCGAAAAAATATTAGTATGGAACCTCGTCAACCCATTTTCCGGTCTCCTCATAAGCTGGTAATTCCAAGGCAGCCATCCTTCATCCCAAAACTTAATATGCCTGTATTTCAAGTAGAATCAGACAATAAACTGTCCCCTCAAAATGAAGAGGTAGACATGCTTTCTCAGTCTGCACCAGAGTACTTCTTTAGAGAGGGTATGCCCAAACAGAAGCGTTCACACTCTATCCCAGGCAAGAACCTCCTTATGGTGCCGCAATGGGAATGGGAGGTGCCTCTTAAAACATTTGGTTCAGATGAACCGGTTCATATGAATCGGTGCTCCTCTGCTCTGGACTTGTCTTCATCACATTTTGATTCGCCCATTTGGCGTGCTAAGTCTTGTGAACGCATCAGCCGTTTGAATGTGCAACGTCGGGGATCAAAAAATTCTGATATGGCTAGGCCACTCCGGTCTTTATTGCGCTGGATGGGTCTTTCTCCTCGAGGCTCACCTAGAGGTGGAAGCCCAGTCTCCTCTAGATCACCTTCCCCGGGGAGCCGTCGCTCGTCTCAGATCACTCCAGATTCGTCTCCCATAGGCTCCCCATCATCCCCCAACTTCATGACAATCAGAGCTGCCAATTAAGGTGGTCTGCGCTCATTGTAAATAGTTGTAAATAGCAGATCCTAGATTGTATTATTGAAAAGATTTATTTAACCCGCCTAATAAAATGTTACACCAATATGCAATTTTTTATCTACTGAAACCTGAAATGCACATAAATTATTCAGTTAACTCACATTATCTGCATGTTCATCCATATGTTAAACTTCTCTCATTTCCGTCTAATAAGCGAAATCATAAAAGCCCCTTTTTCATGTTTAACCCTGGTTCTGATTCTGAGCCCCATCAGATGGCACATCGTCCCACTTGGAAGACCTCTTTTTTGTGTAAGCTGTAGCATTAGTCCGGACCATTGCTGGGTGCTTCTGGGCCCTTTGGTGATGGAGCTCTTCTTTTTTTTTTCTCACAAGGTGGCATGTGGTGAACTCCTGTAGTTCAAAGCAAGTTTTGACAACTTTTGAGAGAGGTTTAAAAACTAAAGGTTTAATATTTAGTCTGAAAAGTGTTCAGACTTTCTCCTGTTCTGGACGTACTCCTGGAAAGCTGAATCTGTTCCACAAGTTGTGTTTTTCTACATAAGTTCCTAATCAGACAATGTGTGGCAAGAAACAGGACATTTTTGTCGAGTTCTACCATTTGTTAATCTCAAATTCATGTCCGAATATTTAATTCAAGTTCATTTGTAAAGCGCTTTTTACAGTAATTACAACAATTTCAAAGCATCTTTACAAAAGGTGCACAATATTACATTGCAATCAAATTACGTTACAATCAAATTAAGTAAAATTTACAATCAAATATAAGTTATTATATACAGACATCATAATCCTGCAATTTTATAGCATATTGGTGATGTCTATGTCTACATGTTAATAGCTGTGAATAATTAAAATAATAAACTAATGGTCTACTACACATTGTGCTTGGTTTGGATAACATTAGAAGAAAAAGATTCTTCTTAACCAATATAGTCAATGCTTTTAAATGACCAGTTGATCTAGTTGCTATTTAGAATGCGTTTGATTAACCTGAGTTGTCTAGAACTGAGAACTCTTAAACTCAATTCATATCTTTGAGCAAGCTGCCATCCATCTTCACACTAACCACCCATTTCTTTTTAAATTTGACAAGCTTTTTTCCCAGTAGGTATTAGCATTTCTGAGACACTGAAATGGTTGACCAGTGTCTGTTTAGTTCTTTGAAACGATCTGTTGGTGCAAGGAAAAAGCCATAAGACACTGAAAGTCTACCAGTTCTTTAGATAGCAAGACACATTTCACATCTCATGAACACATATACGAGTCTACATTAATATTATTGGTTACCTTGATGACTTTTTAAGAAATTCAGTCTTTAAGAACTTGAACCTTCTCATAAAGTTGCCAAGCAGTGTCTCATATATTGGCTTTTTCTTTTGCATGAGCAGATTTTTTATCTCTAAACCTAGTTGGAGTATTTCAGTTCTTTCATCTCCAAAGGCCTTCAATCTCTCTGCTTCTAGAAGGTGCTGGTCTGCTCTAACCAATTGTTGTATGAATGACTTGATCAACATGCAACAGCTAATTCAGCTTCTAGCTGAATAGATTGCTTTTTCTCCTTCAGATGGTGGGATAGTTTCTACTGATTACCTTAAGCCATGTTTCCCAAACATGTCTTTTCTGGAGCATTTTCCAAGTCTTGCTAGTTCTCGCTTATTTGATGCTGACTAAGTTATTCAGCGTGGCCTGTTCTTATTGGGCTTTTTTTTCTCCTCACAAAGGTTGAGGAGCGCTCTAAACTGAATCGCCAGAGCTCTCCTGCCCTACAGCATAAAGTGGCCAATCGTATCTCTGACCCTTCCCTCCCGCCTCGCTCTGAGTCCTTCAGCAGTGGAGGAATGCAGCCAGCACGGACCCCTCCTATGCACCGCCCTGTGGAGCCTCAGGTAACATTTTTTGTTGTTGTTTAAAGCAGAATTTACCAGTACTATATAATTATTTCCACATAAAAGCCTTAAGACACTCATAATGGGCTTCTGCACTAACTTTTTTACAGTTCCTACAACTATTGGAGGAGATAGCTTCATGAGTTTAATTGTAAGAATGTCATTTGGAAGAACCAAAGCTCATTGCAACGTAGAGTCTAATTCAGCATAGTAGGATCCACACTGACTTCAATATCTGCAGCAATGGTCTCAAACTCAATTCCTGGAGGGCCACAGCTCTGCATAGTTTAGGTCCAACCACCTCCAATTTACACCTGCTCAATAGTCTATAGTTGTCTTGAACACCTTGATTTGTTGGATCAGCTGTTTTTGGTTAGGGTTGGAGCAAAGCTGTGCAGAGCTGTGGCTCTCCAGAAATTGAGTTTGAGACCTATGATATACAGGGATTTGTTTCATTATCAAAAACAATTAATGAAAGACATCCTCCATCTTTCAGTTGTTGGTTTTGTTGAATGCAGCACTTGATTTTACTGATGTCCAGCTTATATCACTTCATAGTTGTACTTCAGACCAATCAGAAAGATGATCCAGGGTGAAATTAATTCTTGAGGAACTGACCAGGTGTGAAAGCCCCTATAGATGCTTATACACAGAAGGAGCAGTGATTGAAATGTTACATGACACTGCTGATGCTGTTGGCTTTTTAGATCAATCACAAATCACTAGCAATAACAAATGACTAGAAAGGTCAAGGAAATGCGTTAGTGAAAGTGTGTCAAGATTCTGATCTCTGAAGTGCTTTCTTGTTCCTTTTAGATGGCTCATTTGGTTCCTGTGAGGTCCCATAGCTCCTCTCTGTCAGTCTCACAGTCTTTGCATGATCAATCTGCAAAGGGCGTTTCAGCCTTCCAGGAGAGCCTGGTGTCCAATCGACCAGAGATGCCTCGACAGAACTCCGACCCGACTTCAGAGATGCCCCCTCCTGCACCTCGCATGGCCAGCCATGAGGAAAAACCTGACCGCAGTTCCCCATGGCTGAGGGAAGATGCTGTTCCTCCCAAGGTCAGAATGTTACCACTAATGACTTTTTATTTTCTCCATTTAAAGATTTATACCTGAAGTGAAAATATCTGACTGTAATCACGCTATGATCCCTCGTCTCTGACGTTTGGTCATTTGTGTGTTTGATTAAAGTTGTGCGGTACTACCCAGGTGCCCCAGAGGACCACTTCTATCTCCCCTGCTCTGGCGAGGAAAAACTCTCCTGGGAATGGAGAGTCCAGTGGAGGGGGGCGGTCTGCCTCTCAGCTCATCCGAACCAGGTTAGCTCAGCTCCCGGTCACTGCGCTAGCCAGAGGATCTGCTCTGTGTTGATAACGCTTACTGTATCTTGATCTCTCTAGTAATCCAGACCTGAGGAGGACAGAATTGTCTTTGGATGTGGCCCTGCAGAGAACCAGCAGCAACAGCTCATCCAGCTCCAGCACACCCAGCTCTCAGGGTGGATCCCAGCCTGGGTCCAGTGAGAGGAACCAGCCAAGAGGTGAGAGGACTATGTGCATTTGTGTGGAATTTAGTTTGAGTAGGACTTTTTTTAATTTATTTTTGGATTAGGTTAAGATTGACCTTGGGACAGAACAGCCTTTCAATGTATACTTGAGTGCCTGTTCATTTTGCTTGACACATTTGTGGCAAAACTATTAAGGGTTGCCCAGTTTTACCATTTTATTTCTCCTAAAATTATATATAGCTAGTTGTGGGTAACTTTTAATTACCTTCACACAACATCTTAATAGATTTACCATTGAAACTAATGTGGGGATAGTTAACAGAAGTGGTTTAAACATTTTACACATGCTAGCATAACAAAACTTAAGTGTATTTACTGCTGTAGCTGCCATTTCAGTGCTATATGAAAAAGTGTACTGAACTTCAAAAATCTGTTTTTAACATTTAACTATAGCAAAGCTTCTAGCTGAAGTAAATTTTCCATCTTAGTTTTTAATGATTGTTTGATATTAGACAAATTTGCTATTGTTTTAAGCTCCAGCTATTTAGCAGTTTAGACAAATTCAAGCTGTGCAAAGGATAGATGTTGTAATACAGCTTCATTCATTCATTCATTTTCTTTTTGGCTTAGTCCCTTTATTAATCAGCGGTCGCCACAGTGGAATGAGCCGCCAATTTATCCAGCATATGTTTTACACAGCGGATGGCCTTCCAGCCGCAACCCAACACTGGAACACACCCATACACCCTTTTTTACACACATACGCTATGGCTAGTTTAGCTTATTCAATTCACCTATAGCGCACGTCTTTGGACTGTGGGGGAAACCAGAGCACCTGGAGGAAACCCACGCAAACACAGGGAGAACATGCAAACTCCACACAGAAATGACAATGGACCCAGCCGGGACTCAAACCAGCGACCTTCTTGCTGTGAGGAGATTGTGCTACCCACTGCACCACCGTGCAGCCCCAACACAGCTTTAGCTATGTAATTTATTTCTAAATATTTGTTCTTCATTAGTTTTTTTTTTTGCCCAAATTGATTTGTGTTGTCATTAGGGCTGTCACAAGCATGGGTTTTATTCTTCTAAATGTATTTAATTTAATTTAATTTAATGTTATTTTATTTTATTTTATTTTATTTATTTATTTTTTTATTTTATTTTATTTTATTTTATTATTTTTATTATTATTATTATTATTATATACAAAATATATAAGTTTGTCTTTATTTTGTGTATTTTTTACATTAGATCAGAGCCCAACTGATGAGTCATGTTGTTACATTTCCCTTCCATCCTTTTGGGTTTAAAAAATAGGCAAAAAGTATACATCATAATCTTTCAACAAATCTACATATTTGTATTAGACAAATGTGAAATTAATTCAAAGAAAATATCATTCTCTGAACCACATGTGAATTCAGACAAACAGTGTTGCAGTAGGTTGAGCCCCATTTGCCCTATATTTTTAGTGCTTTATCCACTGCACACCATCATCCATTAGAGGCAGGCGGGCAGCTGGTGAATCAGAACACAACCCAGGCCAGGTTCAAACCTGGGTTCCCGTGAGCAAACCTTTTGTTATGACCCAGAACTGCCTACACTACTGCTCCGACATGCTCATTTGGATCAAAGAGTGTGTAGGTGGTCATGGTATGTTGTGAGAGACCGGTTCAGACATCTCCCTCTCAGAATGCCTTAGTCTGACATCCTCTACGGGACTGATGGAGCTGGCTCTTTATTTTTTGTTTCGTTTCACTCTGTTCACCATGTCAGATGTGCAATACTACAGTCATCCTCTAGAGAGAGAGAGAGAAGAGGATGTATGGTTTGACATGGTGGATACATAGTTTGGACACTTGATTTGTTTAGATATTCCATTCCTGTCCAGTAGTTGCTTTTGTAGGTAAAGCAGGTTAAGGTCTAAGATTTATACCTTCTGGCCTGTTTACATCTGTTGTTAAAGATGCATTTTTGATTTTTGTTGATCACAAGAAGATCATGCGAAATCTAAGTGTAAATGGGGTGTAAGGCATTTAGAGTGTGTCCACTTCTAGAGGTGATAGAAAACGCATTCAGCTGAATTGTTCACATTGTAAACACTCGTGTGGTAGAATGTCTTTGAAAAGCCACAAATGGACCACCTGTTCTTAACCGACTTGATATTTCACTGTATTGTGTCAAAACATACAGATTCATACATATATAGTTCTTCGGATGTGTAATATTGTTTGATCACTTCCGGTACTGACTAATGAATTGTGTGACCTACACTCGACTAAAAAGAAAACCGTCCTGCATTGTTAACTATATGGTTGCATCCTTTTATATGTTCTCCAGGATCTGGTAAATCAGAGGGATCTCCAGTGGCATTGCAGGAAACTTCCAAGCCCATTCAAGAGGAAGGCCGAGAGCTGAGCAAACCCAGTCGGCCGGCAGTAAGTTGCATCTCAATAACCTACAAATATTATTTAGCCATTTTTTATTTCCTAATGTGCAGTTCTTACTATTTGTCGTCTTTCTGTTTTATCAAGCATTTTTAAAGGTGCTTTTAGTTCTCTTAGGATGTCAATGCGACTTTCAAACAATTCTAGACTAAACAACCTTGAAGCACAGATGCTGTTTTACAGTTAGAGGCCAAATATCTCGGTCACTACATTGTTCAGCCTCTTGGCCAGTTTTCCCCTTGTGAATGATCTAAGAATTTAGATTAGTCATATGTAAAGTGAACATTCTTGGCTGAAGCTGGCTGGACGCACTTGGCCAGAAGTCGATATCTGCAATTACGTAGCAAATCAAATTGTGTTTTCCACAGTAAATATCTAAACATTCTTAAATAAAGAGGCATCAAGATGCACATACTGCACACTCATTACAATAAGATTACACATTGCTGTATTTTTATTTATTTTGTCTTGAAGAAACTTACACTTGGTTTGTTGAAAAAAGCATTGTGATTAATATCTGCACCGAGGACTAAAGCCGCGGTCACACTGCACTTTTCTCCCCATAGACTTCCATTCATACAAATGCGACAGACTGGAAACGCAAGCTCATGCGACAAGTTTTGCAGTTTACTGCATTCAAAAGCTCAAGCTTGGTGAACTCTGATTCGAGAAATCACATCATGTGCCTCCGTAAGACCTATCAAAGATCAAATCATGACCTCTCTGTACAGAAATTTTAAATATGGACCGATCGCTCACTTTTTAAAAATGTCTAATCATCTTGTTTAATCCCGCTCCTTTTTGCAGCGCCATATGACATTATTTTGCGTGCTCAAACTCTAGGGCAAGGGTGCTCAAACTTTTTTTTTTTTTTTTTTTATGAAGGACCAAAAACCAAAAAAAAAACTTTTTATGAAGGACCAAAAACCAAACTTCAATTGAAAATTTTTATTTTGCTTGCTTTTTCATATCTTTACAATTAAACAAACAAACACAAGGTTAAGTTAAAATTTGAAATGACAAGCTTTGTTAAAGGCATCATCTTCTCAGATGGGATGACGGGCCAAATCAAAGGTTACCATGGGCAAACTTTGACCCGTGGGTCCTAGTTTGGGCATCTCTGCTCTAGTGTGACTGCAGCATCAAGCTGTCTATCTAATTAGATGATCAACAATCTGTATTAACCAGCTCTAGCTTAAGCTGGATAGACCCACTTTAAAATGTACACCCACACCCATTACAATAAGAATCAAAGAACCCAAACTTTATTGGTGATGTGTTTTAGATTTTTCTTAAGAAAACGAACACTTAGTACATTAAAAATGTTTAAACAGTGGACTAAAGCTGTCTATATAATTAGCTGACCAACAATCTATATTACCCAGCTCCAGTGCTCTCTCTTTATGCACGTCTTGCCAGTGTTTTCTCTTTGTGTCTCCTCTGTTCTATATCTGTCCTGTCACCTGGACCTCAATCAGGTCTGAAGAGGGTTGGTAACATTCCCATCCATCTTTCTCCCAGTCGCTCTCAATCTAAAGATTGTTTGGCAGAGGACTGTGGGAATTCCAGCCTGCTAATCTCAATAGCAGCGCTGACTTGAGAAAAGCTTGTCCTCTTTCACCCTCTTAAATTTCTCACCAAGCTGGATTTGTCAATGGACTCTGTGTGGTGTTTTGTCACTCCCTCCCCAAAACTTGGCTCAGATTATTTCACCCTGGCTCAAATAACCCTAGCTGTTTGTTAGAAAACTTGCCGTTTCCATAGTTACTGAAGTTCCCAGAGTGGGAATTTTTATGTTGTGCCTAGCTGGGATTACAGGTCAAATGCAAACTGATTACTGATGACCTTTGTAGGAAAGCGCCAAACTACTTGTTGCAGTTTAAAGGGGTTCTTTTTGGTTATGATTGTGTAATGTTGGATATGTGTGTAATGTTGCTGTTTGAGCATAAACATAATCTGAAAAATTACAATGCTCGAAGTAGGGCTGCACAATATATCGTTTCTGCATCAATACCGCAATGTAATCATTCGCAATAGTCACATCGCAGGATATACAATGTTGAGTTTGTATTATGATTTATCATTTACACGCGTTTTTGATGCCAGTGATTGTATAATGGTTTTAAAAGCATTCAGGTATGAGAAATTGTACCATTTGTAACCTTAACTATGATTAATTTTATTGAATTATTATTATTTTTATAATTTAGTTACTGTTCTTCAATACTGTTAGACTCAGGAAATAAAACACTTTATTTCAACTGTATCTCTTTCTTGATTGTATTTACAGGTTGTTATGCATGAAAATACTCAACACATGCAAATACAGAAATGCACTGCAAATAGCACAGACCACAACAAAAAAGTGTCGGGGGACCCCAAAAAATTTATAGATTGTTTATTGGATTTTATAGAGATGCAAATAGTAAACATTAACTCATCAATCTCTGACTAAACGTGCACATGAAAATACTCACAACACATGCAAATACAGAAATCGACTGCAAACAGCACAGTCATTCATTAATTTTCTTTTTGGCTTAGTCCCTTAATTAATCCAGGGTCGCCACAGCGGAATGAACCGTCAACTTATTCAGCATATGATTAACGCATCGGATCACCCATCACTAGGAAACATCCATACATGCTCATTCACACACATACACTACTGACAATTTTGATTACCCAATTCATATATACCACATGTTTTTGAACTGTGGGGGAAACCGGAGCACTTGGACGAAACCCACATGAACATGGGGAGAGCATGCAAACTCCACACAGAAACGCCAACTAACCCATCTGAGGCTCGAACCAGCGACCTTCTTGCTGTGAGGCGAAAATGCTACCCCCTGCACCACCGTGCAGCCCTGCAAACAGCACAGACAACAGCGAAAAAGTGTCGGGGGACCCCAAAAATTGTATAAATTGTTTATTAGATTTTTTTGAAAATGCTTTCTCACTGTAATAGCAGGTTAAGACCACAACAGCTTCTTCCTTCATTCTGTACTAAGATGCACATGAGCCCTGCCCCTGGGCATGACATTCTTTCTTGTACTAGGTGTTGAAGCAATTAGAACTCGCTGGGCCAATTGAAGCGATTAATCCCTTGTTGGTTTCTGAGGAACGGGCTTCATAGAATTAGGAAGTCAACAGCCTGTTTTGATGAAAACTGAAACAGCAGTGAAGAAAGGTAGAAAGAAAAAACTATATATAATAATCTAGTTTAAAGTGCACCCCATTAATAATAATAATAATAATAACAACAACCACAACAAATGATTTGTAATGCACCTTTCTTACACTTAAAGACCTCAATGTTAAAAAGCTTTTTAAAAAAAGCTAATTAATCTTTTAATATATATAAATGTATATGACATTTTTCTCAACTTGTTTTATTGTTCACACGGTTACTCTATTACAGCCCTGTCTTAGACTTTCGATTAAATCATCTTATGCTTGAGCAAAGTTCTAATAAAGATTATTCACCTGCTGAGTAAGAATCAATCTTTACATTTAAATGACCTTAATCGCTTGTGTTGGGGGAGCTGCTTTGAAACTGTTCTGCAGTACAGTTCTGGAGTTGTATGTAAAAAATTGTAAAAGAAATTTCCATTATTGAACAGTTCGAGAACCAAAAAGAATATGTGTATGTGTCCGTGTGTGACATGTATATACACACTTATAGAAATTAGTTTGCAGTCATATTAGATAAGAGTGTCTGCCAAATGGGTACATGTTAAGAAAAAAAAGTATTGCAGAATAATATTGCTGTAAAAGCTATACTGTGGTTACTGTAGACATATGTATCTCTTTCTCTTGCTTTCAGGATCTGACTGCCCTGGCTAAAGAACTGAGAGAGCTGCGAATAGATGAGGTCAGTCGACCCCCTCTTAAACTCACAGACTACTCCTCTTCTAGTGAGGACTCAGATAGCAGTGAGGATGAGGATGGTACAGTGGGACACGATGGCACCGTGTCAGTCAGTGACATACCCAGGATTATGTAAGTTCATGTTTTCTCATTTCTCAAAATGATTTTCTTTCAAGGCACAACATTCAGTCAATGTGCTTTTGAGGCTAGTTCATTTTAGTCCCCTTCATCATTCTTTAATCTAGTAACATTAAACATAGGAGTACTAAAATGATTATAAACTTTTTGATATGAATAAGCAAAATCTCATGTTTCTCATGTTTGTCTCCGTCAGGCCCTCTGTTCAAGGAAATAATGAGTCATTCACAAGCAGCCATGATGATTCCCTCACTGACTCCTACAATGATGAGTCTAAAGATGGTACACTGAGGATGCGAGAGGTAAGATGATCAAATGTCACATTAGATGCTATTTTAGATGCGGTGAGCTATTCTCACTCGCTTTTCAAATGTTTCATCTTGAGTTTGTTATTCTGTGTAGACTAATGAGAGGCAGCGATTGGGCCATGGCGAGAGCAATGGCTTTGCAGGCCATGGAAACCTACCAGACCTGCTGCAGCAGAGCCACTCTCCATCAGGAACTCCAACAGGCCTCAATTCCCAAGACCTGGACTCTATGGATGAGGTAAATAACATTTTATACTGAAAGGGATCTGATAGATGTTACGATGCTTAGCAATTCCCATGCTTGTTCAGCCCTTCTATCATTCTTTTGTGATGCATTTATATTCTTTCACTCTGGAGAAATATTTACCATCATTTATTATGTCAGAACTCGTTGTCCGTTAAAAGCACAGTATGTAACTTTTGCCCTAAGATCACAGTTCACAGTAAACAAAGATGTAGTTTCAATGCACTTAACTGTGAAATCATGGGAGTTGTCGTCTTTAGTTCATCCATAAAGATGAGATCTGCAGGTGTCACATAGGATGTAATAAAGTCTAATAAAACGCACAGCATATTAAGGCATCTTTTGGTGTTTCCTGATTTCTATAAAAACCAAACCTGCAAATTGAGGATGGAAAACGTCTTTAGAATTCCAACACAGGACACAGTTTGTGTTACTAGTTAAAATTGCTTATTTCTGTGGATTTAAAGTCAGGCTAAGTCAGCAAAATATATGGCACTGTTCTTGTGTTTTTGGACATCTTGTTGAAAAAAATCCTACGTATTGTGCCTTTAAACATCATTTGTTTGATCTTTTTTATATTTTCATATGATCTTTCTGATATTTCTCATTATTTAGTGTTGAAACCTTTGGGAACCTTTGGGAAGATTTGGTTAAACCAATTTTTTTTTTTTTTTTTAAATAATGAATCTTAAACATCTGGAAGTAAGTAAGCTTGACACCGTGTCCTATCAACACACGACATGACAAGATTCCAGCAACAAGCAAGTTGGATGTCTGCACCAAACACAACATGACAGAAACCTTTAAATACCAACCACTGCACTCTCAATGAAATGGTAGAGGCTTTCAATCTAATAAATACATATGAAACCTCGTTAACATTATTAATATGCTACTGAGTGACTGAAATTGTTGGTTTGCACTGAGTCACAGTTCTGACATTCATTTTCAAACCGTCTATAAGTTATTTTAATTTCAAGGTCTGAGGTGAACTATCAGCTGCTGTTTTCAGTAGTATGACAATAAATATCAGGTAAAACATTGTTCAAACTCACACTGGTAGTATTTAACACTGAATAAAGCACATAATCTGTATCTGAGCTAGTCTTTGTCATAGTAGTATATTCTGTCTTTCTGCCGTAATGTCACAGAAATTGAAAGCATTTCTAAAATAGAAATTTGGCACATCACTGTCACGAATGGGTACGACAAAAAATTATTTTAAGATGGATAAAGATACCTTTTTTATTACATCACGGTGTCTCGTCATGTGTTGTTAGGGCATGGTGTGATTTTCAACAATATAGCATAGAACTTGGCATGACGTTTTTTCTGTTCATTTATCAACTTTTGTTCTTATTAACAGTGTTGGGGAAAGTCGCTTTAGAAAGTAATGCATTACAATATTAAGTTACACCTCAAAAAACTAACTAATTGCATTACTTTTGCGTTACTTTTGCGTTACTTTTTCTTACCTGGCTAAGGCTTGATATTTTTGTCTTATTAAAAAGTAAAATCACTGTCCATTCAGAATCCTCTTTTCCTTTTCTTACATTAATTCAAAATAATGAGAATTTCTATGCAGAAATGTAAGGTTCTGCCATCTTCCTTTCTTGCTGTTTCTGAATTATCTCATTGCGTGGGGGATTCAACGTGACTACTACTATTTTTTTAATTCAGCAATTTTTTTTTTAAAGTGAATTAACTAAACTTAAAAAGTAACTCGCATTACATTTAAAAAAAAAAAAGTAACTCAAATATTATTACTTAAATTTAAGAAGTAATGCGTTACTTTTCTCGTTACTTAGAAAAGTACTTTAAGTACCCCAACACTGCATATTAATACAACAAAATATTCTGCAGGCTGCAAAGATTTTGTAAATACAATCAAAAATACTGGTTCTGATTGGGAGCTGTTTATAAAATGCTGGTAGGGAAAGAGTTAAGATTTTCATAACCCTGTCAGAAACATTATTTACTGATTCACGGTCGAATGTGAAAGTCTAAAATTTCCTGCTGAGTCATAGAAATCAATTTGTCTGTCCCATCTATTATCTAAACAGCGCGATTGCACTTCTGCTGTATTTTTAGCCCTAGGCTGTTTTTCTCTGAATGCCTGCTATTAAATCACTTTACTGGAGCTGATATGGTACATTTGTTGTGTTTTATCAGTTTGGTCTTGGCGGTGGTTCGAAAGCTTCTTTCACTCCTTTTGTGGACCCGCGAGTGTATCAAACCTCCCCCACAGACGACAACGATGAGAGCTCAGCGGCCGGTAAATATACAAATTACAAAAACGCTTCTTTTATCACCGCCTACAACAATAAAAGAAAAAAAACATTGATGGAAAGTGGTACATTTGGGATGAAATGGGGTTTAAAATAGGTTTATTCTGAGCATTGAATTAGATAAAAGCATTTGTATGTAATTTGGCTGTCTCCTGCCGAGTTTGGTTCTTGTCCAGATTTCCAGTGATGAATGAAATGCTTCATCCTTTATATTGTATAATTTGTTTTCTGGACTTTACAGCTATGTTTGCGAATGAGCTGTTGCGTCAAGAGCAGGCCAAACTGAACGAGGCCCGCAAGATCTCTGTGGTGAACGTCAACCCGACTAACATCAGACCTCACAGTGACACACCAGAGATCCGCAAATACAAAAAACGCTTCAACTCAGAGATCTTATGTGCTGCTCTATGGGGTACGTCAGTCTGTGTGTCTGATTAGTTTATGCATTTTTTGGGGGTCTGCATACATTGATGTAAACTTTAGTTGTTGTTTTTTCATGCCCAGGTGTCAACCTCTTAGTGGGCACTGAGAATGGTCTGATGCTGCTTGATCGTAGCGGTCAGGGCAAGGTTTATAACCTCATCACTCGCAGACGCTTCCAACAAATGGATGTGCTGGAGGGTCTTAATGTCCTGGTCACCATATCAGGTTTGTCTCATTACAAAAAAAGAGCTGTGTTTGGTCATCCAAGTTGATGTTTCAGAGTCATGTACTGCAGTAAGAAGTTAGGGCTGCACAATATATCATTTTAGCATCGATATCGCAATGTGTGAATGTGCAAAAGTCACATCGCAGGATCTGCAATGTCAAGTTGCGATTATAGTTGGTCAGCATCACCATTCAGAACATGATTTGTGGAGTTATCGCAAAGTTTAACCCTAAATCAGAGTGAAAGATTTTCATTTGGATGTGTTTTTAAGACCTGTGACTGTGTATGATTTAAGCCAACTTAAATCAAGAGGTTATAAAGGTATATAAATGAAAATGAGTTGTATTTAATTATTTATACAATGAAGACTGTACACTATACAGTGTTATTGCATCTATTGTTATAACATTTCTGTACATCAATTCTATTAGATTCATTAGAAAAACATAAAATGTATCAATTAATTACAAACAGAGTTATACGTGATCTTGTGAACTTCATATTGATATATATTCGTCATACCGATGTATATCACAATATTCATATTGTAATATGTATCGCAGACACCCTAAATATCACAATATCAGTTTTTGTCCAATATCGTGCAGCCCATATATCCAATATCCAATATCGTGCAAGATATAGCTCACCCTAAAAATGGTCCAAAACTGTTTGAGTTTTTTTCTTTTGTTGATCGCAAATGAAGACATTTTGAAGAATGTTGGTATTCAGTAACCACTCACTATGACATTTTTTTTTCTTTGATAGTTAGGGTTATCGGTTTCTAAAATATCTTTTTTTGTGTGTGTGTGTTAAACAGAAATAAATAAACCTTTATAAATGTTTGGAACCACTTTTTTCATTGAGGTGAAATATACCTTTAGGCTTACTTAGGAAATCTAAATCAGAAAGGGCGTAAAAGAAGCATTTATGCATAGAGCTTTTCCCCCTTAAAAAAGTTATTAAACCTAGTGGCATCTATTTGGGTTAGACATATTTTGTTTTAAGCACATGACATTAACATGTCTCATCATTATTTATTGCAGGAAAGAAAAATAAGCTGCGTGTGTACTACTTGTCATGGCTGAGAAACAGGATACTGCACAATGACCCGGAGGTGGAGAAGAAGCAGGGCTGGATCACTGTTGGTGAACTGGAAGGCTGCATTCATTATAAAGTTGGTATGTGAACTATTTCTGCTAAGGCAGTGGGATTTAGTACCAATAAGCACTAATGTTTATGTTAATTATTAAGGCATTTAAATAAATTAGGTTACATCTCTTGTAAGTATTTAAACTTTTTAGTTAAGTAATCAAGAAAATATCAGTGAGTGTTTTTCTCTTTAGCTTGTCAATATTGCTGCTTAAAAAATAATGGACCCAACTTTTTAAAACATTTCAATATTAATATTATTGAATATTTTTAATAATAAAACAAGTTATGTTAGCAGTATATTTGGCAGTTAGATTAGCTGCAATTGATAGTAGCCAGTGGTGTAAAGTAATAAATTGCAAATACTCAAGTTACTGTAATCAAGTAATTTTTCTCATGAATTGTACGTAGTAGTTTTAAAAATGTGTACTTTTACTTTCACTTAAGTACATTTTTAGTGCTGTATCTGTAATTTTACTCCATTATTTTTCTTCAACTTGCAGTTACTACTTTATTTTTTACTTCTATATGTTTTATATTTGATTGGCTTAGTAGAATAAATAATCCTGTGCAGGGCCGGCCCTGTACATTTGAGGGCCCTAAGCAGAATAATTTTGGGGCCCTACCTTGATGTAAATAGTGGAGTATTGCCATCGCAAGCCACCACACAAGGATTTTATTGCTTAATAAATACAATCAATGAAACAGAAAAGTAAAGCCTGATTTCTTCCACTTAATAACTCTCTAGCTTATACATTTTAAAACAGCACTGTTTTTGTCAACTAGCAGCTTCAAAAATGGGACCAGTGATTCCTATTTTGTATCCTTCTAGAGTGTTTAAAACATATTTTATTGATTTAGCAAACATAAAATGAAGATTTTATAATTTAGTTTTAATAAATTCCAAAAGTAAAATCTCTGCAATGAAACGACACTGAACAATAATTAGACAAAAGTGAAAATGCTCTACTTTAGTAATGAAATATACATTCTAAACTCATTAAAAACTAAAAAAACAAAAAAAAAACAATTAACGTTTATGCATGCAAAGATTGATTCATAAATAAGAAAATCAATAAGCAAATAATATAAAGTAAATATGAAAAATATTAATATAAAAAACAGAGAAAATGGGAAGCGACAAATACTGCGTTAATGTTAATACCCAAACACAAACTTTATTTCTTCAGTCTCCTTCCCTGTTCCTTACATATGAGCTTATAATAAACTATGATTAATTCAATTAAGACATAAATTTTATAAACATGTCTCAGGAAAAAAAATATCACCAGTGTGCAAAACATGTCAGTGAAAAACACTTCAGTATTACATTTCAGTAAAATGCGTTTTAGACTAAAAATGGGTCTGTAAAACCAAGAAAAAATAAAATATTTCATGTAAGTAGATGACGTTTACTAATCCGTAATTGCCAATTTTCAATAAATGTGCTAGTAGATTATGTCATTAACATAATCATTAGTACTTAAAAATTATGCATAAATTTATTTTGTGCTTGTCTCTTCACGTTGTCATTTTCCCCCTCAGGTTTTCTACGTCTGAAGAATAACGTTAGTTTAGTTTCATTTTCACAGTCCAATTTCTAAAATAAATCCGGTATATCAAGGCAGGCAATGAAGCAAAGGCCATGACTGTGTCCGTGCACGGGCTCACGTTCTTGTGGCGACCGTTCGGTCTTGCAGGTTACCTTGGAAAAACAAGCTCAAACCGCGACAACACAATGCATATGCGATGCGAGCTTCCTGTTGATCACATGACTTTTACACAAAAACAATTCAATAGTATCTGGATGCAGCCTTTATGATGCAAGCTGAGATTGCATCACTCAGTGATGCAATGTCAGACCCAATGCACTCAATGGTGTGAGTGATGTCACTGTGAGGGGTAGGGTTAGGGGTGGGGTTAGGTGAGCGCATTAAAAAGCATTGGATGCAGCTCAGATTGCACTGCACCAAGTCTGCAGCCAGACCCCTCTCAAACAATTTCTGAAATAATAAATAAATTCTTTATTAAGTTATGATATATTTTCTTTCCAGTGAAAATGTATAAATATTCAAGTACTAAAGCACTGTCAATGAAGATAACTTGTAAAATGCAAATAAAAATGATTTTAGTAACCACTAGCAGGTTGAGGGGGCCCCCTAGTGGCGGTAGGGCCCTAAGCAGCCGCTTAGTTTGCTTATAGGAAGGGCCGGCTATGATCCTGTGATTCAATCAAATCACGTGTACAAAAATCGAGTCACACTGAATAACCTCAAGACACAGATGCTTTTTGAATGTAGCAAACATGTACAGTGTGGAAGCATTAAAAGTGTCTAAAAAACACAGAATCATTACACATAATGACTGAGAAGACTGTATGATGACTGAAATGACCTGAAACAATAGCTAAATGCACTACAGAATGTTTCGTTTTCACACACATGCACAAAACTGCATGTAAACGCATCAACCTTTCACAGTGTAATACTCACTACTCTTGAGTACTTTGTTGTAAATATTACTCAAAGTGTGAGTAAAAAGTACTCAGATACTTTTACTCACACTACGTTTTGATACTTTTACTTGAGTAGGATTTTCCAGTACTTTTCCCACCACTGATAGGAACAGCATATTAGCCAAAGTGTGTCTATATTTAGTTTATTTTCATTTGATGTATTGATAAAATGTAATGCATAATTGTTTATTTAATTTTATATTATTTGATATGAAATATTATGTATGAATCAAAAAAGTAGCAGCTTGTTAGACCATGTGAGACTACATTTTTTTGTGTAAGTCTATGATAAAATGGTCAAAAGATGAACCCCCCTGCCTTATCTGATCTGAGCCTGTTAAAACAGTGATGATACTGTAAGCTAACAGATATTAAATCATGAGGATTGTCATTCTGTTTGCCTCTCTATGCACAGAGAGGGCCAGCGGGCGATGGTCTGCTTCCTTGTTATGAATATGATAGACTGCAACTGTGAGCTGCAGGTAACTGAAAGCACGATTTACTTTGTTTTCAGTGAAATACGAGAGAATCAAATTCCTGGTGATTGCGCTGAAGAACTCTGTAGAGATTTACGCATGGGCCCCCAAGCCGTACCATAAATTCATGGCTTTCAAGGTATGGTGCTCTAAGAATGTTTTCTCATCTTTCAGTTGTTCTCTGCATTTCTTTCATGCTTGCTTTTCTGCCCATTTAACCAGCATGTGACAGAATAATTTGTAAAGGATAAAAATGCCTTCAAGGTTTGCGTGCATTAACTGCCTGTTTAACCAATTTTCATGACTTGACATGCATCTCTTTCTGTCTGCCAGTCATTCACAGAGCTGCAGCACAGGCCTCAGCTAGTGGACCTCACAGTAGAAGAGGGTCAGAGGTTAAAGGTCATCTACGGCTCTAGTGTGGGCTTTCACGTCATCGATGTGGATTCTGGTAGCCCCTACGACATCTACATACCGTCACATGTAAGTGATGTGTTCGTAAATGTTATCAAATGAACAAAAACTGTAGCTTGATACTGGGTAGTGCTGCGATTTTATTATGAAAAAAAATAAATAACTTGATAAACTAAACAATTAAGACGTATAAGAAGGAACCTGATGCAATGTGAAGATCTAAATGTATGTAGATGCGTTGACACTTTTCTGAGGTAGCTGAGAGAGCTCAAATGCGCTGCAAATTAAGAAAACGCATTCAATTAAAATAAACATCAACAAATAAAAAAAACATTATGATCAGCTTGACTACACTTGTGCACACAAATTCTCACAACACATGCAAATACAAAAATATTCTGCAAAAAGCGCAGACCACAATAAAAAATGTACTAGGGCACCCCAATAAGTGACGAACCCGGCTCCCTGTTTCGAGTTAGTGGTGTGTCAGGATTCTAAAAGATGACTTTTATTTTTTGTGTTTGTTTATTTTAAACATCCAGATGTTAGACTTTTAACTATGGTAGTATGGACTTTATTTTATGTAATTACTCAATATAAAACATATTTATCTTTCACATCATCGATGTGGATTCTGGAAGCTCCTATGACATCTACATACCGTCACATGTAGGTGATGCGTTCGTGAATGTTGTCAAATTAACAAAAACAGTAGTTTCATACTGGGTAGTGCTGCAATTTTATTATGAAAAAAAATGAACTTGATGAACTAAATAATTAAAACATATAAGAAGTAACCTGATGCAATGTGAAGATCTAAATGTATTTAAATGCGTTGACACGTTTCTGAGGTAGCCGAGAGATCTCAAACGTGCTGCAAGTTAAGAAAAGGCATTCAGATAAAAAAAAAAAAAACATCAACAAAAAGAGAAAACATTTTAGTCAGCTTGACAACACTTGCGCACACACATTCTCCCAACACATATTCAGATACAAAAATATGCTGCAAATAGCGCAGATCCCAACAAAGATGTGCCAGGGCACCCAAATAAGTGATGAACCCGGCTGCTTACTGTTTAGAGTTAGTCAGGGATCTAAGAGGTGACTTTCTAAAAGGTGAGTTTTTTTCTGTTTGTTTATTTTAAACGTTCTGATAATATGGTTTGTATGGACTTGTAATTATGATAGTGTGGACTTTATTTCAAACATGTAAAAACGTAAATTAATATATAATTGCAATTACTCCATACATTTTTTTTAACTCATACTTGATGAGACACATTTTTTGATTTTGTATGGCACTTTCACACTGACCGCAAAGAGATAAAGCAAACCAATAAACATAGCTGTTGACAGATTTAGTCCTGACTGACTACGTTTACATGGACATCAGTAATCGAATTTTTTGCCTTAATCTAAATAAGACTAATATGATTGTGTTTGCATGAGTTGCTCTTTCAATGTTCCTTTCATGATTCGTGTTACAGCACATAATTTGATTAATATTATTGTCACCACACTATCCACATTTCCTTTGGAGTTTCATGTCATTTTTGGTGTTTCATTTTTTATTTTTTGACTTTAACTGCAGTTTGGCGCTTTCACTTTCTTTTAGGAACATGTCATGCATGCCCCTGTGACAAAGTTTAGTACTATTATGACCTTAATCGGATTAAATGAATCAAAAATCACTGTTTACATGGTAGACTCTTGATCAGAGTATTGTCTGAATTGATAATTGAATAACTACAAATGAAACGTGAATGCACCTGTTTCGACCCGTTTTCATCTCAGTGATATCAGACTGTGGTTTGGCATCTGGAAAAACACAATTTAGCTATGCGTCTGGGTAGGGGATCCAGTTACAGGCAACATCCTCTCAATTGGTTCAGATGTTCCCTTGGCAGTTTTGCTCTTGGGGGTTGTAACAATCTTGGTGAAATAACATGTGCCTCCACATGTTATGTTCCCTTCACGGCACTTGAAAGTGTGAAAAGCGATTTCAGGAATGCAGAAGCTATTTTTAGACCAATTCGTGGAGAAACTGTTCAAATAATGGCCTGAAATTGTAATGATATTAATGAAATGAGATATAATAGTCTATTTATGTCTAGTAATGTGTTTCAGTTGAAATAAATATACAAGCCAAAATTATTTGAGCAATTTAATTCATTTTTGTCTTGTGTACATTTTTTTAAATAACGGTTCTTTAATGGCATTGATGGTTTAATTAATGTATGTGAAATGTTCTCAAAAATGTTTCTTATATTAAAAAAAGTTTTTATTTTTATTTTTTTATATATATTTTTTATTGTAGAAAAAAAGACACTTTTCACTGTTTAGTTTTTCAGGTGGGATATAAGTACGCATTGCCCAGATCATTTCAAATCTAGTATTTATTGACAAGTTCTGGGCTTTAACACATATTTGGCTCCATTCTAAAACTGTCATGTCATATTTTAAATCTGCACACCAGGAATCTTTCTTGGATACTGATGTTTCTTTAGAGCCATTGACCAATTTGCTATAAAACAATGTACTATAATTTGTCATAGGATTCTCATAAAACCTTATTTCAAATTCAGTTTGTAGAGGTCTAGCTAGAGAGTAGTTTTGACATTAATATAGCTGTGATTTTGTAAGTATTTAAAAAAAAAAATGCGTCATTGCGTTTTCAAATTTTTCATTAAGGTCTTTAAAGAACATCAGTGTACTCCTTCAAGTAAGTCTACAATCTTTCTGATACCTTTTAATGCCAACTGTTTAAAGCCAAAATAATTATTGGCTGGTTTAAATCTTTGTTTCCCAAGATCGGGGAAAAATAAGAAAGATTTGGGACATTTGAAAAAGGTTCTTTAAAGTATTTATTCTTTTCTTCATGTAATTAAGATACATTTATTTAAGAACTTGTGATTAAAAAATTTATGTAAGGAACCAAAGAAGTTCTTATGTGGCTCCAATGCAAATACTACTTTTAATTTTCTTTTGTTTTTAATTGTTTACTTCAGTACATTGCCTTAAATTCCCAGTAAACATGAATAAACATGAATGGAAAATGTGGCCCTCCAATGGTCTCCTTTAACACTGCAGCCTGATCTGTCCTAACCTCTTTTTCTTTTTCTTTCTGCCTTAGATTCAGAGCACTGTGACTCCTCATGCCATCGTGGTGCTTCCGAAGACTGATGGCATGGAGATGCTGCTGTGTTATGAAGATGAGGGCGTTTATGTCAATACCTACGGCAGAATCACCAAGGATGTTGTCTTGCAGTGGGGAGAGATGCCCACCTCTGTTGGTGAGTCTGCCACAATATCATATTTTATACTGTAGTTGGTACAATATTTGTTTGGGAACTTACTTACAATCATTTTAAATTATGTTTTATAAAGCAGGATTTAAAGCTTGATTTAAACACATTCTTCTGTGTTGTAATAGATGTTCTATCACAATTATTGTAAAGTTATGTTTCCTGGGAGGAAATTGAATATAAATGGCATCTGAGGTCCATGAAAGTTGTATCATCTTTTTTATCTGTTGTACATATTTATACATGTACAGGGTAAGAACAGTAGCTTAGAGCAGTGGTTCTCAACCATGTTCCTGGAAGACCAACAACACTGCACATTTCCATGGCTACATTTGAAATTGCCTACTACTCACCTACAAACTCTGAAAACTTGCTGACACAGTTTCAATTTACTATAATCTTCTATGTTAAGCTGCTTTGACACAATCTTCATTGTAAAAGCGCTATAGAAATAAAGATGAATTGAATTTAATAGAATCGAGAAGGCACTACATTTGAATTTGAATTTACTAAATGACCATTAGAAAAATACCCTTTATATAGTAGGAATGTGAGTGGTAAAAATGGAGCTCGGATGTATACATCCGCCATTCATCATTATCGCATGACCTACCTGCATCAGTTGCGTTGCTTCACTCCTATTTATGAATTCTCTCACGTGGCATCGTGGGATAGAGTAGAATCCAGCGGATACATACTTTAGAATCTCTGTGGAAGTAGTTGGTCATTCTGGTACTTCATGCATTCTGTTTTTCAAAAAACTGAATTCAGACATATACTCCGCTTGCATATTGATTTTAGTGTACTACATAGTATGAAAGTATGTGATTTCAGACACAGCCATTGTCTCCTTAACCAAATGCGCCTGATTCAGATCATCAGCTCAATAGCAGAGACTGCTAGATCTGCAAAAGGTGTGGGAGATTTATGAGAAATGCAAAACGCGCAGTGCTGGTGGTTTTCCAGGAACATGGTTGAGAACTATTTGATTAATGCAAATATTTATAACTAGAGTTCCAAAATTTACCACCAAAGAGATACTACGTTTAATTATATATTTATTAGTATAACATTCATCTGCCACGTTTTCAGATGAGTCTCTTGTGACCACTTGGGTTCAGATTTCATGGTGATCCTTCTGTCTTTTTTGTCAGGTTTTAATGAGATGCACACTTAGTAGAAGGATGTAGGAATTTGTAGGATTTGCCTATAAATTTGGACATAAAAATGAGCTAAAATATTGCTGTATAATGTTATTATGGACCTATTTGAGTGTGTTTCTGTACCCTTCGCTGCTATGGAAGAGAAAACAACCATATTGACCATTGAATGACTTGTACTCTATTCATCAAGCCAGCTAGAGAATATGTAGCATATTGTCTGTATTGACAGATATCGCCATGATCCACGGTCACAGTGGCACTGAGGTCCAATCGGCCTCTATTGCAGTGGGTGTTTGTGTTAGCTTGCTCTGCTAGCAGCACATGGGCAGGGCTTGAGGGATCTGCCGGCGACAGAAGTGCATCGAAACAACAAAGGGCTGCTTCACATCCTCTGCCTTATGGGAGGAGATAAAAGTAGTTCACCCAAAGTTCAAAAACAATCCAACTTGGCTTCAGCTTCGCTCATATTTCGAGAAGTATGAATGTAGATGTGTGTGTCTGTG
>CAIGQZ010001336.1:25375250-25388459 GCA_903798205.1 Danio tinwini | reverse complement strand
TTATGCAGTTTAATTCACAGAATTTCTACAAAGTATGTTGTATACTGTAAACTCGCTGACTTTTTTTTGTCACATCCATATGCATGTTTATTTTCCTCATTTAAAATCTAAAAAAATGTTTTCAGATTGATATTTTTCTGCTTCCACAACTCTGTGGTTAGTTGTTTTGGAAAAAAATATACAGATGTTTCAAAATGATGTTAACATATACTTCCTCTGTCAATTTATGTTTTGAGATTTTACTGCAAATGTTACATCCATAACGCTGGAATTGCTTATATATATATATATATATATATATATATATATATACACACACACACACACAGGGAGTGCAGAATTATTAGGCAAGTTGTGTTTTTGAGGATTAATTTTATTATTGAACAACAACCATGTTCTCAATGAACCCAAAAAAACTCAATATCAAAGCTGAATATTTTTGGAATTAGTTTTTAGTTTGTTTTTAGTTTTAGCTATTTAAGGAGAATATCTGTGTGTGCAGGTGACTATTATTGTGCATAATTATTAGGCAACTTAACAAAAAACAAATATATACCCATTTCAATAATTTATTTTCACCAGTGAAACCAATATAACATCTCAACATTCACAAATATACATTTCTGACATTCAAAAACAAAACAAAAACAAACCACTGACCAATATAGCCACCTTTCTTTGCAAGGACACTCAAAAGCCTGCCATCCATGGATTCTGTCAGTGTTTTGATCTGTTTACCATCAACATTGTGTGCAGCAGCAACCACAGCCTCCCAGACACTGTTCAGAGAGGTGTACTGTTTTCCCTCCTTGTAAATCTCACATTTGATGATGGACCACAGGTTCTCTATGGGGTTCAGTTAGGTGAACAAGGAGGCCATGTCATTAGTTTTTCTTCTTTTAGACCCTTTCTTGCCAGCCACGCTGTGGAGTACTTGGACGCGTGTGATGAAGCATTGTCCTGCATGAAAATCATGTTTTTCTTGAAGGATGCAGACTTCTTCCTGTACCACTGCTTGAAGAAGGTGTCTTCCAGAAACTGGCAGTAGGATTGGGAGTTGAGCTTGACTCCATCCTCAACCCGAAAAGGCCCCACAAGCTCATCTTTGATAGTACCAGCCCAAACCAGTACTCCACCTCCACCTTGCTGCCGTCTGAGTCGGACTTGAGCTCTCTGCCCTTTACCGATCCAGCCACGGGCCCATCCATCTGGCCCATCAAGACTCACTCTCATTTCATCAGTCCATAAAACCTTAGAAAAATCTTGAGTCTTGAGATATTTCTTGGCCCAGTCTTGACGTTTCAGCTTGTGTGTCTTGTTCGATGGTAGTGGTCGTTTTTCAGCCTTTCTTACCTTGGCCATGTCTCTGTGTATTGCACACCTTGTGCTTTGGGGCACTCCAGTGATGTTGCAGCTCTGAAATATGGCAAAACTGGTGGCAAGTGGCATCTTGGCAGCTGCATGCTTGACTTTTCTCAGTTCATGGGCAGTTATTTTGCACCTTGGTTTTTCCACATGCTTCTTGCCACCCTGTTGACTATTTTGAATGAAACGCTTGATTGTTCGATGATCACGCTTCAGAAGCTTGGCAATTTTAAGAGTGCTGCATCCCTCTGCAAGATATCTCACTATTTTTGACTTTTCGGAGCCTGTCAAGTCCTTCTTTTGACCCATTTTGCCAAAGGAAAGTAAGTTGCCTAATTATGTACACCTGATAGGGTGTTGATGTCATTAGACCACACCCCTTCTCATTACAGAGATGCACATCACCTAATATGCTTAATTGGTAGTAGGTTTTCGAGCCTATACAGCTTGGAGTAAGACAACATGCATAAAATACTCATTTGCCTAAAAATTCTGCACTCCCTGTATTCTTGGCGGTAACCAGCTTCCATTAGGCCATATTATTGCAATTTTCTGCCAGATTTTTAGTTCGCAAACATTTCTCGAGAACACTAAAGTTTCATTTGTTAAATATTGAAGGACTAGCTATTGTAGTAAACAAAGTATGTATAATATATTTAATAATCTGTCATTGTTAGTAGATATAAAAATGCCATTGTTAATTTTTTCCCTAAATGGATAGTTAACACAAAAACAAAAATTTAACCTCAATTTAATTTACACACCCTCAAATGCTTCTGAACTTTGAGTTTCTTTTTTCCTCGAACAAAAAGAAGATATTTTGAAAAATATTGGTAGTTGGCAGACCTTAATATCCACAGGCCTATTTTCTTTTTCTACTTATGGGATCAGTTTGACAAAATTGACAAATACAACTTCCAATTTTTTAAAAATATATATTTGTAGCTAAATGTTGATTAAAACAAAAAATACATTGTTTATACATGTGTAGTTGACTAATATTAGATGAAACCCTACTACAGAGTGTCATGTAATTTTCTTTTATTCATTTTAAGACTTATTAAAAGTTCTGACTTAGAGTAAGATACTGTATGTACTTTGCATTTTATAACCTTTTGTTATTTTTAGTGGAACAACCTGAACATATCAAGAGCAAATCAATGACACAATAAATGTGTGTGTTTTCGTGTCTGGCAGCAGTTAACAGGCACGCTCGCTTTGGCGGTGTTCACAGCTGCTCTCGGCTCTCTGCAGATGGGATACAGCTTGGGCGTCATCAATGCCCCACAGAAGGTCACTCATCACACCATCTTTCCAACCTTCACAACTGCATTCTGAGCCAGAATGATATGCATTTATCTCCTCGAGATTACATAACTAAGGCACTATTGTTGGCTATCGTTATTAGGATGTGATTTAGTCATAGCAGTGCGTCCTCTGTGTTGTAGGTCATTGAGCGTCACTACGCAAGATCTCTCGGTGTCTATAATGAAGATCTGGCCCGTAGTGAAGGGGGAAACAGCACAGAGCATGAAGAGCCCACTCATTCATCAGTTTTCATGTACTGGTCTTTATCCGTCGCCATCTTCTCTGTTGGAGGCATGTTGTCCTCCTTTCTAGTGAGCTTTGTGAGCGACTTCCGTGGAAGGTGGAGTATCTGTGAACTTGTAATATATTATTTGTGATTAGATAAAGCTGGAAAGGCTTAAAGGTAATTCATTGCAATAAATGGTTTCAGTTTGAACCATAAATTAGTACTCTGTTACTGAATTTCTCAGGAAAACACTCATCATTTTCACATGCAATGAGTTTAAAAATCAAAGCTGGAACTTATCTAACTAAATAACTTTGAGATCATGGTATGCCCCAATGAATATTTTAATTGAAAATATCAAATGAAATGAGGGACAAATCAGGGACGTCATACAAAATATTACATGACAATCACTTGCTATTAGGTTTTTAAAAAATTCAAATATTTTCAGTTGTAAGTGTTTTGATGGATTAACAATTTAATTAACACAGCTATCTCTTTCAATTTAACTTCATCGTATTTATGGCACTTACCGTCTACTCACTACATCGAAAATACATTGACAGTGAAGGGTTCAGTCTTTCATATGCAGTTAAATGGATTTAAATATTATTTTATTAATGAAAAAAGTTTGTTTTATCAAAATTACAACATTTAATCTCATATCAAGGTTAGAGTTCTTTGTCAAAGACACATTCATGTTTTATAAGATTTCACAGCTGTGTCTCCATTTTATCTCTACACCATCAGATATTTATTAAAATGTAATAAATCAGTCATAAACTCTGTGTGTTTGTGAAAGAAATGCCTAATATGTCAACAACATCAGTTTTCTTAAACCTGTGTGAATCTTGGGAGAAAAGCTTTTGAAACAATAACATACCCATTTTTTTGCGTTTGTTTTAATAAAGTAATTGATGGAATTATTAAATTTGATAATAAAAATGACTACAAATTCAGGTTTTCGTCACCACTGTCAGATTCATATTTTGATAATTTATTTTGCTATTTTACAGTTGAAATCAGAATTATTAGCCCCCTTTGAATTTTTTTTATTTTTATGTATATATATTTCCCAAATGATGTTTAACAGAGCAAGGACATTTCCACAGTATGTCTGATAATATTTTTTCTTCTGGAGAAAGTCTTATTTGTTTTATTTCGGCTAGAATAAAAGCAGTTTTTACTTTTTCAAGAACCATTTTAAGCTATATTTTTTTTCGATGGTCTACAGAACAAACCATCATTATAGAATAACTTGCCTAATTACCCTAACCTGCATAGTTAACCTAATTAACCTAGTTAAGCCTTTAAATGTCACTTTAAGCTGTATAGAAGTGTCTTGAAAAATATCTAGTCAAATATTATTTACAATCATCATGGCAAAGATAAAATAAATCAGTTGGTAGAAATGAGTTATTAAAACTATTATGATTAGAAATGCGTGGAAAAAAATCTTCTCTCCGTTAAACAGAAATTTGGGAAAAAAATAAACATGGGGCTAATAATTCAGGGGGGCTAATAATTCTGACCTCAACTGTATATTTGTTGAATAATTGTTGGTTGGTCAGATGTGAATATGTAATTGGCTGCTACTAGGAGGATGTGTAAAATGCTGTTTAATGTCTGATGATGTTGACAGTAAGTAATGGCATGGTAACAAACATGTTTTGGGAGGTTGTATTAAAGCTCAGTAGCTTAAAACTCATTTTTTTTCTTTGTTTTAATGTTGCACCCTGTTTTTTCCTACTTCTCAATTATCAGTGACATTAGATTATTATCCTATTGTATTTTTTGTGCAACACTAAATTTAAATGTTTTTTTTTATTCTAAATATGTTAGGTGATCACAGTTTTATTTAAAAAAAAAATTATTATAAAAAATTAAACATGCACCAATATATGTTGTCCATATTCCCTGAGAAATGGATAAAATGTTAATATTAAAATTAAGTCTAATCATTTATGCTTTAGACAGAATTGAGCTTTATAAGTTTAGATACATTTAGTTGTGACTCATTTGTGGTCCTGTCTGTGTAATATTGATTTGCAGGATCAAAGGCATGCTGGCTATAAATGTCCTGGCCATAACAGCAGGACTGCTCATGGGCCTGGCTAAAATGGGCACACCTTATCTTATGGTGATAGCAGGACGTGCTTTAATGGGATTGTACTGTGGTAAGAAGAAATTAGCCTTTGTTTATTTATTTATTTATTTATTTATTTATTTATTAACCACATGAAACTTAGTGCTGCGAATAAAAGATTCATCATCATTTCTCCAGTTTTCCGTGTCTCAAAATCTTTTAGAGCTCATTTTGGTGACTTAAAAGGTTCAAAGCATGATTTATTTGAAAAATAAATTACAACAATCTCGATTTTGTTCAATTTTACGTTTCCTTAATCAACAACACCATTTTTTTAAATATAAAAAATAATGAAACATAATTTTTTTCTGAATATTTCACGGTTTCTGAATTCTTTTTCAATATTTGAGTTTTTGCATTTACAATTTAAAGCAGTACATTACCCTTCCCCATCACAACTAATGCAAGAAAAAAAACATAATAAAAATAAAATATATATTTTTCCAGACTTTGAGTTGACAGTGAGAAAACAAAGTGTGCCATATTTGTTCAGTCCATATGTTATTATTTAACATGAGAGGTACATAAAAAAACAGATCATATCATCTCAAAACCTTCCAGATATATCAATGTTAACTGAGAGAATACATTGTCATATTTGTTTAGTCATTTATGATTTGTTATCATTTACGATTTCTGAATTGTACGTGACACTAAAATCCCATCTACTAAAAATCCACTAAACCTTCAGTTTTGCCATCACAGGAATAAATTACACAATAAAATGCATGCACATGGAAAACATCTATTTTAAATGAAAATAAATGTTTAAATATTACTTGTACTTTGATTAAATAAATGTAGCATTAGTGAGCTGAAGAGACTTTGGTCTAGTAATAGTTTAAATGCAACGTCGTAGACACAAGAGTTGTAGAACAAACTTTCAAATATCTTTTATACAATACTTTAAGATTAAAATAACATTGAGTAGTTTATGTTTTAGATATAGTACTGACAGCTGCTAGCATTGGCAATTGTTATGCCAACAGTACATGAATCCTGACCAAATAAATCAATATATATTTTGATACAATTAGATCCATTGATTTTTGGGCAGTCACGTGCATCATTTCTGAATTATCGTTTTGAACGAATCAGCTGAATACGTGATAGTTTCAAAATGCACTCATATAAACAGCTTCACATCATCAACATCACTTACTGTATGAACAGTGTCATGTTTAACCGTTCATATTAAATGCAGATTTGTTTAGAGGCTCAGATTTCCAACTAAAATAACATGAAATTTCACATGCTTCAGTTGTCTGACTGTGTACACCTATGTTTGGTAAATGTGAGATATATCCTGCAGGTCTGTCGTCTGGCCTGGTGCCGCTGTACATTGGAGAGATTTCTCCGGTGAAGTATAGAGGGGCAATGGGAGCGCTCCACCAGCTGGCTATTGTCATTGGCATCCTTATAAGTCAAGTGAGTGCCACTTCTGTAATCCACAAATAAAATACATAAGGGCTCATAGTGGGATCTGAAAAATAACTGAATGTGTAATTGTATTACATAACAGAACAATCTCCTGAAACAATTTCTTTAAAACATTAATTCTTTTAAATAGATTTTCAATGCATACACACTTTATTAATAACACGTTTGACAAGTTTTACCTTCAGAACTGCCTTAAATAGTTAGGTCAACCAAAAAGGCACCCTATAGCAGGTGTGTATGACTTTCTTCTTTCTGATGAATCCATTTGGACATATATTAAAGCGCATATATTAAAGTGTTCAATCAGTCTTCAGTTCAAAAGAAGTTACAGTAAATAGAGTGGATAAAATTCAAAGTAAAACATGCCTCACACACAGCTCCGGGGGTCAATGGAGGCTTTCTGTAGCAAATTGATGCTTTTTTTGTAATGAAAATATTAATATTTTAAAACTTATAAACACTGTCTGTTCCTTTTTCTAACTATCAACGTGTGTACACACAAGGTAGAACCCAGCAAGCATTTTTTTTGTGTTTAAAATAGGTCTAACAGACATCTAATAGATGTCTTAACTTAGACGTCTTTGCTAAAACAAAGCTAAATTTGGGCTGTTAGTGAATAGATGTCAAATAATAGACTAAAATTGACAGGAATGAATGACTACACGTGTGAAGTTGGTCCACTCTGTCTATTTGATGAGTGGTCTAGTTTTAACTAATGTTAGACGTCTATTAGATTTTCTCAACTAAGAACTCCCGAATTTAGTTTTGTTTTAACCAAGACATCAATGTTTAAACGTCTTTGTAATTCTTTGTCGGCTTTAGCAGTTGTAATGTGCAGGTGTCCTTGTTGTCCGCAGGTCATTGGTCTGGATTTCCTGCTGGGAAATGATAACATGTGGCATGTATTGCTGGGTCTTTCTGGAGCTCCTGCCATCCTGCAGAGTCTGCTGCTGCTCGTGTGTCCAGAGAGCCCTCGATATCTCTACATCAAACAAGGAAAAGTGGAAGACGCCTGCAAGAGTATGTGCCAAACGCCTTCTCACTCCTTATTCTTGGTACTTACACAAGCTATTTGTATTTATAGAGAGAGCGTGTCGTACAGTGTTAAAAAAAAGGTCATGTTAGGGTCAGTACAGAGACTAGTTTAACAAATCAATTCACAACATGATAATATAATACACTGGGTCGTCAAAACACAACGTTGGGTCAATAATGAAAATTACATTTTTCAATTAGATTTAATTTACACTTTGTTAAGCCACTAGTTGGGTTTGTCCATTTTTGACCCAACGTTGGGTTATGACAACCCTGCATTTTTATAGTGCAGTTTCAGCATGAAGTAAAAAGGAAAAGAATAATGTTTTTTGGAGTCATGAAAGTAAGCAAAGTGAAGTCAAAGTGTAGACCACTCTCTGCTGTTACAGATTGCCCAAAAACAGGCAATTTCCTGAATGTCTGTCTCGTTCTTTTTCCTTAATGAATTCAATTTCCTGCTGCTCATAACCGCTGCTGGATACTAATAATAACTCTGTGCTGATCTACCAGAATCATATTATTGTATAAGTAAATACCAACATCTGCTAATCAGTCTAAATCCTCCACATCTACTGTATTTTCTACATTTATGAAGCTGCCTTTCCAATTGTATATGCTTTATACGACATGCATAAACATATTGGCCAAAGAGCGGCAATGATCAGGGCAAGTTATATACTGTCAAAAGAATATAAGTAAATATAGCAATGCCAAAAAATAAGTACACTAAAACATAAGTGGTTCTTTGCCTCTAGTGGTCCATTTAAAATCTATTAGCACACTGCAAGCCAAGATTATCTCTTACATTCTGTAAATTTGTATCATTACACTTACTGATGTCAACAGGGCTTTTTTTTCTAAACATTTACAAAGATCATACAAAATAGTAATGGTCAAGTCTTTTGTCTTTCTGCTAGGTCTAAAGCGGCTAAAGGGAGATTATGACACCTCCAAGGACATCGCTGAGATGAAGGCAGAGAAGGAGGAGGCCATGAAAGAAGCCAAAATGTCTATCTTGAGGCTGCTCCGCTCCTCCGTGTACCGGCAGCAGCTCTTTGTGGCCCTCATGATGCATTTCTCTCAGCAGTTCTCCGGGATCAATGCTGTAGGCTCATTCTAAATTTATACACAGTAAAAAACAAAACAAAATTGTGACTGATATTTTTCTAGATATTTACTTAATCTAGATTCAATCTGTTTTATTACCCACATTCCAAAAATAATTTCACTTCACATTACTGATTTTTTTTTCTGGATCTTTTATTAATCTACAGTAATTCCACCTTTTTTTACTCACATTTTGTTGAAAAAAAAACCCTTTTGGTTGACATTTTCTAAATCTTTAATCGATGTTCAAACAACGTTTATACTCTCATTCATTTGTTTTTCTTCTCAACGTCTTATTATTTATGCTCAGTCTACCTTTATACTCAGCTTCTAGTGATAAAAACATTTTATTGACATTTTTGTATTTCTCTAGATCTTTTATTTCTTTATGCTAATTCTACCTCCATACTCATATTCTATTGGAAAAAGAAACCTTTTGGTTCACATTTATTTTACTATATTTAATTAATCTATGCTCAATCTACCTTTATGCTCACATTCTCATGAAACAAAAAAAATGATTTTTTTTCTAGTTCTTTTAGTAATTTCTGCTCATTCTACCTTTATATTCAATCTCATGAAAAAAATATGGACATTTAAGTTTTTTAAATTTATGCTCATTCTACCTTTATACTTACATTCTTGTGAAATTTTCTAGGACATTTTTGTTTCTAGATCTTTAATCTGCGCTCAATCTTTTATAGTCCCATTCTAATAAAAAAAAAAAAACACCTTTTGATAGACATTTAGTTTTTTCTAGATATTTTATTAATGTATGCTTATTCTATGTTTAAATGTTTCGTTCTGTTGAAAATAACATGACATTTTTTTACATTTTTGGAGTTTTTCAGTCTACATTTATAACCAATTTTTTTTTTTTTTTTGTTCTAGATCTTTAATCTGTGCTCAATCTGCCTTTATACTCACATTCTAATTTAAAATCCCTTTTGATTGACTTTTTTTTTTTAGATCTTGTAATAACTTACGCTCATTTTCTTTTATATTTGCATTCTGTTAAAAGAAAACCATTTCACTTGACATTATTAAAAAAAATTTTTAGATCTTTAATTACTTTTTTCAGTCTACCTACATACTTGTATAAAAAAAAATTTTGATTGAATAATTGTTTGTAGATATTATTGACCAAAAAAAAAGACATTTCTATTGACATTTATGGACTCCATTTATGTTTGACTTGTCTTTGTGTTTTTTTTTTTTTTTTTTGAGTTTCTATTACTCTACGCTCAGTCTACCTTTATATTCACATTCTCTTTAAAAAAAAACACACATTTTGATTGACATTTTTGTATTTCTCTAGATCTTTTATTAATTTATGCTAGTTCTAGCTTCATACTCATATTCTATTGGAAAAAGAAACCGTTTGGTTGAAATTAATTTTTTCATCATTAACTAATCTGTGCTCAATTAACTTTTTTGCTCACATTTTCGTGAAAAAAACTTGACTGTGATTTTTATTAAAATTTTCTAGCTTTTTTATGCTAAATATCTTTTATTTTATTTTCATTCTACCTTTATACTCATTCTCATGAAATTTTCTTGAACATTTTTATTTATAGATCCTTAATCTAAACTCAATCTTCCTTTATACTCACATTCTAATAAATATTACATGTTTTGATGGACATTTTTTTTCTATATATTTTATTAATTTATGCTTATTCCATGTTTATGTCTCATTCTGTTGAAAATAACGTGACATTTTTGGAGTTTTTCAGTCTACGTTTACAATTCCATTCTTGTGAAAAAAAGTTTGATATTTTTGTTTAGTTTTTTTCTAGATCTTTAATCTGTGCTTAGTCTGCCTTTATACTCACATTCTAATTTAAAACCTCTTTTGATTGACTTTTTTTTCTAGATCTTGTATTAATTTACGCTCATACTTTTATACTTGCATTCTGTTGAAAAGCAAAACATTTCATTTGACATTATTATTTAATTTTTAAATTGAATTACTATAATACTAAAATAGATCTTTAATTACTTTTCTCAGTCTACCTCCATACTCATAATAAAAAACTTTTGATTTACTAGATATTACATTTAATTGACAAAAAAAGTCATTTCTATTGACGTTTATTGACAACATAATGTTTGATCTTGTCTTTGTGTTGTTTTTTCTCTAGAGCTTCTATTACTTTACGCTCAATCTACCTTTATACTCAAATTCTCTTTTAAAAAAAACATTTTGATTGCCGTTTTTATGAACAAAACTAATATTTGATCTTGTGTTTGTGTTTTTTTTCCCCTCCCTTTAGATCTTTTATTACTCGACTTCAATCTTCCAGAGGGCGGGGGTCGGTCAGCCTGTGTATGCCACTATCGGAGTGGGAGTTATAAACATCATTTTCACCCTTGTGTCGGTAAACAGACACTAATTTAAAGACAAACACTGGCTGCTGAGAAACAGGCTTTCGTCTCTTGGAAACAGCACAGAGTTTGCTGCCTCACAGCTCATACACCTCCCTTAATGCTTTTTGACAGTAACTCCAGACTTACATTGTAGATAATTCCAACTCGGTTGAGACAACAAAATTCAGTTCTTCAGACAACATATCGCAAGACAGATTCACATTTATTAGTACTGGATCAAAGTATGTGCTTTATTCAGGGTAGATTTATACAAATGCATGCTGACATTATCTTGTGTAACATGCACACCCTGCCCCAATGAGACACCTCAGCATGAATCTTGTGAACGGATTATATAATAAGCTCTAATAACCGCTGGATCTGAGGTCTGTCTTTACAGGGCTGGGGAGCAGCCATATGTTTGCAGGGACTTTGCAGTGTTTATCTCTGTTAGTTCAAGGGCAGTCTGCAAGAGAAAACAGTTCCGAGTAATGAGTCAAGAGTTGCTCTAAATCAAATAATCCATTCAGAAGTGTTTTGATCAGTCTGGTGCGTGAAAGTAATATGCAAGAAGTCATGTTTAAACCCTAAAGAAAAAAAGAAATAGTATTTTTTTTCTTAAAATATATACTATATAAAAATTTTATTTACATGAGATAAAGACTAAAGTCTGATTAATTAAAAAATATATAAAAAGGAAGACCCCATAAATGCTCCTATGCTATAGTCATATGACCAACCAAATACTATTGATATTATCTTTGTAAGCAGGGGCTGAATTGTATTAATATGAATAAATAATTTTGATTAAAATAAATATTTATAAAAATGAAATGGAACACATATGTAGATTATTATTATTAAACAGTAAGTTAATCTATAAATATTTGGGATTACCAGTTGTTTAATTAATAAATAATTGAGCAATAATATATGATGAAATAATGAACAATAACACAATAAACATTGTTGCAAATGTAAAATGTTTAATGTTAAACAAAACAAAAGGTATATATTTTATAAATAAATATTTTTATATTATTATATTATATTTTTATTAATACTATTAGTAATAAATCCTAATGTAATATTAATGTAATATTATTTAAGTAAATATTATATAATTAATATGCACAATTTAAATCTGCTAGAAAAAAACTATGAAATAGGAAATAATAATTATTAATATCATCATCAAAATAGTAAACACTAAATAACTAAAATTAATTTTATTAATAAATTATATTATACAATGCAAATTTATATACAGTATATCACTACAACATTGCATAAGTTGGTTCCACAACCACTAGATGTCAGTATACAGCAAGGTCTTTAAGCATACAAAAAAAAAAACAACAAAAAAAAAAAACAGACGTGATTCTTGTCATTCTTGACTTTCATTCAGCCTCTTTCATTCATGTGTCTACATGTGTAGGTGGTGATGGTGGACAGAGCGGGCAGACGAACCCTCACTCTGGTCGGGTTGGGAGGAATGTGCTGCTGTGCTGTGGCCATGACTGTGGGACTCGCATTTCAAGTATAAATTGCTTTTGTCATATCAAAGAAAAACGAAATCTTAAAAACTCATATTTGTATGACTGCAAAAAAAATACAAGTAATGCGATTTATATTGCGATATTAATACAGTTTTACCAGAATAGCTCTATTTGGAAAGAACTCACTATTTTATAATGATTTGGGGGATTTTGTAGGGTAGCACATCTGCATGAAATATAATAACTACATCACAAGCATAAATGCAATACAGCAAAGATACAAATCAAATAAACACAACTTTGTTGATTTCTGGTGAGTCTAACAGTATTCAAGTACATAAATTGAATAATCAAATCTAAATCAACACTGTATAGTCTTTTACATATAAATAATTCATCTTTTTTTGAAGCTAATAATTTTTAAATGTTAAAATCTCTTCTTCTCAAATTCGTTACACTTACTTTAAACACTCACACAGTCACAGGCCTTAAAAACAAATCAGAAACGTTCACTCTATTATTATGTATTATGGTTCAGCTTTGCAATGACTCAACAAACCACATGTGTTTTCTTCTGTCTTGCTAAATTGCACATCCTGTGATATATTGACTGATATATTGTCATGAAGTAGGATAGAAAGAGTTGGACTGAACCACTGGTGTTTTTGTGTGTGTGTGTGTGTGTGTGTGTGTGTGTGTGTGTGTGTGTGTGT
>CAIGQZ010001336.1:25356259-25375240 GCA_903798205.1 Danio tinwini | reverse complement strand
TGTGTGTGTGTGTGTGTGTGTGTGTGTGTGTGTGTGTGTGTGTGTGTTTCATATCTCATTTTTTTCTGCTTTTCAGGACACTTATTCGTGGATGAGTTACCTCAGCATGGCAGCCATATTCATGTTTGTGTCCTTCTTTGAGATCGGACCTGGACCAATCCCATGGTTCATTGTGGCGGAGATCTTCAGTCAAGGCCCACGTCCAGCAGCCATTGCGTTAGCTGGGTTTTGCAACTGGACATGCAATTTCATTGTTGGCATGTTTTTCCCTTATTTACAGGTAAACTGACTTCCCTGCATTTTTACAATTGAGCTTACATGTTTCTGAAAGCTGAATACGGAGTTGAAAGTATACAGAGAAAACAAGGCCACAGTTAGCTTTATATGATACATTTTTCAAAGTAAAATTAACTGTTTGCATTCATACATTTTAATATCTCTTTTGGGACGTCAACATTTTTTTTTCAAAGATACTCGTTTGAGGGCGATCGATTTTTATATAAGAACTGGATAAACTATGATGGAAAATTTATTGATAAAAGCAGATAAAAACTTTACTCAGCAGATGATGTGTTTGGATTGCCAGACTAACCAGTGTACCAATCCTAATGTACAGCATCTCAAATCATTTGTTGACATACTTTGGCTCAAGCATTTTAAAATGACTAAAAGTTGAGTAAAATCCTCACAAAACTGTCTTACAAGATTGTATTTACTAACATCAGGTACAAAATAACACCGTCATATTGGGTGTCATAAACTCAGAAAAACGATTTAATATACTTCTATTAAGTTTATGTACAGAAATATACTTAAATATACTCAGGAATGTATTTAAAAATTACACATAAAATGACTTGCTTTATACTGAGTGCCAAACTTTGGATCAACATATATCCTAAAAGGTTAAATTAAAGGGATAGAGGGACAATTCACTCACTGTTTCCTCAACCTTAAATGGTTATAAACCTTTATGAGTCTCTGTTGAACACGAAAGAAGATATTTTGAAGTGAGTAAATGATGACAGAACATACTATTTTGCGTGAGCTATTCTTTTAAGTTTACTTTGTTTGGGTTGCATGCTGTGTTTTTAACTAAGTAGATTGTTATATTTATTCACATAGCTTAACATTCTGTCTGAAAACACTTATACATTATTTCCTAAACAGAAACATACAGTAGAAGTATACTTAAAGTGCACAAAAGGCAATATATATATATAATATTAAAGTATAAATATGTTTTGTCTACTTAAAGGGAAACTTACAAGTGTACTCGCAGTATAAAAACTGACTACTGAAGGTATATTTCAAAGTGTACTTTCAAAAATGACTAGTAATGTGCTTCAGGACAGGCATTTAACGTTCTAATGTAGTTTAAAATTTACTCTACAGTACCTATACAATCTCTCTAAGCACTCTTAAAATGATACTTTTAGAATTAAAAATGGGCCAATTAACCCTTCGCTAAGCCACACCCGAAAACCAGCATACACCAATCGTGGCTTAGCAACCGTAGCTGCGCGCAGGAGGTCTGTCAAGCTACCGAGTGAAGGAAACAAGCCAAAGTGTTGTGCATATGGATTGTGCAAATCTGATACCTGCTATCTTAAAAGTTTGGACGGGGTGGTGGAATTTTTTTCCCTTTCTAAAACCTAAAACCCAAGGGGAGAAATGCCAGCGTGGATCAAGCTGTGTGAGAGGCGCTAAAAGCGGGGTTAAGTTGGTTTTGTTTTTGATATTCCTGACACATTCATTGATAGACAGCAGTAACTGACACACCTCACCCTAAAAAGATCTAAACTGTGTTTGCTACAAAAATACAAAGCAGGTTCTGTTTCACAGCTGTCTTTTTCTTTTTTTCGCTCGATATTATGAGCACTGCTCCGTTTAAACCCTCACAATAGCTGTAAGAGCGAGCACAATCCAGTCATATTTCCATCTGTTTCAAGCTACGAATATTTGAAATTACACATCAACAGAACAGAACCGAGATGTGATCAAAAACTGAGCACTTGCGATCAATATACTTCACCCGCAGCTGTTTTTCAGTCATTTATAACCCTCATATCCATGTCAGAGCTACAATTTACTGATGTTTTCATCGATGTTTTGGAGATTTAGCCATTGGTCATGATGTTATAGTGGGTTAGTGTCTGCTTTTATATTTGGTGTTGGATTAATATTTGCAGGTAGGGAAAATCGATTTGTTCACTTCTGCTATTTATACTTTGATTTGCATTTCAATGTATTTATATTTTCCATTTAACTGCAAATTAGAATAGAAACTGTATAAAGAGCACACAAACATACTGACAGTAATAGGTACTGTACATTGTTATGGGTCAATGATGCTAATATTTGGCACAAATCCATCAATTTCTTTTCTGGCCTTTTCTATGAGTGAATTATATAGAAGCACTGTCCATGTGTTTCCTTGTCAGTTAGTAACGCTCTATTTCATTGCACAACCAATTAGTCTATCCGTTTAGTTTTAGTTAAAAAAAAAAGAAATTGCGGTTTAATTAGTTATTATTAGATTATTTTTAAATTTTACCTCATTGCATGAATTAAGCTGTTGAATGGTCAGCGTATGAGGTGGCTAGGCTAACCAAGCTTCAATTTTGAATAAATTATTTTGTAATCGGTTGCGTATTAAGTCGTGAATATACACCTGCAATGCATACTGCAGTCCTCTTTTGTCTGGCTTTCTCAGATATCTCACCTGTTCGCCAAAAATGACTAATTAGATCCCTGGGAATGTCCAACACCGGCACATGCATGTAATAGATGTGCTAGGCACGAAAGCTTGACAGGCCTAACAACAGTAACTAAGGAGGGGCGGGGCTTAGCTTAGGGTCAATTTAGTATCTAGTGGGATTGAAGTGCATGCACAACTAGTATGTTAGTTTACATAAAGTATACTTAAAACAAATTTTTTTACTAGTTAAGTCAGAAGTGAACATATATGATATGGAAACAGTGCTTTACTATCAAATGATTTGTGCTACATAAAGTTTAATGGCATTTAAGGGTAAAATGCAACTTTGGATGGAAACAGGTCTATTGATGTATATTTCACATTATGTCCCACAATTCCATTTTAAACCCATTAAAACTTATTATATCATTGCAATTGAGGAATGTGTGCTGTAGTGACTAAATATTTGCATAGTTACTGTATCACCTTATCGCTATATATTTTTGTACCTCATTAATAAACCATTTTGCTGCCACTGAAATATGTTGAAATTGATATGAGTACATTGTGTAGACATACAATTAGATGAATTAGTAAAGAAGTAATATGGTAATGTTAAAATATACAGAAAAACATCAAAGACAATAGACAGAATACACAGAATGTGCAATTTACAAAAAAATTAAAAAGATCCGATAAGTTATTTAGAGGTAAGAATAACTAATTCTCACTTTGCTTTGCTCCTTATAGGGTCTCTGTGGAAGCTATGTCTTCGTCGTTTTTGCTGTACTCCTGTTCGGTTTCACCATTTTTATCTACTTCCGTGTACCTGAAACAAAAGGGAAGACTTTTGAGGAGATAGCAGCTGTTTTCCACCGGAAACATGGAGGAGCTCTCCCTTCCAAACCTCAAGAACAGGCTGAAATGTTGCAGCTTAAGGGCTCTTCAGACGCCTGATGAGGGCTGTCGTTTTATTAAAAAAGACTATGTTACTGCTGTCACAAAGCCCAGGTGTTATGACAGAACTGATCTGCTGTATATTTCAAAAAGAGCTGAAATGAAATCACTGATCTAAAAGCAAGAAAAGAGATTAACTAAACACAACAGGATAATTGTGGATTATGGTGCACAGTATATCGACATGCACTGACATTGGTGCAGCTGAAGTTTAATTTATACATAATTGTGTGTTTTTTTTATATTCCTCATGCTGCTTATCTTAAAGATATTTTAAATACATCACCTTGTAAAATGATTTAAGTGATATTGATGGTGGCAAATTTACTGTGTTTTGTTCTTTTGATTCAGAAATATTTTGTCACATACTGTTGAAGTCAGAATTATTAGCTCCCCTAAATTATTAGCCCCTCTGTTTATTTTTTTCCCCAATTTCTGTTTAACAGAGAAGATTTTTTCAACACATTTCTAAACATAATAATTTTAATTACTCATTTCTAATACCTGATTTATTTTATCTTTGCCATGATGACAGTAAATAATATTTTACTCGATATTTTTCAAGACACTTCTATACAGCTTAAAGTGACATTTAAAGGCTTAACTAGGTTAATTATGTTAACTAGGCAGGTTAGGGTAATTAGGCAAGTTATTGTATAATGATGGTTTGTTCTGTAGACTATCGAAAAAAAATATAGCTTAAAGGGGCTAATAATTTTGACCTTAAAATGTTTTTTAAAAAATTAAAAACTGCTTTTATTCTTGCTGAAATAAAACAAATAAGACTTTCTCTAGAAGAAACAATATTATCAGACATACCGTGAAAGTCATTTTGGAAACATCATTTTGGAAACAAAATAATAATAATTCAAAGGGGGGCTAATAATTCTGACTTCAACTGTATATGACACGAATTAAGATTATACAGACTTTATGTTTCATGGCAGTGATATGATACTTGAAATTAACCTACTACTGAAGTGCTGTAGTAACAGCTGAAGTAAATTATTCTAATATAAATCTACCCTAGCTAGATATCTAAAAAATTATCTTAAGACGATTTGGAAATATTTTTTGTACATTTGATGCTATTGAAATTCTTTAGGTCTTATATTTAATATATATAAAATAAATATATAAAAATAGAAAATACAGTGTTGCTTAAACCCTAAATTGGTGTTGTCATTTAATGTGTTGCTAATATTGTTCTTTCATTAAATGTTATACTGTATGAAAGTTTGACAAATGTCTAAGTACATAAAAAGTGTTTGCAAAATGCAGTATGTTACAATTTATCTAACATTTTAATTTAAGGTTGATCAGTGTTTTGAAATGGATCTCTTCTCACTTTTTTTTATTATGCAAGAAAGAACATCTACAAAGATACAATATGAACAAAGAGACAAAAAGGGTTACATAAATAAAATCCCAGCAATCAAACAAGTTAAAATGATTTACACTAAGAGTTTTACGTGCAATATAATTATTAGAGTATTTTAAGGAGATTACATATCAATCAAAGTCATTTCTGAAAATAAAAAGGTGTTTCTTTGAAAATGTACATTTATGGAGGTATGATTATGCCTGAAAAGCAATGAATTTACAATGAGAAGGATCTAAGCTCAGAAAGTAACCAAAGAATACATTTTTTTTGTGAAATAAAGTTTGAAAATAAGATTTTTTTTTTATGAAATTGGAAAAGTCAACCCAAAACACTTTACAGTAAGTGCACTCCAACAATAAATGATTTAGTGTTTCGTCATATTGGGTACAAAATGAGTATTTAGCGGAAATATTGTTATTAACTAGTTTGGTATTTATTGGGTAGCAATTATGAATGATTTTGATTGAGACTTCGACAGCTTTATTATGTAATATTTTTTTCCGAAGAAGCCAAAACCGCTCCCAATCTTTGTTATTAAATATATTATTCCAAGGTCTCTTCGAACATTTAAACAGTAAATAGTGTTACAATGACGTAATTAGAAGAGTAGATAATTAAATCATTCTTGGTGCTCAAGAAAGAAACAATGACCTACAAAACCCATGATCATTTTGGCAACTGAAACGCAATACTGGCGTTTATTAAACTATAAAAAGCAAAAAAAGAAAAAATGTTAAATAGCATACTCTCGGTATCCGTTTCAGAAATGTTAGGTCAGGAGAAGTTGCCACGTGTTTTCAGTAATAAATGACTTTTTTTATCAAAATATTATTTAAAAAAATATTTGCCAAAACAAATGCTTTGGGGGTTTTTACGCTCACTTGAAGCCTTTTACAATTTAATGAATGGTTTTGTGTTTCATAATAAGTGTCCCGCTTAAATTTGCCACTGCGCAGCTGAATCAGTTTCTCCTCGTGCATGTGAAACTCGTTGCAGTAAAGGTGCACGCACGCGCATGCGCAGTTCTCTCCGTCTTTTGTTGGAAGGGAATGACTGGCGTTTTTAATGCTCTCCGCTCCAGCATCGCTACATTTCTAGTCGAATCCTCTGAATAAACTACAGAGGTCGAATTCAACTCTTGAAGGGGATTTGGTGATTGAAGACGGTGTGCCGAAGCGGTCGATTGTGTGATCAGAGCGTTTGGGTGTGGAGTTGTTTTATTTTTTTTCCATGTGTGTCAAGCTGATGCAAAGCTAACGTTAGACGGCCTGGCAAAAGTTCTAGGTTCAGATTAACATCTCCGCTTACTTCGTTGTGAGCAACGGGCCATAAAATTGATTTGTTTCTCGAACTAAAACGACGTTTATATGTTTTATGAAATAATAAAGATCGTTTCAATGAATCGGGTAACTCCGTAACCTTAGTTCCGGTTAACTTTGTGTGCCGCTGGAGAGTGAGTCATTCATCCAGCTAAACTCTCTCAGACGACTCGATTCAACATAAGCGAATTTGTAAAAAAAAAAATAACGTTAGATTTGTTCATATTTACAACAACGTTAGTAATTGCGTGTACTTATACTTGTTATTCGTCAACATTGTTACGTTAGCCTGTTATAGCTCTTCAGCTAGGTCACATGTTGTGTTAGCCTTCAACTTGCTCTGTTGAATTAAATCTGTTTACAAGTTAACCGGCAAATTAATAATTTCTATCATCGCTTTAGTAAACAGCTAATGTTTTACCAAGCCTGACGAGATGGTCATTACGGATTTTTACGAAAAACGTGGTTATGGTTAATCCAAGCTAACTTAATAGTCATAAAAGTTTGGTTTATTTACCTCAATTGTGAAAACGTGTTGAGAAAATTTGACCTATTTTGCGTTCCACAGAGCAAAAGTGCTACAGGTTTGAAACGACACGTGTATGAGCAAACGATGATTCATCCCTTTTGAATGAAATCTTCCATTAAGAGCTCTAAAAAAAGTCCTGCTTTTGTATTTTGTACTATAGTGTTTCCTTTCATTTTCAAACATGGTACCTTGGAATACAATGTACAAAAACATTATCTAACTTTTGTCGAAGTACTATTATGGCAATACCGTCTGTTCTCCACTGCATGTGCCATGTGCTCTTTCATGTGCAAGCACATGCTGGTGTTAACACCATGTTTTCTCTGCACAGAATCCTCTTCTATAACCCATCATGGCTGATCTGGATACTGATTTTACCAGTGGAGATGCTGGAGCTTCCCTGACCTTCCCTATGCAGTGCAGTGCTCTGCGGAAGAACGGCTTTGTGGTGCTCAAGGGACGTCCATGCAAGATTGTGGAGATGTCTACCTCCAAGACTGGCAAGCATGGACATGCTAAGGTGTTGTATTAATAAACTTACTGCCAAAAGCTTTTGATTTAAGGCCAAGGGCCATGACCCATTCATATTATTGAACTCGTAATCATTATTAATCCTTAATTGTCAGGTGCACATGGTTGGAATTGACATCTTTACTGGAAAGAAAAATGAAGATATCTGTCCCTCCACCCACAACATGGACGTTCCTAACATCAAGAGACAGGACTACCAAGTGAGTACTTAACTTTAACTACAATGGATGCATCTACATTAGATTTGTTTTATGGCATTTTAAAATGTTTTTTTTCTCCGCTCTTTTCTATTGTGCAGTTGGTTGGCATTATCGATGGTTACCTTTCCCTTATGAAGGACAATGGAGACTTGCGTGATGACCTCAAGCTGCCTGAAGGCGATCTGGGCAAAGAAATTGAGAGCAAATTTGAATCCGGAGATGAATTTCTGGTTTGTAACTGTTCTTTGCTTTCAGATTTATGTACGTATAATCTGAGCTGGTTTTTTTTGTTTGTTTTTTTTATGCAGATACACTTATTAAATAAAGACCATTGAAATTAAATTCTAAGCACTCCTTGGTGAAAATGGAAACCGGGCATCTGTTACAAAAGATGCTTTCACTTGTTGGATTTGCTAAAATTGTGAGATTATGATTATAAAAGTCATTCACATTTTAGAACTCATAATTTCCAGTTGTAAAGCCAAAATTTTCCCTGTATTTGTAACACGGGTCACTTGGAAAAGGACAAAATGACAATGGCTGCAGAATAATTTAAAATGGTTAGGCAGTTAATTTTTGTAACATTCTACAAGTTGCATTAGCCTGCCTTATTGAAAAGTGCATATTGTACCATTTAGATTGTTATTCTAACAGTTCACATTCATTTCAAAAACTGTTAATGATGTACATGTGTATGAGCTGCGTATTGTGTGAAAGGAGCAAGGAAACATTAGCTTCATTAACTTCAACATCTTTTAGTTTATTAGTTAACTTATTCAATTTAGCTTTAATTTTTATTGATTTATTTATAGGTACTTGACGGACACTGATTAAAAACAATGTAAAATCTCCTTTATTATCTTGTACTGGTTTCACCAAATTATTTGATTTATATGGTTGTATTGCAATAAGGACATGGAAAGAAATAATGGTAGCTTGGGAACCAATTTTGATCACCAGGGAAAAAAAAATACAGGAAGCCCAAATTATTTTGAGAAAATTGCAAGTGTCAATTTTAAGTTAAGCCACTTCCTTACAATTCTTAGGGTAATGATCATTTGTCTTTTTATTAACTTTTTTTTTTTTACTTTTATTGATGCATCTATTCTAATTAATTGATTTTATATATATAAAAAAATACTATTAACACAGTTTAGTTCTTTGCAGCTCCTGTTTGTAACTAAAATAAGGTGCAAATAACCAACAGTTAAACATTTATTAGTCTTTTTCCAGAAATGCTGAGTCAGATTTTATAATTGAATGTAAAAATGATTTCTAAGTAGCCTTTAGATTATAAATATTTGTTTTAACTAAAATGGTCTTGAGGTCAATTACAGTTTTTTTTTTTTTATGCATGAAATTAATAGATTAAGATTACACAAAGGTAATATATTATAATTGACATAAGGTCAATATAAAATTTGATTAGTAATTTGCATTGCTAAGCTCTTCTTTTAGACAATTTGAGGCATTTTTTTTATACATTTTTTGTTACCCTTAGATTCCAGATATTTAAATAGTTGTATCCTAACAAACCTTACATCAATGCAAAAAAAATGTAGATATGAAAATGTTCACTATGCTAATCATACATGTTCAAACTTCAGTAAACTGTGATACGAGTATACCATTACAACCCTAATCTTAACAAACCGTGCATCGATGCAAAGTTTCTATGTTCATATTTCAAATGTTCTTATTACATTAATAAAAAAGTCTTATCACACTTAAACTACACTTATGAGTGGTTTTGCCATCCTAGGTCACATATTTAAAAGCAAAGTTCACCCAAAAATAAATATCCTGTAATTGTTTTCTTCCTCATCGTTCTAGACCTGTTTGAATTATCTTTGGAACAGAAAGAAAGATTTGTAAGAGTTTTGGAAGCAGCAGCTGCCATTTACGTCCATAGGATTTTTCTTTCCTTCTATGGATGTTAATGGCTGCTGCGGCTTCCCAAATTCTTACAAATCTTTTTTTTCTGTTTCAAAGATGAAAAAACTCAAACAGGTCTAGAACGATGAGGATAAGAAACTGACAAGAATCAAATGACATGAATCTAATGTAACGTTACACCAACTTTTTAAGGCATAATTTGAGCACATTAAAATAATTCTGTCAGTGCAGCCTGTCACTCTTTAATCTATCCCATTTTGTTTTGTTTTATTTTTTATCAACATCCCACATGTTGTTCTTATTTGTTTTCCTTTTTTAAAAAAAAAACATCAACTCGATCATCAGATTCGTTCGGTTGAAAAAATATTAAAAATTTTTAAATTAAGATGTATAAGAAACAATGCATTGTATGTAAAAAAAAAAATAAAAGTTTTGCATTGATGCAGTTGTTCCACAGCAGCATTGAAATGCCTCCAAAGGGAAAGATAAGTTTCACAGCATAGTTTTAGTATGAGAGTAATTGTAAGAAAGTTCATTTGTTATTTTTGTCTCTTGTCTAGGTCTCCGTGTTGGCTGCCATGGGAGAAGAGTGTCCCATCGCCATCAAGCCTATGAGCTCATAATGAACCGAAGCTGACCAGCTGGTTGAGTGAGGGCCTCCATACCACAAATATTACATTTTAGTTCTTAAAGAAAACAAAGTCACCAAAGCCACAGCCTTCACACACCACCCAGAATTGGTTCTGTTAAACAGTAAAGATGCTGGACCTTTTGACCCGTCTCATGAGGTTTTGTCTAATCAGCATAATTCCACATCACTAAGGGTTTCCTGCACGCTTGTTATTTTTCCCCCCATTCATTCCTTTTTTCATTATTCCAATGCACTTTTACCATTCATTATTAAAGATGAGAATATTTTTTTTTTAAATTCTCAAATTATTGCAGAAACCTTTTTATCCATGCCGACGGGCCTTAAAACTGTTGCAGATCAGGCAGCAAACATAAGATTTACCTCTGTGAATGACACTGACTGGTTTGCTGGCGTTTGGTACATCAACGTTTGTGCCAAAGCCTGCGTGTCTCAGGTAGGCTAGGGTTTGTCTGACAGCTTGGCACTGATTGGGGCGACCGACAACTAGCAATCCTAAGGCAGAATATGGACTCAAACTTTTACTGACATTTAATCCAGACCAAATATTTTTTGTTTTTTTATGGGGAAGTGATCCTGTGTAGTTCGACTCCACGTGACAGTTTGAGCAGGTTTTCTTTTTTTTGAGTTTACAACATTTCCCCCCCCCCCATCCATAATTAACATTTTATTTTGATAGTGACAAAGCAATAACCCAGCATTTTTTTTTCGGTAGTAGTAGTAGTAAGGGAGAATGATTATAAGAAGGGCCGTTAAGCTTTACACTGGCTAACCTGCTGTAAATCAGCAGTAATGGACGCCCTCTGTAACAAACTCTGTTTACAGTAGCTTTGCTATACGACAAATTTTTATTCAGCAGAAATTAGTTTATTTTTTGTACTTGCACACAGACACCGTGTGCACACTAAAGGGCTTTAGCATCAACACTTCTATATTCACTTCTTTCTGATATAAAAGTATTAGTAGTCCCCCCCCCCCTCCTATTACAGTTTACGATTGGCTTGTGTAGTATTTTGCCGTATAAAACCTTTTATTTACTCTTGAGATTCCATTTTTGATGTAGAGATGAGTTGCTTTTTTATCTTTGCATTTGGCTTTTTCTAGTGTTAGTTTTGATTTTCCTTTTGGTAATTGTTTACTGTGCGATAGCTCAGCAAAATGAAAAGGCACTTGTTGGGCAGAATGTTTTTTAGAGGTATTTTCATCACCTGTTTCGACTAGTTAATGTTATTGTAATAAAGCTAGCTCTCGTATAAACAGTAGCCGTAGATCTGAGAGCTCAAGTAGGTGGAAAGTGTTGTATGACTGTACAGTATTTCAGATTTCAGACGCATATCATACTCGGCGAGTCTCTCAGGTTTCCAGTGTTTGGTTATTTTGCTGTTTGTAGTATTGGTCCTAATTCTAATAATTCTTTAATTTTTTTTTCTGCAAAACATTTGTATTCATACCTGCAAGAGAATCACATGCTTTTTATTTGTTGCATGCATGTTATCGGTTCATTTCTTAAATTCAGCAGCTTGACTATCAGTGACGGGCAGAAAGAAGAAATGTGGGCTTTGTTACCATTTCAAACTGTGAGAAGGTGCTTTGTCAGACATGAAATGATCCAGAAATGATAGTGTTCTGAGTTTTTCCACACAGCTAGTTGAATGAGAAGCGTAAGAAGCCACAGTTTTTGGATATGAGGGGAGCAATTATAATAAACTCAACTGAAAAACTAATGAGCTTTTGTGTTTTATTTTCAGACTTCACACTTTTTGCAAAAAGCCTGGAAAGTCGCAGGAACTTTTTTTGGTTTGTTTTAATTTGGGTTCATGTTTCTGGAAACTAATATTGTGGGAATATTATTACTGATATATTGAAATGTATGCTCTACTTGGTGACCCTTTTAAAATGGAAAGTGTAAATCCTGTGATGTTACAGCTCTGTTTTCAGCATTACTCCAAGATCTTTAAGAAATCATTGTGGCGTTTTCCCCCAGATTGAATATTTTAAATAAAACAAATCTAATGTCAATCTTTTGCAACAGAATGTTGTCAGTTTCTTATTAATAGCAGTTAAGAACTGTTTTGAAATGCATTTACATTTTTTTTTTCATATTCTAATTTCTTTGTGTAGATCTGTCCTATTACATTCACCAAATAAAATTCCATTCTTGAAGTGCAATTCAACTATCAAGTGTTAATGGTCAACTTAGTAAAGAAATTGCCAATTTTAAAGCTCATCTCATACACAGTGTAATATTGAGATTCAGGTAACAAGCAGTGGGCAAAAAGGAAAAAAAAGGTTTAATCAACAAAATATGTAGTTATTAGTGAGAACAAATATGCCATAATGCATGTGAATTAAGAGTCTGTTTCTAGAATCTAGAATTTTCATACAATGGTAATTTCTTTAACTTTTAACTTCTGGGTTTTGTGAAAAAAAACTGCTTGAACCAGCCTAAGCTGTTAGCCTTAGCTGGTCGACCAGCCTGGTTTTAGAGGGGCTTTGGCCATTACAGGTTGGTTTCCAGCTTGGTCTTAGCTAGTTAGGCTGGAAAATGATCAGCTTGACCAGCCTAGGCTGGTTTAAGCCAGGGGGTTTTCAGCAGGCACATTTCTACAAATAGTCAATTTTGTGTGGATTAGCAGCGTTTGTTTTACTACAGTGCAATGGCTCATTAAATGATGACTTATTATTTTACCAAAGTTCTTTAAAAATATATCACAATTACATTTGACACCCACATAATCACAGTTACATAATTGTAGCCATGTATCAGTTTTAAATCGTGTCTGTGTTATTTTGTTACAACGTGCCAGTTAAAGTAAGGCTTTCATATGAAAGCTTTCATGTGTCAGTTTGAAGTTGGCAAGCAGCTTTTAATGTGCCTTAATTCGTTTTTTAACAGCTGTCCTTCATGTCTTAAGCCATGGGGGAAAACCATGAATTAAAAATTACAAAAACGCCTTTTTAGCGTTAGCATAAGCTCATTAGCATGACTTACTATTTACTTTAACCCTACATTGTATTTAAATATTTAGTATATACTTTATCCACTAGATGTCAGTAAAGCACCGTACAATAATCAACCAGATCTCCAGAACCTGCTTTTGATAAAAAAAGATATCTTTCACATCTCTTCGGTTCTTAAAGCCTTCCCTTTGTTTACGTACAAGTCTGTTAACACTAGACCTCAGGCGCTATATAGAAAATGTGTTCTGCTATACATTTCAGACACGGGTTGTGAAGTAAAGAGCTCTGTTTACATTTCTCAGCTCAGAAAGAAGAACGTACATTCTAGAGGCCAGAATTTAAGACGGAGATTCAATGCAGATGTAGATGCACTTTGTGTCCATATGGTCTTATATGTACATGTGTGTAAAGGAAAGAAAAGGGAAAAATTGTTCTACCGCATGCATTAGTTTTAATGGCGCACAAATCCAGGGTTGATTCTTGTTGGTGCTCGTATGTACCGCTGCGCATTGCTTCCAGATGGAGAAGAATCTGTCATTTAGTTCTTGGTACTTGTTGAATTGTTGGAAGATGCAGAGTGACAGCAGTTCTCACTCGTGAGGGAGATTGTATTTAATAGGGAAGTGTATATGTGGTTTCTTCCTTTGAAAACAAATATGTGTTATAATAACTTGAGATGTGATGGTTTGTATGCATTATACCATGAACTTCAGATCTAAGGCATCTGCACTGTGTTATATGTAAACCGTCTGCTGCTCTAGATTTGGATCTATTACTAAACACTCCCACATTTTCTCTGCTTTCACCTTTTGCAACAAAATTCTAACAAAAATGATAAAAAATTCCACTAGTTATACATAATTTCTATAGTAAAGTTCTTCATTGCCAAAAAGCTTGTATATAAACTTGCATAGTATGGGCTTGTGGACACATATTGCTTATGTTGTCTGACTGTATTTTGACAGATATTGTCCATAGCTATATGAATTTTTTACTTTTCTGTTCATTTATAATTGTGAATGACATTATACAGTTGAGGGTGTCATGGTGGTGCAGTGGGAAGCACGATTGCCTCACAGCAAGAAGGTCGCTGGTTGGAGCCTTGCCTGGGTCAGTTGGCATTTCTGTGTAAAGTTTGCATGTTCTCCCCGTGTTGGTGTGGATTTCCTCTGGGTGCTCCGGTTTCACCTACAGTCCAAAGACATGCGCTATAGGTGAATTGAATAAATTAAATTGACGGTAGCGTATAAGTGTGTGTGGATGTTTCCCAGTGTAGGGTTGCAGCTGGAAGGTGCATCCGCTGCATAAAACCTATGCTGGATAAATTGGTGGTTCATTCCTCTGTGGCGACCCCTGATGAATAAAGGCACTAAGCCGAAAAGAAAATGAATGAATGAATTATGGCTCGCTTCCACTAACTGGTACAGTACGGGTCGGTATGCTTTTATGGCCATTTCCACTGTCAAAAGGCTTACCGAACCAAACCGTACCACTTTTTCGGCACCCTTTCGAAAGGGTACCAAACGCGAGAAAGGGTACCAAAAGGGGCTCAAAGGCGGAGTTAGACGCGCAGCTGAACGCTATTGGTTTACGTCACAGATACGTCACAAGCTCACGCAACAAGCCAAAATGAAAACAAAGGAGCCGCCATGTTTTCATACACAGCCAAGAAACTATATATACACATATAATATCATATAATAATGAGCCCTGTTCGATCTGGGCTCAAATGAACATTGTCGTCGTCTTGATGAACAGCCACAAAGCCAAAAAGAGCAGATTTTACCCTGTGCCCTGTAGTTTTTTACGAGCCAGTCTGAAGCGCGAGCGGTTTTGTGTTTTTGCTTGTGCTCGTTGCGTTTCTTTATTTGAAATAACAAACTTCTTGAGCTGATGATAATGTGCGCTTGATTATTGACGTGCTTTTGAAACCTGATCCTGTCAGAAACTGACAAACGCGAGAGTGACGCGCGAAAAACAAAAGGAGCACATTATTTTTTTCAGCAAACGTGAACAAGCTGCCATGTTTAACTATTATTATCACCTTTTGGACTATTATGAACTCAGAATGATGGAATTACTTTCTAACAAGAGGCTAAACGTGCTGCTGAAGATTAAAGACGCATTTAATCATGAGAGGTTTTCTGACTATGGGCTCTATTTCCTGCTGTTTTGAACCTAAATAAGGACTAAATGTCTGCTGTGTGTAGTTTTTCTTTAAGTGGTAACATATCAGAGACTGTAAGGGTCTGTATGTGTTTATATATGTTGCATTTATTTATTTAATATAATTGCAGACGTTACAGTAGGCTATGTCGCACTGTCATTGATCTGCAGTTATAATCAACTCATGTTCATAAAAAAGTTAGTAATTAACATTTATACAGTAATTATTTATGTGTGTAAAGCATCTGTTTTGAAAGAAGTGCTTCTTATATGATATGTGAGCGACCTGTACAGCTTTACTGTAGACATTTTCTCGAGCGAAAATGACGTTGACTGCAACTTTCTGTCGTACACCACGCCCACCAAAAGAGTACCATTGGTACCCTTTTAGCAGTGGAAACGAGCCATTATACAGTTGAGGGCAAAATGAATAACCCTTCCTGTGAATGTTTTGTTCTTTTTCAAATATTTCCCCAAGGAGCAAGTACATTTTCACAGTAGTTCCTATAATGTTTTTTTACTTTAAAGTATTTTTTTTTCTTTTAGTTTAGCTGCAAGTAAGCAGTTTTAAACAAATAAAATACTGGATATTATTTTTGACTGGCTACAGAACAAAACCACTGTTGTCCAATGACTTAGTTAACCTTATTAACTTTGTTAAGCTTAGTTAAACTTTAAGTAGAATACCAGTATCCTGCAAAATAACTATGAAGATATTATGTCTTCATGGCAGACAAAATTATTTAGAAAAGAAAAGTTCATAGGCAAACTTTATTGTGGCTTGAGAAAGCCTCGTCTGAAAGTGTAAAGATGTTTTCAAGTTTAAATAATTGAAAAAGTTTTAAAAAAGTGAAACAGTTGGCATAGACAGTTAAGTACATATCTTAGCATGTTTCTAGTATTAATTGGCATGTTTCTTGCTAGGTGGTTGATAGGGGGGTTCTCAGTGGTTGCTAAGGTGTTCTGAATGGTTGCTAAAGCGTTGCTACGATGTTCTGAGTGGTTGCTAGGGCATTACTAGGATGTTTTGACTGGTTGTTAAGGAGTTGCTAGGCGGTTGCTAAGGTGTTTCGAGTGGTTGCTAAGGTGTTCTATGTCATTGCTAAGGTGTTGCTAGAGTGTTCTTAGTGGTTGCTAAGACAGTTGCTGGTGGTTACTAGGTGGTTGCTAGATTCTTCTGAGTGGTTGCTAAGGCATTGCTATGTGGTTGCTAAGGCATTGCTAGGGTGTTCTAGGTGGTTCTGAGTGGTTGCTAAGGCATTGCTAGGCGGTTGCTAAGGTGTTCTAGGTTGTTGCTAAGGTGTTGCTAGAGTGTTCTGAGTGGTTGCTAAGGTGTTACTAGGTGGTTGCTAAGGTTTTCTAGGTTGTTGTTAAGGTGTTATTGGAGTGTTCTGAGTGGTTGCTAAGGCAATGCTATGTGGTTGCTAAGGCATTGCTAGGGGTTGCTAAGGCGTTGCTAGGTGGTTACTAAGGTGTTCTGAGTGGTTGCTAGGCGGTTGCTAGGGTGTTCTAGGTGGTTACTAAGGTGTTGCTAGGCAGTTGCAAAGGTTTTTAGGTTGTTGCTAGGATGTTCTGAGTGGTTGCCAAGGCATTGCTAGGCAGTTGTTAGGTTGTTCTGAGTAGTTGCTAAGGTGTTTCTATGTTGTTGATATGGTATTCTGAGTGGTTGTTAAGGCGTTGCTAGGGTGTTCTAGGTGGTTGCTAAGGTGTCGCTAGGGTGTTCTGAGTGGTGGCTAAGGCGTTGTAAGGCGGTTAGGTTGTTCTGAGTTGTTGCTAAGGTGTTGCTATGTGTTTGTTATGGTGTTGAGTGGTTGCTAAGACGTTGTTAGGTATTTGCTAGTGTTCTAGGTGGTTGCTAAGTTGTTGCTAGGGTGTTCTGAGTGGTTGCTAAAGCGTTGCTAGGCGGTTGCTAGGGTGTTTTGAGTGGTTGCTAAAGTGTTATCAAGGTGTTGGGGCCAGATGGGCTGGTCTGTACTCAAATGGCCTCCACAGTCACCAGAACTCAATCCAATAGAGCACCTTTGGGATGTGGTGGAACTGGAGATTCACATCATGGATGTGCAGCTGACAAATCTGCAGCAACTGTGTGACGCTATCATGTCAATATAGACCAAAATCTCTGAGGAATATTTCCAGTACCTTGTTAAATCTATGCCATGAAGGATTAAGGCAGTTCTGAAGGCAAAAGAGGGTCCAACCCAGTACTAGTAAGGTGTACCTAATAAAGTGGCCGGTGAGTGTATAATTCTAGTCATTTCATATTAGCTAAACATCTCATACTAAAATTACAGCCTATCAAAACTGTACGCTTTTAAATTATTAAATGCATCAAATCGCACATTTTTGTCTCTATCTTTTTTTTACCTCCATATTCATATTCATATACATATTTTATAGCTTTTGTCCCAACAAAACACAAATGTAAAATTTTTTTTTTTCATAAAATTAGTTTTGTCGAAACCTTTAATACAACAGGTTTTCTGACTTTTATTTCATTGTTAGGCTTTATAAGGGTCATTAACTTAACGGAGCAGATAAAAAAAATCCCTGTTGTATATTCTGCTAGGGAACAATGCTGACCTTGCTCATGCTCTTTTAAGCCACCTGCGATTTGAGGTCCATTTACTTATAAGCCATGATTTAAACTGCTCTCATCCTGAAGAGTGGAGGAGGTATATTGTTTTATAACAAACCAGTAAGGACATCCATGTAAGACTACAAACTAAAGCCTTCCAGCAATAATAATAAAAAAACCCTCCCAGTTTGTCCAGTTACAGTATTCGTCTCTCTGAGGGTCACTGAATTATGAGTCATTGTGCTCCTGTGTAGTCAGAGCTAATGCATACCAGGCCTTCATCAACTCAGCCTGATCCCAGACCAGTTGTAACCACACTTCATTCCAGTTATAAATCCTAGACTGAGCCAAAAACCCACTATACACTATAGATGCTGATTACTCTTCTTGATGTTTAGATTTGGTTGCACCCTGCAAGCAGTGGGTTTTCCCAAAAACAAGCAATATCCTACTTTTTTCAGTGACATGCAAGATTGTTCAGTGTTTAACCGGAATACATTTCTTATATACACATTTAATTTCTTATATAAAATTCTTAAATAACATTTAATTTAACTCATCGATTTATTGATTTGATATTAAACTAATACGTTTTTCATGTTACTGTTACAGTTGGCACTACAATTGTTAGTTTCAACTCAATTAAGAATAGCATACATCTTTTTAGGAGACTAAAGAATTCATCTCCTAAAACAAAGAAATTTTACAGAAGTATATTATCGAAAACGTAAATGTCATTTGCACACAGCAGAACTATATCTGGTTCAGGTCTTTTATTTGTGCGTTGTTGAATATTTAATTCAATTCAAGCTTATTTTATAGCACTTTTACAATGTAGATTGTATCAAAGCCACTTAACATAGAAATTCTAGTAAAATCCAGATTTATAATATTACATTGAGCTGTTTCACACAAGATACCATCAAGGGAGCTGTCAACAATGAGTGTAAACAACGTCCAGCAAATATTCAGATTGATATCATTTTTTTTTTCTTAAAATTAAAAAAACTTTATGATTATTATTATGCTTGAAATACACACACACACACGCACACACACGCACACGCACACACACACACACACACACACACACACACACACACACACACACAC